>OX243813.1:40965852-41303352 GCA_945859605.1 Lumbricus rubellus
TCTTCGCAGTATCACTTTCGAACTTCTTGTGGCACTGGTGATAATGCGCAATTAACGAGTTTTCAATAGCAATTTAACTGACTGAGACCTCAGTGACGTAGGCTATGCTTACTTGCTTACGCTCAGGCACGGTCACAGTTCAACGTAAAAACTGTGCGTGGTCTTACAGGTTTTCTATGCAGAAAACGTCTAAACACTTGCAGGCAGTTGGGAAAATTCTGTTATTTGGATGTACGAGGTTACATTTTATGTATTTTTAATTTAAAATGTGACGATTGACACTAGACAGTAGACAGTTTGACCGTTGCTAGAACAAGATATTTTATCAATTTCATTTTTACAATATTTTATCGTTACGTCCCAAATAGTAATAATTATCGTTTTTAGATTTTCCGTTCAAAAGCAGAAGCATCATTCGGAGTACAAGACGATCAATTACACAATGACGTCATCGCAAAGGCAACATGTGGATGGAAGGAACACTCAAAATGCTGCTACAGCATTGGATGGAAATGGATTGTCTGACTTTGGTGCACAGCAGCTGCAGATGCCAAACTATTCAGTCTTCGTTGGTGAAAATGGCTTCAGTGACGTTGCATAGATATCATCATGTCGCTGCTGTTTAATCAGAAGATGTGGCAGCTATTCATTGCAAATGATCCGCTTTGACCCTCGTGATGTTAGCGCGAGAGGGGAACTTCTATAATTAATACGCCATGTTACAATGAAGCATAGGTTACCTTGCACGTTAGCATTAGTGGGCAATTGGCAGATGAATAGGACATGATTCGTTGTCTGGAATTTCGTAATCAACCTCGTGTAACTTGCAATTCGCAGGTAAACATAGATCGTGATAAAAACAAAAAATTTCCACCTATGTGTTTATTAAAAGAACTTTTCTCAATCAATCAATCAATCACATAAATTTCTCAAGCGTTTGCTCGTGTTTTATTGAGAACAATAATGACTAGAAACCAAGACCTAACAGTTCTGTAGGAGGAACCGTTACACTCGAGCTGACTACCAATGAGACCTTTAGACTAGAAAATTTCCTAGAAGAAAATAATTATTAATGGATGTTGTAAACTTTGCAATTTAGTCACATAGGCCTATCTGGGAAGTTCTAATTTCTCTTAATTGCTTAATTGTACGCTAAATTGGTTTCGTCCGATCGCAATAATAATTGTGTTTAGGCCTATCAGTTAGATCGGGATCACAGATATTGTTTCATGGTGTTTAAAAAAATTAACACCCGATCGCATACTCAAGTATAGGCCTCGGCCTATCTGTGTGACCTATCCGTCTGCCGTTCTCAGCCACTTTTCATCGACTGCTATACGCTCACTCAACCGCCGCATGATCTGTTTGTCCCCAGAGCAATGACCGCAGTGCTAAAACTCGAGTCTTATATAATTGGTCATGCACTATGGAGTCAACTTCCCTGTTTGACAAGTTTCTTTTTTATTAATTAGTTATCCAAATGACTCTTCAATGTCTCAAGACCACCCTGTTTCTCCTGATCTTTCACACTGGGAGCGCCTCTGACTGGTGTGCACTGCCAGAGGTTCTATACAAATTCATAGATAAAATCCGCAACATAAAGAACAAATTGTGAAAAATTACTGTAAGAAATGAAAGATATGGCATGCAATTACGGCATGCAAACCAAATACCAATAGTAATATGCAATTCAGAATAAATTACCTATATTCCAATCCTACGAAATATGCTTAATTTAAATACATGGCACAAAGATAGTCTTACAATGATGTAAAACTATATATAGCCTAACATTCGGCGCTTAGCTGTAGACAGCTCATGCGCTTTAGTCCGAAGCCTGATAATTGTCATAGGCCTACTCAATTTCATACACAATTCCTATAAATTGATAACCAACGTTCAAAGCTTAAAGGCATCCTCCACGAAAACGACCTAATCATTGTAATCAATTCAAGCACAGCTGCTGCAGGACATCATTGTCTCACGGGGTTCACTCAACGCTTCAAGACTTCAGCAAAGAGAATGCCATGTACAATTGTACATTATGCACATTGCCATCGCTTCAGCTGGACATTGCATGAATCCTAACGTAGGCTCAGTGTAGAAGAATATATACATAAACTGTAGTTTCAATTATTCTACGTTGTTCAGATATATACATTGACCATCCATTCTAACAGACTTTGAGCATTTGTCTTCTTCTTCTTCTTCCATTATGCATTGGCACCGTCAAGTTTACTAGTAACAATGTTGAGCTGCTGCTGTAGAACTTTCAACGGCAGCTGCTAGAAAAATCTGCATTTTCTGTCAAGAGTTTAAAAGCAGTTTCATCGACACTCGTGAGTAGGTAAGATCGACAGCCACTGTTTCATAATTTAGAATTCCGTGAACACGTGACAGAGATGTTTGTATTCTTTGGATCATACTTGTGTCTGTGTATTTCGTATTTCTGCATACTCCTCAAATCCGGACAACTGGCTCGGAGCCGTGTACGAGTACTGAAAATGAAACAGAACTTGCAATACTGCTTTAAAGACATACCAAAACTAAAACCAGTTTCTTAAACCATTATCGTTAATTAATTAAGACAGTACCGGTAGGCCTATATGCATGCTGTATGCTTCGTACTAGTGCTATGGACAGCGTCGCCCATCTAAACTAAGCACATTTTTTAATGATGCCCTACTGTCTATGTAAAAAAACACCTGAATCTCCATTCCGCTATGCCACATAGGCATACACCTATCAATGTAACCTAGTTGTCCGGTTTACTTGACTTACAAGATTTTGTTCAGGTCGAGAAAACCTTTCGATCTACAATGTAGCCTATAATTTTATTATAGCCTACATGTATCAACAATCATTTATGCGCTTCTGAATGGGTTGGGTTTGATATCTCTGTCATGATATCATTGAGATCACAAATTAACTAGACGCTTATCACGGCAATAGCTCAGCCTTAACAATCTATTAATAGAAATATAAAATCCCCAGGATATTTCGTCACAAAGTAGGCATAAAAAATGTGCCCGAAATAACATGATCGATTTCTGAGCTTACGTTGGATACAGGAAGATCGCAAGAAAGCGATTGTTCTCGCAAATACGTCATTGATTCGTTGATGGCAGAGGTCGTCGAAGGAGGTAGAGCGGCAGAAATCGTTAAACTCCGCTTGCGTACGCCTTCTTTTTCTCTATCCGGCGGTGACGCTGTCGGCAGTCGAGACTTTGGTCGAGCGTCTTCAGTGAAGGTCTTCTGCAACCGATATAATTATAAACAACCTTAGACATAATTATTATAATTATTAGCCGACCCGTTATGGCTACAGTTACAATTCAACACGCAACAGTGGTATGGTCACTAGTAGGCCTAAGGTTGCGAATTTAATATCGAGTCGGATCACGGACTTGCCAAGTAGGGTTATTTAAGGTATACGATGCACTGAAAGTTGTTTTTTAATAATACCCAACACATGGAGTCAACCTTAAAGCCCTGGTTCGAAGCACGATGACAGAAAAGAAGTAGGCCTAATTAAGTTGTAGTTAGTAGACTTTTAACATCTAACAAGGGTAGGCTACATGTAGGCCTATTATACCGCATAAACAGTTCTTCTGAGGTTTAGTTCAATTCACATAAAATTATTTTTTTATAATTATGCGATCCCTTTTCAAAGCTGCATGATGTGTGCAATGTCGATAGTAATTAAAATAATACAACGCAGAACAACTGCAACAATTCATAATTTTTCACTTAAGCTTATAACACCGACAGCGTAGTTATGAAAAATTGCTGAGAGATACGAAATCGGAAAAGTCAGGGAAATCTTTTAGTTATAAGAAGACTTACCTTCTGTCTAAGTATTTCTTTGCGTGATTTGTAGAGAAATTCGAGTAGCGACATGACCATCGACAGGCCTAGCCCTCCAATCAGGATATAAAAGATACCGGCCACGTTGCTCAGAGTCAGAGCGCTTTGTGACGAACCACTCTGTTTAATAACATACATTTAAAACATCATTGCTGCGCTTCTGTGTAGATTTCCTGAAAAACCGCTATATACATGTAGGTACACAGAATGAATGAATGATTGTATTCGTACCTGTCGTCGCCAAAGGGGTGACTGACACCAGGACCAAAATAGATGCACATAATTTTTGCTAGATAGTCATTCTTGAAATGACAAAAATGAGAATGGTCTCCGTGTCCTGAATTCAGAAAACGGGGCTTATATCAAAGGGAAATGCACAATCCCTCGATTACTCTGATGCGTTTTAGATTCAACCGCAGGTAGGCTAGGTCTATGTATCTTAGCATGGACATAACTGCCCTCTAAGTTTCTCACATAGCAGTAACCATAGACATATCTATAACCATAACTAAAGTTGTTCATTGCTTAACGTGACAGTTAGTGGCAAAACATCTTTTTTACACACATTAGATATAGAAGCTAACAAAAAGCAGACGGAGAGAACCGTTAAGTGTCCCGCTGCCAGGGTTACCCAAGTGCAATTGAGAAGAAGCAGCAACAGGTGAAGCAAGCGTGTTAAGAAACATGAATTGAAAAGTAACTGAATTGATTTAATTATCTGACCTTGCTGTCCTCTGGTACACATTCACCTTTGTCGTACCACCATCTCTTGTGAAGTTTCTGTAGCGTTCCCTTTTCGAGGAGCTGTAACACAGCGAGTCCAATTGGTTCTCTAAATAGACAACAAAAATTGAAAGTATAGCTAAAGCTCGTAGACGTTAATCTCTGAGAGTCGAACAAACTCACAACTGCAGCAACCAACGTCGCCACATGTATCTCTGTCCTATTTCTTTGATGGTCGTCCAATATCGAATCTAGTTAAGAAGACTTGCAGCCAAGAACTAGCCGCGTAATATCGAGTCAGGCAGGTTATGAACATTGCAAAGCAGGTCTAGTTCAGATAGAATGCATTAAATTCTGATGCTGATAATACCGAACATTTGCTAAAATCTGTCCCGATATAAGGTACGTTACACCAACACTCTGCATTTTAAAACCAAAATTGTGTTTACACATTTTTCTAAAGATAGCTCCAGCACCATAAACTTTGACTAACGACATTTAACCAAACTCGAAAGCAGACACCAAGCAGAGACAAATCGAGTTACATATGCCATTATGCCTACACTATAGGTCTGCACCAGGTACACGACTTCTTGATTTATAGGAAAGCGATATAATAATGTTCATAATGATAGGAATTCAAAGACTGGAGATCATTGTATGTAGGTCTATACCTGAGGTCTGATCCTATGGGAGTGGCGATGCCATAACCTTTGAAGTCGAGATCACCTCCGACCTTCATCGTATTACAATTCTTCTTCTGGTTGTAGTAATCATTCATCGTTGACTCCAACAGAAAAGCGTATTTTCCTTTTGAGTTTCGAACTCGTGTCACTCCGTCCTCCGTCGTCTCCACAAATACCTCTGGGTTGCTGTGCATGAACTCCCACATTCTCTCGTATGTACTGATTTTTGAATTCTACAAGTAGCAATTGAATAAGATACAACTTTTTGTGTTATTTACTAACTTGTGGCGCTCCTAGACTACACATTCGAAATGGAAAAAAAATTCTGAAAGCCCTGCTTTCTAACTTATTTGTTTATGTCGGCAACTTGCTTTGACAGGTCCCTTCACATGGAATCAGGGTGAGAATTGCCGGGGGGTTAGGGGGGTCAACCCCCCAGTCTTTTTTAGAGCCCCATGTTAAAGTATGTTTTTCATACCCCAATTTCAAGTTCATCATAGGCCAACCCCCCAGTTATTTTTCCACAATTCTCATACTGCTTGGAATGGTCTTCCCTCTTCAACGGGTTCGGCTTAGGTCTGTGATCTTAACACGCATCATGTCGCTCTCTCACGGCCATTCTTTTTCCTGAAGCTTCTACGCTTAAAGCGCCTCTAAATAATTAATCTATGATGCGAGAGGCGCTCTATATATTTTTTAGATAGGGCCTACGCCCTACAGTAGGCCTACTACATGACGCAAAATGTCTGTTTGAATAGCTGTTAGTAATAATTTTTTTTTAATTCTTTAAAAAATTATCAATCTAATAATGTGCAGTATTACGAATGATCAATATCAGCAATAATTATTGTTTCTAAGAGTTTGTTTAATTTACCCTGAAGAAATCTTTCGTTGAACCGGAATTCAGGGTTCCGTACATGATTTCCGTCTGCTTAGCGAGGTCATCAACATTCTGAATTGGTGTCAGCATCCTTTCGACAGTCAGGAATGCAGCCAAGTTGGCCGTATACGAAGAGATCATGATGAGCGTAAAGAACCACCACGCACTGCCAACAACTCGACCAGACAATGACCTACCAAACACCAAAGCACCAGACAATGACCTACCAGACACCAAAAGACCAAAGCATCAGACAATGACCTACCAAACACCAAACCAAATCCTCCCTCCATCCATTAAATAATCTATGCAGCATTTCATGCATGGTTCCATCCATTGTTCCATAGATTCGTCAGTTGGATAGCTTTAAGGTGCGCTATAGCAAATGCAAGAAATAAATAAGTAAATACGTCGTAATGCAATGGTCCCTGACCTTGGCGAAATGTCGCATCCCTGTCGCATGAAGGCTCCGAGTGAGAACCAGAGGCTGTTGAGCATATTGAAGTCGTTCGTGAAACTCGGTCCGTCCTCTTTGTCCTCGATCTGCCATTCGTAAGGACTGAACCTGGAGACGAGGAAGAGGACGAAGCTGACACCGAGATATGAGATGACGATACACATCCAGATGTCACTTGCGAGAGGATCCATGAACGAGAAGACTCCCGGTTTCTGCTTCTCTGGCTTCTTGATCATGATGCTGATGCCAAGGTTCATGAATGGCTTTGAAAAATCGATGACACGCTCTCGGATTGATGTGATCGTCAGTGGTGCTATGGCAACATCCGCTTCCTGTCAACAAAATAATGGTCAGTCTAATAGAAATATACCGCATTCAAAGCGATATCACAGGTTCGCTTGCAAGATCTCTAGTAGGCATAGAGACCTCGTTCAAAACGACTTGAAGGAAGTTTGGCTACATGAAAGCCATTTCTGCATAAGTATAATCTCATAGAACATCGGATCGCAGGAAATCTTTGACTAAGGTTATTCAGAATGCAACAGTAGCCTCTTGTAAGAAAAATTAGTACTGTGCGTGAATATCTGTAGACATGGTTCATCTGAGAAAGTCAGATTAGACTAAAGCTAAATAGTACTTAAGTTAGTATTTACAATTTTGACGGTTTCTTATTATTCTCAAGTAAACGAGCACTGTAAGCTGTTTTTTATAGTCGATATTGTAGTCAATTAAACCTTTCTCGTTAGTTCTCCGACCATTCCATTCCATGTTCCATGCTCCGATTTCGCTCCATACGAATTATCATTGACGAGACGAAGGACATATTCAAAGCCAACGATGGCTGCGACCTCTCTCGCCAGATCGGAGCAATAACCTTCGTAGCGATCGTTTCCTTCTAGTTTCGTTCCATCGTCTGGCTTCTTTCGGAAATCCAGGAATGGAACGGACTGAAAGAGGAAAGAGACAATAATTGCCATAGTTGACGAATACGTTCAACATCAAGGACATTCGTGAAAACTACAATTGAAGATTTGAAACACAGTAGCCTACATAATTATAAGGAATGTGCTTCATCTTAATTAGGTCAACCTACGTTTAGTCGTTTACGAGATGTAATTGGGTCGAATGTCTTCCTGTCGTCCAATGCTTTTATCTGCATCTCATTTAACTTAATCCAAGTGATCCATTGATTCCAATCCAATCGTCTTAGAGACGACGTTGAGTCTCGTTTTGCTCACGTTCGCACAAATATTAAACCCGACTTTCCTTTGCCTAGACATTTGCTTTTCTCGTGTCTTCTTCTTCTCCATTTCTTTTACATTTATTTTACCAAACCATTTTACATTATTGCTTTTTTTTTAAAAAGAAACCCAGAGCTCAAATTATTGTCTTCTTGACTAACATGTCTTTATTCCAATCATCAGCAGTAGATCTAGATCTACTACGGTAGGTCACGAATCAATCCATCGAAGGTAGACCTACATGTGATAGCTATAGCTGTCAGTTCATCATATTTTAAGAACAAATGAATCATAACGAGTGATTTTAAGATGGTATTTGTGGGATGGTATTTGGAGATAGCATCAGAAGGGTAGAAGGAACGAACCCTGATTGATGAGATGATCCTTGTTCTGTTAATTGGCACAATTTCCTTTCCGTTTTCTTTCTGCTGTGTTTCCTTCCAAGCCATGTTCAGTCCGTTCTTTGAATCCCAGAATCCGACCTAACCACCGTCAACAGTTAACATCGTTGCTGCACATGAAAGCATCGCTAATAGAATACCGAGGGACCGACACGCAGAAACGCCCGCCTTCGACAGAAGCCTACATACAAAAATAGCGATTTGAGGGATTTCAGTCCCAAAAGAGCTACAGTAAAAATGTTCGCCTGTGTTTGTCTCTGCGCTGAGCGGAACAGATTAACAACACGTCTTCTCTTAACGATATTATTCTTTAGACTGACTATACAAAACATTATGTTTAGATATTTTTTTCTGCAGGTTTTAAATGTTACAGCTTTGATCAACTTAACTTATCACATTTTTTATCGCTATGCAAGTATATATAATGCAACTCCATTAAATACAAATTAGCCTTCTAAAATACACTACCAGCAGAAAATAACTCTCAGAAAAGAATAGAAAAACTTTTCCGAAATAAAGGTGCTACTAAAAAGTAAATTTAAAGATAAATAATATAAAACAATTAGAGATCTGCCGCATCATATATTGCATTTCATTATCTGGAACCTGGATATTGAAAGACGCCTTATAATAGACAAGAAGTACTTCACGTCGGCCTACTGTAACTGTAATAACGCGCGCTGCAATAAGCAATTAGCCTAAACATTCGTTGATATGCATCCAAACCGTGTAAGTCGCCTTTTAGGAATGGCTCTGAGTATATAATGTCAATAGACCGGCTTCATGTATGTAGCTAATCAGGTGCATTGTTTTTATAATGATAGATCTATGTCATGTAAGTTATCAAAACGCATTGAACAATAGGCTAATCTTTATAACTATGCGATGAGTAGCTGATATACCTGCTTAGCATCGTTGTCCAAAGTGACTTCGTAAACTCCAAGTCGATAGTTTTTACGAAATCCGAATTGGTCAAAAGACACGAAACCTGTGACACCCTCGAATTGAACCTACAGACAACACCCAATGCACGTTTTATATAGTAGCCTAATATCTGAAAACGGTAATTCGTTGTGCACGATGGTGTAGTGGGTATGTTCGTTGAATTGCAGCCGGAGGGTTGCAGGTTCTAATCCACTTCAAGCCACCTCGTATAGGGACCTTGAGCAAGTCTTTCACTCGCAATAGCTCAGCGCTTCGGCGTAAAACTCCGATTAAGTGTCCGCGCTGTAGTCGGGAGCGCTTCTGAGTAGCAACCTTGAAGGGGCGCTATAAAAAGTGCATATACAAACAGATACAAAGCTTAGAAATTCTTAGGTTTCAAATGAGATCAGTCTGCCTACGTCCGTGAAGCTGTTCATGATGAGTCTTCCCGCCGGCCACGGAGTGACCTTCGACTGCTTGCATCTCACTCCGATGTCATCGTTGTAGTAGACGTTTCCTCTGCGGAAGACGTTGCGAAGGACTTCATGGCTGACGTTCAGCATTGACGACAGACCGTTGACGATGGCGGACACGGCGTCCATCATGAGACCAGCCTCCAACTAAACACAATGTCAACAGCCATAACTACTTCATAGCCATATGTCGACGGATTTTAAATCGATTTCTTTGGGAACGGGTTTAAGAGTAATGGTAACACACTGGCACGAAAACTATGTGGACGCCAGATCGCTCCTCAGAGGTCCACTCAACATTCCATTCGGTAGATGACGCAAGATAAAATGAGCAAAAGGACGTGATGGGAGCCTTGCATGGGTGCCGACAATTAAATAGGACTACTGTAATATCTTGTTATCATCCGTTTATACAATGAATTGCAGTCGTACTGCGGTTTGTCAGTTTGAAGTTAGACAAATTATTATTTTCCTTGGCATATTTAAGCGAATCGACACTACTAAGACGAGGGAACAATTCTGAGGGAACAATTCTGAAGGAACAAATCTGAAAAAATAACTTTGAAGAGATTATTGCTATATAATATAGCCTCCACTTCGTTTAAGTGGTGCATGCTAATGGAAATACTGTGATATCACTCGTTGTATACGTCTACCTTTAATTTGGTTCCGTGTCTCATTCCACACCACTGCAACCAATCCTTCTGGACAATCTGAACCTTCGTAGAAGTGCGGTTGATGAGAGTAAAACCAGTTATGTTTACACCACCGTGACGAAAATCTGCCAGGTCCAGTTCGTCCATCGCCTTTGAAAAAAATAATCACAAAAAAATGACCAAGATCTCGAAATGTAAACATATAGGCCTGATATGATCTTTTGATAAAATAATTGTTTTTCCCTACGTTTTGGTTGAATAATCGAGTAAAATACCAAAATTATTGTGAAGGCAGCTGAAAAGTCTATTTAGAAGAACCGAATGATGTGCAGTACCGAATAAAATGGAATGTTTCTGTAAAAAACTAAAAACTAGAAAACAGGTTTTGCAGCTATGCCATACAGAATGCAGTTTGCATTGCAAAATGAAGGGGAGAAAACGAGTCTCTGTAAACTGTTTGTAGACTGTTTAACAGTTGTACTTACGACTCCGTTCAGCAGATAATGATAACCACCTCGGTTCATTCCAACAGCTTGTATCTAAAACACAAGACATCATCTATATGACATGTTGGACTTCAGTTCGAATATGTATTTTATAAGAAAGTTGTCCAACATGATGTGCGTCTATAGGTCTTCGAAACAGCGAGAGGCAGTTTCGCTCTTCTTTGCATCAAGTTCAGCCAATAGATAAAAGCCATTCTTGCTCTCGTTGAATTCCCAGAACTCTCTGCCTCCAAGAATTAACTCTCTAACTCTCTATACAGTTCTCTTAATACTGAGAATGTCTCTACAGTAATCTACATAGACCTGCAGAAGCATCTAATTATGCTGCATACGTTGCCTTCAGAAATGCCATCTTGACATATGTTTTATTCATCTGTCGCAAGCACTTCTCCTCTAACTCAACTAATCACGACTGGTATGAAATATATACGGTTTATACACACGTAGCCTAATATATATAGGCCTGAAATATATATGTAGTTAATGCATACATACATTTATTTGTAATATGTAATAATGTTTGTAAATGTAAATTATATGCAAATGACACATACTTGCTATAACAGTGCAAAATGCCTTTTGCCATATTTTGTGTTGTTGATGCAGCAGCCGGCTATAAGCTTACTTACTTGCTTGAGGAAGATGTGCATTGCGTCATCACCGGTTAAATCGACGAGTATATATTTGTTCGTCTTCTCATCTTGTGCGTCCATCTGGCGAAGAGTCAAGTAACAATTCGAGACGTCGATCAGACGCACAGGTTCAATCTGGATGCGAATCTCTTCAGCGTTGACGACTGCGTACAATCGCTCGAGACGATACAGACCTAAATAAAGACAGAACAACAACGCTGTCAATATCAACGACGATGTGAATCATGTGATGAATATACTTAGTCTATATGAAGAAATTATGCCACCGAGGACCATGCATGGTCATTGGCCATAAGACAATCTGAATCCTTAAGGCAAGGAGCCAATCTGACACCTTAAGACTTATAAGACAAAGATTCAACCTGACTCCTTACTTAAGGCTTATAGGCCTACGGCAAAGAGTCAACCTGACTCCTTGAGGCAAAGAGTCAATCTGACTCCTTAAGGCAAAGAAGCAATCTGACTCCTTAAGGCTCATAAGGCAAAAAGCCAATCTGACTCCTTGACGCAAACAGCCAATATTGCTCCTTAAATGCATAAATGTTGCGATGGAGCATTAGGCAACGACATCGCCATTGTAGACTACTGGCACGAATTAAAACAACGATGAATTCCCTTCATTATATAGTATCCATGGACATCCGCCTGTCATTCAAGTTTCAAGTGATATTATTGTTTGTGGACAATACACTGACTACTGCATCCATGAGCTATAGTCATTTTTTGTCTGTCGATTATGTATAGCAGAGAAAAGGTAGGTCTACTAATCGTTCCACGTTGACCAATTTTTCTTGAGGAAATTGCTCGCGTGTATAATGTATACAGACTCATTCTTCTAGAAAAACAAACTGATTATCCCTAGATATGCCCTTACACATGTTTTCTGCATTCGTCTAAGCATTTTTGTGGCTCTTCGTGCATTCTTTCTCTTCCATGTAGGGAACAGAAACGACTTTCTCAGCAAACATCACAGTTGTTTGTTTGTATGTTTGGATGTGTTTGTATAACTATTACATAAATTTCGTTCCTACATTTTTCACACCAACAAACGTAGGCTATACCACAGAAACAGCATCGCATCGGTATGCAAGTATTCATATTACAAAGCCCGTCACAACGAGCATAATCAAAGACCCGGCTGCAAGGTTCGAAGCATAAAATTCGCCGGAGTACAGAAGACAAGTAGCCTAGGCCTATATGAAGCAAAGAAAAAATCTGAAGAGAGACAGCCGGCTTTTAGCGTCATTAAGGCAAGACTTCAAATATAAGCGGAAAAACCGAAGCATAGGAATCAGGATGAGTCCTGGAATCTTTTCGGTAACAGACGACGTTGAAACAAAATGAATCCATGGAAGATAAACCGCTTCCCATAAAAATAAAATAAACTGGAGAAACAGAGAGAACATTTCTGCGACGACTGAAGACCTAAAATGAGATTTATTGCGATGTAGGCCCTATAGATCTATATTATTTCAGCTAAAGTTTGCAAGCTTCACCCAATTTTTAGGCCAGTTAAGCCTTTTTCAAAGCCTTCAGAATTGCTCTGCTTTCTTTCATTTTGTCAAGAGAATAAAGATTGAAAGATTGGATCCTTGAAATAATGAGGACAAAGATGTTTAAAAACATTACTAAAAGCTAACTGACAGCGCAATGAAATCCGAGGATAAGAAGGTTTGGTTGGCGGATGTTTGGACGAATTAAGGCATGAATCACACACATAATTAGACTTATCATAAAATAAGATGCCACTCTATTAGACCACAAACAGGAATGGGAAAATTTGCTACGTTATAAATAGTTACCTCATGAACTGTTCATATTCTAATCTTATCATTTCTTCGAATAATACAAGTGATATAAGTAGTTGAATGAGTGGTTACCCTATATCATTTCCCCCAAAACAGACTGGTGATACTATATCACCCGCTATAAATAACTACTGGTGACAGCGTATTGTTTACCTGTTGACCTCTTATGACGTCATATGACCTAATTAATATTCATAGCGTACTGGCCAATGGCAGGCGAGCAATCCCATCTCACACCAACGACGTTAATCACCACCCACGGCGCGCTAATCTAATTAGCGATCGAGGCACGACCTCCTGTTGCACAATATAAACGAAGTCGTCCACATTGGGAGACACCCCCACCCGATGTATATATGATTATGTGTGTATATGCGCGTAGTGCTATCAAATACACATAGGCTACCTGAAAATGTGACAGCGACCCGACCAATCACAGGCTTCCATACATATTGGTACCAATGTGGCGGCCTCTCATAATAATTGCTGACAGCCAATGGCAAGCATGCACAGATCATATTAATGCGCTCCAACCAATATAAAGATTGAGCATATGTGCAATTTCATTCTTCTTGACATTGGTGACAAGGATAATCTTCTAATTCCGAAACTTACAGATTGGTGAATTGCGTTCATATCTTAATGGATACACCTTTGACGATGAATTTTACAAGGCGAACTATGTTTCCATCCACAGTGAGTATTTTTTAAAAAAAACTAAGTTTTCATTATATTACCTTTGTACACGATTATGAAATTGCGTTTATTGTTGGCGTGTGTGTGTGTGTGTGTGCATGCGGGTGTGTATGTTTTATTTTATTTTTGATCAAGTCTTTACATTCTTATGTCACTCATTTGTTGTAGACTGGCAATCATCTCTTTAAGGAATCCATCGGCAACAGACGCTATCTAACATCCAGTGTGTACAAGGACGAAATAATGGTGCACATACGCGAATACGATGAGGAAAATGGAAAGTCTTTCCCAACCAAGAAGGGAGCCTCGTTCAACAAGGCAGCATGGGGGAGATTCCTCAGCCATTTCGACGAAATGGAGAGAAATGTCGATCTACTCAAATCGGGGCAGGCAGTCGACTTCTACCAACACGTTGGAGGACGCTACTATGTTTCAATCAACAAGGAATTCAAGTGCGTGAATATCCGTCGTTATTTCCTTCCTCCAAACTCCACCAGAGAGCGTCCCACTCGGAGTGGCATTGCTCTGCGTTTGGAAGAGTGGGATCTTCTGCTGAAGAAGATTCCAGTACTGCACGAGCGTTTGCCGGAACTGAAAAACGCCTCGTCTTGTGCATTAGACCATTTAAACCAGATGGACTGGGTTGCGTGTAACTTGTGTAATCCGTTTCAAACCAAAGCTTAATCATTTTTCAACGAAGAGACTTCTTTGTGTATTATATAACTCGATTGAACTCATTCTCGGCTATCAGATTAAATATCAATGAAACATTTCTCGTACTTCCTTTCAGTCTTAGCTTAATCGATGTTGAAGTATGTGAGTAAGAGGTGCACGTAACCTTAGATGAACACAGATTCACTTGACGTATTTTCGTCGGACCCAGCCCATGCCTCCCACAATTTTCATAATATTTCAGACCTGTATGAATGGACACTTCTCAAATGTATATTGTGCATATACAACCATTCAAAGTCTATAATTTATCACGGGGCCGCCCAGAAAGACAACTTCTGAAATTTATCGTAAGTAGAGAAGACATTCATTTGTAACCTCAATTCTTTACTTTATTGGTCGTTCAAGATATCAGCATTTGTTAGTTTTTATAGAATCACAAGCATATTCTATATTGGAAGAAACACAAAGTCGTTTGAGAATTTTTTTTCCCCCAACACAATCGGTGAATAATGCATTGGAAAGTTATATGTCTTTTAACTAAACTTTTTCCAAATCTAAAAATGTCCAACTATTATGTACAAAGTTCCATATCTTAAATCTTCGAATTGTCTTGGAAAATGAAAAAGTGTTCATCAAATATACATGTATACAACATCTTGTATCAGTCCTTTCCAAGCAAACACATGTTTCCACAAATATCTTTACGATTCGAAAAATTTTCACCAAATATACACACAACGAGTATAAATTTCAAATGTTCTTGCCAAGCCAACTTAATCTTCTGAAATTATATACACAATATTTCCATATGATGTTTTCACAATGCGCAAAAAGCAAATCGATTTGATTTCTATACAATATTTATATACATGAAATATACAAGAATTATAAACAATTATTATACATAAAAGTAGTGTCAACAAAAGACACACACACATACAGTGACCACGTCAAGCATCGATTCTTTCCAATCCAATTTGGTTTTCCACAAATATTTACAAAATCTTTTCATATGCTGTTTTGGCAATTCAAGTTATGTTCTGCAGAAATTGCTAGAAGTATTGGCATTAATTTCTATACAATAATTATTTACAAGAATTATATACAATTGTTATATACAATGAGGAAGTTGAGGACTAGCATTCAAGCGACACATGGCCGTAGGCAAGCGAAGCGATATTATCTATTAGATATCTCTTATCGTCGTACGGCGAAAGAGCAGATTTCGAAATTTCGGCGGTGTGAAGCTGATGATTTACACTACGAATAGTGAAGAATTTAGCGGTCGTCGTCGATTCACCGAACAGACAGTTTGCATAATCAGCATGACGAACGTATTTGGCCACGCACGACTTTTTGACACCTTTGGCGGTTTTCTTTTCGTAATCCCCAGGAAGTAGCAGACTGTACATTTTGGATCTTAAACCGACAAATTGCAAAGGTGGCTCTCCATTCGACTCGTCTTTGAACTTACCAATCACTTTCGCATTAGATTTGCTATGCAGAAAGTGATTGGTGTGGTAGTCGGATGTGTCGTACTCGGACATATTCTGCTGCATGTCCAAATACACGTCGTCCGTTCGAATGTGATAGCACAAACTGTCCGTGTCGGTGAAAAGTAATTTGGCTCTTTCTTCATACAACTTCTGCACATGATCGTAGTGAAAGCGATACATGTGCAGTTTAGAGATATCCAATATGCTCATACCAACATATATCGGTTTGTCCAACATCACATCAGACTTTAACATTTTTATAACTGTCACGTCATCATTTATGATGTTGAACGACTGAAATGTTGGCCGGGCGATATATCGCTTCGCCTGCCTCTCGTTCGTAACAATTCTGACGTTCAAATGCTTACGATTATTCTGTAAGCATTTTCCATACGTAGAATTATTCTGAAGTTTGAAGAAATCCTTGTCGAACGAGTTTGTGGCCATCTGTCGCTTAGCAGTGTTGAAATCGATGTATGGTTTTAACCATCGAGATTGTTCAAATTCCAAGACTTTGTGAATTTTGGTTAATTTCAGACCCATTGCCAAGTAGAATTTTAAATTTCGATAATGTAAAACGTAATTGTTCTTGGATTTTAAATTTGGAATCAATTTCTTAGTTTTATTATTGTTAAATTTGATCCCCAATTTGGTGGCCAATTCATTTGCATATGGGGAAAGCATGTCTTTTGTTACCGCCATCTTTTCAGGAGCGAGCGGGTAGTCATTATGTGAATCATGCAGGTGAGATGGATAGTCCACATCCACCTCGAGAATGTAGCCTTTCGAATCATCATCAGATTTCGTCCTTACATCGAAATCCATCAGTTCGTCAGGGGTCAGAAACCGAAACTTGCCAGTCGGTAGCGGTTCACACATGGCGTAACCGTAGAGATTGTTACAATCTAGATACATGATGTAACTATTCTCTACCGTGGGATCATATCCTTGGGCGAGATATGGATTGTTTGCCTTTGCGTATCGGTTGCTGATCATACTAACTCCACCCCGCATACCTTTTTCGATGAAAAGATATTGCTCAGGATCTGTCAACAATTCCAATGTGACACCGGTCATCTTCAGACATGCATCGAAGCTAAAACCTGGACTTGAAAAGTAATGGAGTGCGTCCAGCCCATAGTAGCTCAAGGTCATCTTTCGAAATTCCTCGAACACATCGGCTAGAAGCACCACATCAGTTTCCAAGTATAGGTCGTGGTATTCACGCATCGATCGCATGCCAAATTTTGACCAGATGTCTTTTGCGTGTGAATAGTCTGCATCACTGATGTGTTCATCGGTGAGTCGACTGAAGAACAGATCCTGTGGGGGCAGAGCAGTATCTGACATTCTCTCTGCACCATCCATATATTCATATGGGTAGACTCCTTTCCGCAGCAGAAGATTGAATTGCTCGTCGTTCGGACGGAGCCTACTCATATGATGAAATTTGGAATTTCCGTCTTTTGCCAAATTTTTTACCAAGTTGTCCAAACTGCAGTTCATAAACTGGAGAGAATCCACGAAACGTAACCCGTCAATTTCAAAGGCCAAATATTTCTCCATGTTTGTGGCGATAACAAAGACATCCTTGGGAGCGAAGAATCTTGAGAGGTGTTTGAATATTATGTGGGAATCATAACCCTTCAAATTATGAAAGATGACAGGGATTATGTAATTCCAATCGTCCTTTCCAGATCTCGATTTCTTAAATTTGTATTGCAAATTACAATTGGTGCACAGGGCGCAAATGAATTGACCGGTCACATGGCAATGGTGTCTTACTTTGTTTTCGCGAGTGAATTTGACGGCGCAAGAAGGACAATTTGTGGAATTTTCATATGTTTGCTTTTGCGAATTGTTGAGCGGTGCCATAGGTCTATTCCTGCTCAGAATTTTATTGATTCTAACCTGCTCGGCTTTAAGATGCGTGAAGAATGCATCCGCAACATTGTCACCGCTGTAAACATACGGTCTTTCGTGATTGAAGCGATCGAAGGTGGAGACGGTCAAACAGCAGAATCCGCTGGGAGTGTGGGTATCGCAGAAAGTTGTGGAGTTGCCGGCTGGAATGTTGGTCTTGGGCAAGAAGGCCTCGAAGTCCGAATAGATCGCGAAGCCGATTGGCATTTGATTTTGGATGTTGGTAAAAGTGCATGTGTTTTTGCCAGGAGTAGGGTAACGCACATGTTGCACACCATGAGTGCTGCATTCTGGAATGTGGTTTTGCAGGCCAATCTTGGTGGAAAAGCAGTGGAGACAGAAAGGACAAGGAAATGTCTGTCCAGCATGTGAATTTCGTCCATGTAAAAGCCGTGTCAGATTTCGGATAAGTATGTAGTGTCGCCTCTCACCTTCGCTCAACAATAACAGATTGACCGTATGTTTGCGGTCGCGATGTTGGGACGCATACAAAGGGACGAAAGTACGATCTTGGTCGGAATTGATACATATGACATTGACGGCAAAATCCGGATTACGCGCTTCAAAAATTGGAATTTGTTCAATCTCGACGGGGAATGCTAGTCCTTCTGTGTTTAAATCATTAATATAATGGACATATTTGGTAGCACGATCCGGATTAATTGATTGATGGTGTGCAGAAGCAACAGCGCAGTACAGAAAGCATTTATCATCAGTATTCCTAATGTTCAGTGTAGCTTTTTTATCTGCTAACCATTTTGGAGTGTCGATGTAGGACGATCCACCGATCGGATCGTATTCAGCCATGTGGATGGTGATGTTGTTTACGCTGTCAATAGTCCAGCCCGATCCTTCACTGGTGAAGCTATCTGTAAGCGCGTCAATTCTGTTGACTGCGGTTTCCAGTTGATCGGATATGCTCGATGGATTCAGTAGAGTTGCACATTCTGATTTAAAGTAAGTTGTTGTTGTCCTTATGCTTCCGTCCGGATTTTCCCGTTCAAACGTGAAATCCGACGATATGTACCATTTGATCGGACTAGAACAAAATATCAATCATGATATGTACAACCTGGTATTAAATCAAGATTGTTACAATGAACAACATTTCTAGTCAATAAAGAACAAATTTGAAAATTCAATAAAATATATATATATATTTTTTTTAAATAAAAATAAATTGTAAGAAAGTAAAAATTGCAAATACATACCCTGTTGTTGATAGTTGCTGTTCCAAAGTTGAATTGATGTCACCCTTCAAGTCATTCATGATAGTTCTGACGTCGCGAGCGTTTGGATCAGATGTCAATAGATGCTGTTCGAACACGTTTCGGACCGAGGATCGAATGCGGTTGACGGAAGGTTTCGAACATGTGATGCATTGTGTAGAATCAGGTTGGAAGAATTGAGCCTGTCTTCGTAATTTGCATGTGGAGCAAACTCTACGATTCGCACATACTTGGCACAATCCGTTACTATCCAACTTCGTTTTCTTATATGCTGAGCAGTAACGGCAGTACGTGTCCGTTTCTTAAAAGATACAAAAACAAAATCCAAACAAAATAAATTTTCTAACATAATTTTATAAAATTACAAATTATATCCAATGTTTTCGTTTTCTATATAAAAAAAAATCTCAATGTTGATCAGAAATATATATCGCAAACGAATTTCTACTTACTATGCCTTTTCCCACTTGATGTTGAGGGCTCATCATCATCTTCTTCCACACGTCTTTTGGGAGCTGGTGCTTTTCCGCGTTCCATCCTCCTCACCTCTCTATCTTCAGTTTCTTTCGCAATCGCTACATCGGCACATTCTGGAAAAGATAATATGAATGGTTTATAAAATAAAATGACACACAAAATGAATAGCAAAACGTAAAAATAAATGTTATTATATTTAAAAAGTTAAAAGAATTTAAAATTGATATTATAAATTTGGTAGAAAACTACATTTAGTGTTCATGGAAGAGGACCTTTCGTACCAAGATTCATAGAAACTTGTTGTTGTCGAGAGAAATCATCATCCGTTCGGAGCGCCCAACGTCGATCCAGTTCGTCCGTGGCTGCCTGAAGTTCCGAATCGGATATGATTCCATCGATAAAATCTGTAGTTCATACAACTTCAATATAATAACTAAATCCACATCGAAAGCTGAATACTATTACATAAAAGATCATAATAAAAATATTAAGAAAAATTCCTGTGAGCAAAAGTCTTTCTTTGTATGATTATGATTATGATTAAGAAATAATACAAAACTCAACTCACCTAGCACTTTTCCACGAACCAATTTTGAAGCTTCTTCCTGCTCGTGGGTTGTTGCATTCCGCAGCAACTCGTCATCGGATGACTCGGTAGTTTTCCATTCTGAAAGGATAAAAAAGAAGTGCATATAGCAATGTCCATACTAAGAAGATTTGATTCCTTTGAAATTGTTGATTTCTAAACTCATTAATGGAGAAAATAAAAGAAATAATTATTTACCTAGGTTTTGAGCATGTTCCAACTTCTTTGCTTCGTGTTGTTCGATAGTTGTGGTGATGCGAAGCAGTTCACCATCCGACGAGTCTGCTGTCAACCGCACTGAAAGATAAAAATGTTGTATGCGTAAGTTTCATAATTATAAATATTTATAAATCTATGATTGTAGAAATTTATTCTTGACCCCTCTCGCCTATTTCGGCATCTAGCACAATATCTAGGAAACGGCAATCGACGGGTTTCGAACCCATGTGTCACAATTTACCTCTCGCTTGAGCAGGTTCCAGTTTCTTTGCTTCATGTTGTTCGACGTCTGTGGTGATGCGTAGCAGTTCATCATCCGACGAGTCCGCTGTCATCCACACTGAAAGATAAAAATGTTGTATGTGTAAGTTTCATAATTATAAATATTTATAAATATATGATTGTATAAATTTATTCTTGCTTCCTCTCGCCTATTTCGGTTTCTAGCAAAATATTCAGGAAACGACAAACGACGGGTTTCGAACCCTTGTGTCACAATTTACCTCTCGCTTGAGCAGGTTCCAGTTTCTTTGCTTCATGTTGTTCGACGTCTGTGGTGATGCGTAGCAGTTCATCATCCGACGAGTCCGCTGTCATCCACACTGAAAGATAAAAATGTTGTATGTGTAAGTTTCATAATTATAAATATTTATAAATATATGATTGCAGAAATTTATTCTTGCCCCCTCTCGCCTATTTTGGTTTCTAGCAAAATATTCAGGAAACGACAAACGACGGGTTTCGAACCCTTGTGTCACAATTTACCTCTCGCTTGAGCAGGTTCCAGTTTCTTTGCTTCATGTTGTTCGACGTCTGTGGTGATGCGTAACAGTTCATCATCCGACGAGTCCGCTGTCATGCACACTGAAATATAAATTTGTTGTATTCGTAAGTTTGATAATTCAAAAAAAAAATTATTCTACCAAAATATTTATAAATGCATCGATGTAGAAATTCAAAAATAAAATAAATAAAACAAATCAAAATATTTTGTTTTATCAAATTCTTTATCACTAAATTCATTTTCAGCTCTAAGAATGAAAAGTGTAAGTATGATAAATACCACTCTCAACATCCTTTTCAAGAACTCCCGGACTATCGAATTCTCCAAGGTCATCACTCGGTATGGAAGCACAGAAGCGTTCCAATTCATCGAATTGCGATTCCGTTAGAAAATCGTCGATACCTAAAAGATATAAAATATTTGAATAAGTAAAAAAAAAAGAATATGATAATGCCCGATTATAAACAATACAAAAAGTGTATTTGAATAAAATTACTTACAAAAATCCAGGTTGTCCATATTCAGAATGATAAAATCTTTCGAAGCGATCTGAAGATATTCACTTTTCGAAGTACGAACAGACTTGCCGTGTAGTAGAAGATTCCAAGACTATTGAAAAAGCCAGCGATTGTTGAATTTTTATAATAGCAAGCGTGTCGTGATACATCAAAGTACTGGTAGTTATTTTGTGTAAATACACGCATAGGAAAAGGATAGCGAACTATTTTCTTTGTCATACGTCTGACGCTGCCGGAACTACTTTTTGCACACGACATTCTTTTGCACACACCACCTTTTGCATACGTCACCACATCTACTAATACATGCAGGCATTCATTTTAGTATGCACCATGCAGTCTCCCAATGTGGACGACTTCGTTTATATTGCGCAACAGGAGGTCGTGCCTCGATCGCTAATTAGATTAGCGCGCCGTGGGTGGTGATTAACGTCGTTGGTGTGAGATGGGATTGCTCGCCTGCCATTGGCCAGTACGCTGACATCGCTATGAATATTAATTAGGTCATATGACGTCATAAGAGGTCAACAGGTAAACAATACGCTGTCACCAGTAGTTATTTATAGCGGGTGATATAGTATCACCAGTCTGTTTTGGGGGAAATGATATAGGGTAACCACTCATTCAACTACTGATATAGGCTAACGCACGTTTACGGTTTGCCAGATGTTTGCATGACATATAAACGTAAGCCTATAATTATAAGCGATATACAATTGAAAAGAAAACAAATTATATTTTTTTATCTATACTTGAGATGATGTGTTAATGCAACACGAGATATCCAACGCTAGACACGCGTCTCTACACAGTGCGACACCTTCTGGGAATTCAATTCATCGTATTATATAGCATACGAATTCGAACAGCGACCGCTGTATTAGAAGGAAGAACGTGTTGAGGAAAATATGCCGACAACATTAAATTATTTAAAGCCTTCTGAGAACGATGCATCATAAAGCAATTGGTCGAATAACTACATAATATATGTATTATGGTGGTCATCAGGTGCAATTGCGGTTTACACCAATCGTAGCGTGAATGACTCAACATTCACAACGATTTGTCTTTCATCATCATATAATTTATGACGATGAAAGGCAAACAGACATGTAGGTTATACATACCGAAGAAGATAAGCAGACAAAGGTGCAATTAGATATAAAAAAAACAGAGAGAGAGAGAGAGAGACAGAGACAGAGACAGAGACAGAGAAAGACAGAGACAGAGACAGAGACAGAGACAGAGACAGAGACAAAAACAGAGACAGACAGAGAAAGACAGAGACAGAGGGACAGAGAGAGATGCATGCTGACAAAGGTGCAGTGGACAGAGGTTAGATCTAAATTAATTCCTTTTCTAGGTCTAGCGATGGAGAGCATGGTCTCTGATGTGTCTTTTGACTCTTTTCAAAGATCAAGAAGTTATTATCAAAGACACTACTGGCCTACTGTCTTCAGGGACAGTAAACTTAAATTAAAACTACGTACATGCGTTGCTATATGTCGACCTGATAAACTGCTGAGAATAATTTTGCCTACCTAAGACCAGATGACAGCTGTACGTACAGAGCTGACTAATAACTATGCTGATAAAGCTAATAAAATCATGGAAACTTTCAGAATCAACGTTCATCCAAATGAAATCGGTATACTTACAGGATTACAAATCTAATTTGTTATGTGAAACCTTGCCTTAACATCTAATTGACGTCCAGCCACTTTTAGTCTATGCCTATCGTCGGCAGAGGATCAACAGAAAGGGGATAGAAAGAGCATTCATGAGAGCGTAGGCTATTAGGCTCGAGGAGGAACTGAAGACGTTATAGGTTACTAGCGCGAATTGCATTTGCCTGCGAGTATTAGTAGGCATAGGCGTAGGAGACGGGGGTCCAGAGGGGCAAATGCCACCCACCCCCAAATTTCGGGCAAGTCTGATTTTTCGGGCAAGCAGACCCGAAAAAAAAATTAAACAGTTTTTTTTAAATTTACCTTTTTTTCTGGGTCTTTTTTCTCGAAAAATCAGACTTGCCCGAACAAAAAAGTCGTCAGACCTTTCAAGCAAAAAGTAACGAAAAATTTCAGAAGATTTCGGCCGGATGACTAAAAAAAGGTCGTCAGAATTTTCGGGCAAATGTAACGGGAATTTTTCTCAAGATTTCGGCCGGAGGACAAAAAAATTTTCGGGCAAAAGTCTCATTTTTGCCCCCCCCCCCAACGCTGAAATGTCCCCTACGCCTATGTTAGTAGGTGTTGTGTATCGGATCGGATGGAATCAGAGAACGAAGGCAACTTATTCAGTTGAAATATTTGGAGATTGATGGACATTGACTGTTCAATGCGGAAATCGTGTGATATGATACGAAGTCTTAGTACAAAACAGAGCGTTAGCGTGTATACGGCTGGCTCCACACATAGGCTACTGTATGCGCTGGAATAGCTTTCATAGAAATCGATAATGAATCAAACACCAGAATGAAAATGGTATTCCCAATATAATACATTGCCAGTCATGCGAAATAGTTATAACGAAAAGAAGAATCGTTTGGTGAATTGATGTTGTTGGCAAATAAACTATGACCACTAACCAAGAAATGGATCGAGACTCATCGGCTGATGACCTTTAGCACACAGCTTTATGATGCAACGTTGTTCATTGATACGTTGTTCATCAACGTTGTTCATTGATACGTTGTTCATCAACGTTGTTCATTGATACGTTGTTCATCAACGTTGTTCATTGATACGTTGTTCATCAACGTTGTTCATTGATACGTTGTTCATCAACGTTGTTCATTGATACGTTGTTCATCAACGTTGTTCATTGATACGTTGTTCATCACCGTTGTTCATCAAGTGAAAGCTACGTTTTATATTTTCAAAGCAACTTATTCTGTATTCATATCCTACAATACTTATTTTGAACCTCGTCAAGAGTGATTTCAGATGCTGCGTGCAATGGCAGTTGATTTCATAGTAGGTGACTAATTTTTTTATGTTTTCAGAACACGTTGCAATACATGTATGACCGAGGTAGTGCTTATAACGCTTCATATCTATTAGATCTATAATCATAATTATTAAGAAGTCTTATTTCCTCATGTGAATTCATACAAAAGTCAATATCTAAGATACAGTAGTCATTGAATAGCTGGCAACAATAGCAATCTTTAGCGGCATAAGTATGCAAAGCACCCTGAAGACGTGACAGCGTTCAAAGCTGATCATGGTGATAGAAATTGCACGGAATCAAGACACCTTGTCCGAGATTCACGCCGCGTACCGGTAGCTTATATTTTTTTGTCTTGATCACGCGTGAATGTCGCGTGATTAAGAAGACGAAGAAAACACTGGCAAAGTAGGCGATAGGCCTACTATTTGTCCGAGAAACACTCTTAGAAGACAGGTAGCCTAGCCTAGGCCTAAACATGAAAGCGGTTAATTCTTTGCATTTTTTAAATTAAATCTAGATCTATTCCACCTTTTGGTTAGCTGTAAAATTATAGGGCCTCTTATGTAGAGTCACAACACGCAATTCGATTTGAAATTATTCATGTAGTTTCTAATTTTGGTCTAGAATATATATTCTACCTAATGACAGGCTAATGTAATACATCGATGAAGTGCCATAATTTAAAGTCATGTGCATTCATAATTAAAATTAATACAAGCCATGGTAATTTACACCGGGGTTGGGAAATTTCGATTTTATCGACTTGCAATAGAAGATGGTCATTAGAAGTAGGCCTACGTGCTGTTTTGTTTTCTTACATAGTGGAACATCTTTGACGAATACGAATACGATTGTTCGTGTTTATAATTATTTTTATGTGATTTTAGCAGAATTATGCCAATAATAATGTAGTTTAAGTCATCCCTGGACCGCAGACCCGTTTCATCTCCTTTCGCTCATCTCCTTTCCTGAGCCCTTGAGCTGGCAATGGACGAATCCCAAGGTCCTGGACACGGGGCCAGTGATTTCCCAGGACTTGCCGTTTACTTTTCAACTTACGCCGGTACCAAATTATGCTGTTTGGTGACAGAGTCATGTGTGCGAAAACAACTTGCCCAAGGTCGTTACCCGGAGTAGAACCGCAAACGCCCGCTCCGTGAGCAAGCGCGTTACCGATAAGCCACCAGGTCACGCTTATAATGTAGTAGAGGTATACTGAATTCATATCTTCTGACAACTAGAACTAAAGAAACAAAATAATCACATCATAAAATTCTCCTGAATAGTATAGCCTAATTATGCAGGGCATTATAATTATGACTTCATTTATGTATGCTAATATTGAGAAATCGGCATTCAACACGTTTAATTTAAATACAAACGAGAATTCTGATTACATCGTGTGTGCTATAGCCTATACTCATACATTTTATTAGTCATCTCAGTTTCTAAAATACAATAATAATTGTCGCTAACAGGTGCGCATTGATTGAGAACAAGGCTCTACACTACTACCGGGTACTGCTACATGAAGAATGTGACGTTCTTTAGCTAGGCCTACTATTTTGCCTGCATGCATAAGCATGCCATGATATTGGCAGACGTGCAGCTAGCTGGACCAGTGTCTTTAAGCAGAAAAATCTGTCGATTTCTGCAACTAAGCATTGAAGCTGCTTTCAGGAAGATTCGAGCTCATCCTTTTCGGATCTTCTGGGTTTAGACTTAAGTCATCAGTACTGGCTTTACAGAAGATAGCTTCGCAGAAGGGATTTGTTTCTTCCCCCGTGGCTTTCCAAGCGCACTGAAGCCTTACGCGGCGGCAGCAGATTCGAGTTACGTTCAGCTCGGATCCTATAACAGATTATGCCCCGTTGGTGATGGATCGCTTAAGACCAGTTTTGCAACGAGTGTCGTCAACGGCTTATGCTGCATTTTTTCCACGTTTTTCAATTACTACTTCTTCGCAGTTTCAGCGGATCTCTGGCTCAGTGCACACACTGCAAAGCGTTGCTCCAATCTCTGACAGCTAGCTAGAGTTTTCTTTTCCCCCAGCGACGTCCGTTCTTGACAATCCATCTGTCTAATCTAATCTATCGCAGCATGTAACGTACTGGCATGCGCCTTATAGGCATTAATTTCAATGCGAATAATATGCTTCGCAGTTGTCAACTCTTTATTCGATGCCACAGTGAATATCTTGTTCTTGCTCAGTCATTTTAGCGGTTTCACCAGCGTTTAAAGACCAATTCACTTGATCATGCTGCAGTGCTTCCAGGTATTGAAAGCAAGTGTAGCTTCCCTGTTTACCCTGCATAGAAATTGCATTCACCTCTTCCCTTAATTATAGTGGTAAATCACAACGCTATAAGTAGCCTATTCCTATTGTAACGCGTCGATCGCCATAAGTGCCACTCTAGCTAGAAACACCGGCTTATTATTATTATATAGATCTATTATGATCTGGGAAGATTATGTGAACTTGTGAAGCGAAGATCGTATAATGTTTTCTTCAACGACTGTGGTCTCTGTTATTCAAGTTCATGTTTTTCACAGTACAGAGTTTGAGTCGTTTTGATATTTTGTTTTCTAATTGAACGATTATGTCACTTGAGTCAATCAATCAATCAATCAATCAATCAATCAATATTTATATTTGAATAGTCTAACTGTTACTGTATTGATTTAGCCTAATATGCTCATTGCTCATCTGTTCTCAGTCCGTGCGTAGTCTTCTAAATCAGATTAAGTTTGTTAAGGTGAAGTTCTGTCTAAATATTTCAGGCCAAAAGGGCTGCGTTGCTAAAAAGACTGACGAGTGCTGTAATTAGGGATGTAAGTATTACACCGGTAGTATGACAGTCACTACAGTCGCCGAATAATTATGTGCAATCGATGTCAACATTATGCTTTCGCGTGTGGTGCATTGTGATAAGGCACCATCGGTAGGCTTATCATTAATTCGGATGATCACTTGAGGTATAATTCAAGCGACCTGTCATCCTTCATGGAAATTTATCCAAAGCATGCAATCGAATTCTATGATACTTTGATGCACAAGAAGAAGAAGTCGTTGATTCTGGTGAATGTAATTGTAGCTGCAATGATAGATTTATAGAGCGCCTCAGCCAGAGAAAGAGAGAGACATACAGACAGACAGATAGACAGAGACAGATAGACAAAGAAAGAGATACAGTTTTATTACAGAGGCAGACAGACAGCGAGAGACAGACATAGAGAGACATAAACAGACAGAGAGAGAGACAGAGAGAGAGACAGAAGACAAAGGAGAAAGAAAGAGAGACAGAGACAGAGAGGGGGAGAGAGACCAAAGGCGGCGCTCGAAGAGGCGCAGAATGTGCCTCCACCCAATTGGCTTTTGTCGGTCTACTGCATAAATATCAGTGTCCAGCGACCATGTCTCATTGGTGATTATTGGAGCTTCAGTTCAATTTCCCAATGACTATCTTTGATTGCAATGTCTGCAATATATAGGATTAAGAAGTACACAAAGGAACTCAATAAGCAGGACACAATGTGACATGACGGATGATTATCTGATTACTGCTTATTAACGACTCTGCTTGCAACTCTATTACACTTCAATTATCTCGGGAACAAGGAAACCATTAATTTTTCTGCCATTCGAACAGAAGCACAACCTCTTTCTTGTTCTATGCAGCATAACACTCTTTTCTGATGTTTATTCTTTCGAGTGCAGAACAAGTTGAGACAAGAGAGATGTATAGTATACTGTATAGTTCTGTATAGTTCTGTATGGCTATTGATGTTAATTGACGACCAGAAGGAACAGCAGTCGAGTGGATTGTCGCGTTTGTGGTAAAGAATATTTACGAAGACATCTTGCACATTGGTTGGAATGCTGGAAATCGGGAGAAAGGATCAGTCAGTCCTCGTGATTTATTGCTTCTATCTGCTTCTCAATAGAACTCGTTCACTGGATTAATTTCGGTTGCTTTACACCATTCAGCATCTAAGCGAATATAATGCAGCAACTCCATAATTATAGACGTAATCCTACATGTAGGTTTGTAGGCCTATATGCACAAGATGATGTCTACATGCTTTAATGAATATAGACCTAAGAGCCTTGAAATACTACGTATATATAAAGCCCAAACAGTTGGCAAACACTACTTATCTTAGTGTATTCATGCTTATAATATTGTCAATATGACCAACTCAGTTTTGCCCATTTCAGTCATTGTTTTCAATCAACAGTTACTGTTGACTGATCTTACTGTACGATACACACTAAACGGCTCAGAAAGACACGTGTTCAGATATTTCATTATAAGTGCCAATTTGAATATCATTTATGCTTGTTTGAATAGCTCTTAGATTTTTCAGTTTAGACTATAACAAACTTTAGCAAGAAGTCTGCGCATTTCTGCAGCATTTCTAACACACTCAGGCTTAATTCTCCACGCTCAGTCAAAATGTGGCTGACAGAATGAAATCAAAACAAAATCGGATCATATTTCATAATGAAATTTTAAAAAAATGAAAGTGTAGAGCTTGGATGCCACGATGACATATCTTCTACATGTAATTTAATAGAAATTGCTTCATTCTTAAACGTTGGATTCACCGTCATGCGAACGAGAAAGTAACACTGAAGGGTTAAAGAATTGAAACAGTCTGCCATAGATATAGCCTACATGTAAAATGCGCTTTGCGAAAAGCGATGTAAGAAGCGCAATGCTCAATGCGCATGTCCTCCGTCGTCATGCGCATAGTCCAGAGCGACACATTCTGCTTTTAACCGGTCTTCTATCTTCTTCTACTGTTGCGATATCCTAATGACGACGATGGCGCATAACTTCATTCGGATAAAATCTGACGCGGATGAGAAAATGCAGAAAATGTCCTGCGGACAAACAGTCAAAGAGGATTATGTCAATGCAAACGAAGCAGACGAGGCAAGAGAGACTGACTGACGACGCCAGTTAAGAACATCAGACACATCTGCGGAACAGTTGTCTGATTTTAAAGCAGGATTTCTCAGCAGAGCCAAAAAACAACGTTTCGACGACGGTCAAAATCAACGGAGAATAAT
Organism: Lumbricus rubellus; assembly: GCA_945859605.1. NCBI lineage: Eukaryota > Metazoa > Annelida > Clitellata > Crassiclitellata > Lumbricidae > Lumbricus > Lumbricus rubellus. Next base: position 40,995,760 of record OX243813.1, read on the forward strand.
GCAGAGGACGCGGAAGAGGCGGAAGAGGGATAAGGGGTGGAAGGTTGGGGAAGAGGCGGATGGGACTTAGTGTCAGAACAAGTCATGAAATTAAGATGCAGTGAGTGCGACGGAGATGAGCAGCGAGTCGACAGAGTGGCACTTAAAGCAGATGCGCCGTCCATCGAAGATGCGGGGGCTGAGCATCAGCATCAGCAGCAGCAGCAGCAACAGCAGCAACAGCAGCAGCAGCAGCAGCTGTCCCGCAGATGACACCATTCAGTATCCGCATAGAATGCCATAGATGCTTCGATGAATCAACTAACGTGCTGCGATAGACGGACAGACAACGACTGTAAAGGAGCAGCCCGTGTAAATTGCCATTTAACGGCCAAGATTTTACGCAGCATTGCACTCTTCGTCCATGCTGCTGCAGCAACATTTATACATCCTGCAGATGCGGCTATGAGACGGATACCAACGACGATGGCAGGCAGGCAGCGTGTGTATGCATGTGTGTGTATGTGTGAGTTTGTATGTGTGTGTATGTGTATGCAAAGGTGTGTGTGTATGTGTATGTGTGTGTGTATGTATGTGTGCGTGTGTGCGTGGTTCTGTTGGCATATGGATGGCGTGCATGCACCTCGTCAGCAATAACCGACGGGGGCAGATTCAATTTGGGACCGATGCATTTTCCATTAGGATCGGACGACGCAAGAACTGCTCGCTTGGTGCAGCACCAGACAGACAGACAAACAGGCATACATACAAACAGACAGACAGACAGGCATACATACAGACAGACAGACAGACAGATACATAGGCAGGCGACCAAACGGATTGATCGATAGACAGGCATACGGACGGACAGACGGACTGGTAAAAGGCTATTTACAAAGATCGGGCCAGTTAGCAATCGGAGGCTAGAGAGCTCGTCGAGGTTAATATGCGACGAACGACTGCCAATGATTTATCATCACACGTACAATGTACATCTATAGCAATGTAGCATGCGACGACTGACTGCAGTCACTGCTGTGAAGAAGACTACTCGACGATCTTTTCCATCCATATCGATGTGTGCTACATCATGTGATCTATGGTGTCACATCGAAGCAGTCAATGATTAGGTCAGGCAGCAAATCAATCATTAGGTCAGTTAGCCAGTCAATCATTAGGTAGGTTAGTCAGTAACTCAATTTGGCTGATAGCCAGTCAATCAATATGTCAGATAGCCAGTCAATCAATATGTCAGTCAATCATTATGGCGGATATTCTATCGACAGTCAATCATTAGGTCATGTAGAGTTGTAGACAGTCAAACATTAGGTAGGTTAGCCAGTCAATCATTAGGTAGGTTAGCCAGTCAAACATTAGGTAGGTTAGCCAGTCAATCATCAGGTAGGTTAGCCAGTAACTCAATGGGTCAACCTTCGGACAGGACACAATTTCTAATGTGCATTACGCTGATGTTGAAACTAGATTAAAGATCAAGGTTTTCACGTGGATTTTCGATCACGGAAAACATCAAAGCAAAACATGAAACATGCACTGTACATTGATCAGTCTTAGCTGGCGTGCTGTGCTGGTGGAAAATAGAATTTCTATAGTAGAAGTCCCAAATGCATTGTTAGCTAAATAGGCCTACTAAGTTACAATAATGATTTTAACAAATTTATTCGCACTGCATCACCAATAATAATAATAATAATGCACAAGATGAAACTGAGAAATTTACAGAAAGAAACCTCTTTGAAAAACGACCATGTTCTTAATATTAGGCCTATGGTGTTTCGCATTAATTTCTTCAAGCTTTTGCAAAAATTTTAACCGTCCTATTGCTTCTCTTGCAAAAACATCTGCGGTGTTTAATCTAGGCATCTCCAGGGGAAGTTGCATCCGCCCCGCCCCAAGAATGACATTCCTCAGAAAAAGCGTGGGGCACTAGATTAAAAACTGGCGCCCACGCCATCAAACCGAATTATTGCTCAGACGCCGCTGAATGATTTCATTTGCATCTTGAGTTGAAAATGTTCTCGGAATTGATGCTTGTAAAAACTGCTATGTTGAACTATGAAGAGCAGCTGCAATTGAGCAACTCGCTGGTTCGAGGACCTTTGACCTATCTGCTCATAAATACATGTAGAGCATTAAAAGAACTAAGCTTATATAGGCCTATGTGTATAAAGGCGCTGATGCCAACATAGAAGTTCCAGTACACGTTGTGTGTTTTTCAAAGAAGAAATTAAGTCTGGAATTACCTGATGAGAAATATTTTCATTTCAATATTACGCATTCTATATATGAAATGGCATTCTGCCTCTCCTTGAGGTCGAATCTCCATTAGCCATACACTAACGAACCAACATCACCGGAAGGTCCTAACGCCACTACGCAGATCGCAATCTAACCAGCAAGACAACCGACCGACTGATGGATAGATGAACGGACGGACGGATGGACGGGCCGACGCACGAATGGACGGATGGACGAACGGACTAACGGACGAACGGACTAACGGACTAACGTACGGATGGACGGACGAGGGAAGGACATCTGTGGTAAATAAAAAGATGAGTTGGAGCAGAGGGCAACTTCTTCTCTCAAGAGAAGAAGACGATCGGAGGAGATGCGAATTGGAGTCGAGCAGAAATGAAGCGCGAAATTAGCTTTTCAACATTCATGTCAGTCGCCCTCAAGCAGAATCTGTCTTACACGACTACACAACTACACAACTACACATCTACACAACTACACAACTACACAACTACACATCTACACAACTACACAACTACACAACTACACATGTGCATGTGTATCAGACGGAAGGACGACTAATCAGGCGACCGCTAAGAAGATGTACTACAGTCAACGCCGGATGTAAGCTTACTCAGCGCAAAGGAAGTCGTCAGCTCTCTTCATGACAGCCGACCACATGGCCGACAACTGTTTCCGGCGAGAATTTCTGCAGCGCATGACAGCGAAACTTGAGAGAGATAAAAATTAATTCCTGATGAAGACAAATCTGCCTCAGAGAATCCAGCCAAACTTACTTACTGAATTGAAAAGACATGACGTTTGGAAGGCAATGCATTGAGCTTATGCATTTTTATTATTAAAGCTCTGCATGTGTTTGCAAGCTACTGCAGATCATCGGTAACTTAAGCAATAATTGTGCGTAAAGGTCAATATAATCCATTTATCTAATCATTGACATGTAAATAAGTACAAATCTGCCATGGAGTGTAAACTTCACGTCCCGACTTGCCAAGCATATGCACATTATGCAGCCTACGCTCTAATTCTGCTGACCTTGACCACAAGAGCCGCATTAAATGTTTGGCATCAAGTGTCCGGATGTTTCGCATAGAACTGGATGCAATACTGAGTGCTACAGAAGATCAATAAACATCGGTCACCGGACTCTTTCCTATACAAAAAGTAGATTGAGAGAGTTTGTGCTATTTTCATCCCTGTACTCAACGGTTGGCTTTTCCTTTCAGTTCACTACTGGATGGAACCGACTAAAAGCTAAAACTCGCCAAGTGTCTTCTTCAGTCCCACCGGCGTCTTCGCATCACGTGCCATCGTGCTATCGACTGCCACACGAGTGTCAGGCCTACCTGTCATCGACATCCGGTGTGACCAATTAAACTGACACTTTCGTTCGCGAGTCATGTAACGTGTAAGAGCACCTTTGAGAATTGGAGTTGAAAGCTGCGGGTGATAAATGAGCGATTGCCTCAACGTGTATCATCACTTCAAGGTCACCGTCACAAAAAAACGCAGGGCAAAAGAGTGCAGGACAAAAGAGCGCAGACAAAAGAGCGTAGACAAAAGAGCACAGACAAAAGAGCACAGACAAAAGAGCACAGACAAAAGAGCGCAGACAAAAGAGCGCAGACAAAAGAGCACAGGCAAAAGAGCACAGACAAAAGAGCGCAGACAAAAGAGCACAGACAAAAGATCGCAGACAAAAGATCGCAGACAAAAGAGCACAGACAAAAGAGCACAGACAAAAGAGCACAGACAAAAGAGCGCAGACAAAAGAGCACAGACAAAAGATCGCAGACAAAAGATCGCAGACAAAAGAGCGCAGACAAAAGAGCGCAGACAAAAGAGCACAGACAAAAGAGCACAGACAAAAGAGCACAGACAAAAGAGCACAGACAAAAGAGCACAGACAAAAGAGCGCAGACAAAAGAGCGCAGACAAAAGAGCACAGACAAAAGAGCACAGACAAAAGAGCACAGACAAAAGAGCACAGACAAAAGAGCGCAGACAAAAGAGCACAAACAAAAGAGCGCAGACAAAAGAGCGCAGACAAAAGATCGCAGACAAAAGAGCGCAGACATAAGAGCGCAGGACAAAAGAGCGAAGACAAAAGAGCGCAGACAAAAGAGCACAGGCAAAAGAGCGCAGGACATAAAGAGCAAAGACAGAAGAGCGCAGAAAAAAGACAACTGAGCGCAGGACAAAAACTTTAGAAGTCTTAGATGCACTGAAATGACGAGCAATTTCGTTTAAATGACAGCCTAAAATGTTGTCGTTGTAGAGTGAAAATATTAGAAAATTAGATGTTGGGGAGGGCCGTCCTTTTCCAAATCCCTCCCCCGCTTGGCGCTTTCCCTCTCGACGATTGCCCTTCGCCCGATCGTTTGCCCCTCCACACCCAGGACAAAGTCTCCACCTATGTGTATGCCTACAATAACATCCCATAACATGCTTCGTGCATATGCATAATGCTCTAGAAGTCTACTCGTCGTGTCTGATCCGATTGTTGTTCGTAGGGTCTACTACCGTAGTTTTCGATTGGACGGCTCTCCTGGGGCATCCCAAGACATTCATCCAGATATCCATCATGACTAAAACCTAATTCAGAAGCTACCCTGGGAACGTGAGAAAAATCTGGCCAACTCGAATATAGACGCCTTCTTACTCACGTCCCCTCCTCCTCCCATTTCTTGCTTCATATACCCTGCTCCACGTTCTGCTCCACGCTGGGATACGCCCCAATGCCACCATCCCACCCTTTGCCATTGCTCGTTTGGATGCTGTGGCTACGCGCCCTGCAGACGGATCACTTCTATCTGTCTCTGTTTCCGTCCCTGTCTCTGTGTATCTGTCTCTGTCTTTCTGTCTCTGTCTCTCTGTCCGTCTCCGTCTCTGTCTTTGTCTCTCTCAGTCTCTCTGTCTGTCTATCTGTCTGTATGTTTGTCTGTTTCTCTCTTTCTCTCTTCTTTTATCTCTCTCTCTCTCAGTCACCTTCTTAGTCTTTTTCTTCTTGCCTTTCTTCTTTCCATCCCCCATTCGTCTTCCTGCGCTCTATAGACTACTTGCAATGTCTTGCATCAAGCGCATACGAGACGAGAGATGCCATTGCTGCTGCTGCTGCTACTGCTGCTGCTGCTGCTGCTGCTACTGCTGCTGCTACTGCTGAAGCGATCGATAGCATCGTCTAAGACTTGGCATTGTAGGACGACGAGCGGGTCCAGCGGCTGCATTGAACGAACTATTCCTATGATGTATTCAACGGCGTCACTTATATGGGTGTGTGTGGGTGGGTGTGTATGGATGTGCGAGTCTCGATCCATGCCGAGCAGAGAGACGCTCTTGATATTAAGAAATTCATCAGCTGCTGATCTCTGGCGTCTTCGGCAACGACGTTCGTCCGTCCGTTCGTTTGTCCGTCCGTTCGTTTGTCCGTCCGTTTGTCCGTCCGTTTGTCCGTCCGTCCGTCACCCGACCGAGACAGAGTCGCATGGATGGAAGGACATTGTAGGAAGGACATTGTAGGAAGGACATTGTTGGAAGGGCGCTAATGGCGAAACCAATCAATCAGACTCGCAACGATACAGACACACAGACACAACCAGACATACAGAGAGAAAGAGAGAGCGCAAAGCAGGCAGACAATTAGACAGACAGACAGGCAGGCAAAGAGTCATGGAATGATAGACTGCAGAGAACAAGGACTGGAAAGTGAGATGACGACACGGATCAGCCAAGTGGCTAACTGATTTATGTTTGAGGTGAGACTGTTAGCAAAGAACACTCGACGGATATTCGGACATATCATCCTGGGGGAGGGTGAATGGGGAAGAGGCAGATGACCAATAGATCGGATAGACAAACGCATTCACAGATCGGTAGATGGAGAGATAGACGGTGGAGCAAATAGACAGAGACATCCAGGCAGTCAGACAACTATGCACATATCTGGACAGATGGACAGAAAGACTATAAGAGGCACACAGACGGATGAATGAACATGCTGTGAACTGATAGAGAGGCAGCCAACCAGGTAGTTACCAGTAGATAGACAGACACACTGAAAGACCAGAAGTAATTAAGCATAGAGGCATGAAAGCGGCAGAAAAAAAGCAGTTTTGAGTTACGATGACGTTTCGAAGAAATTGCAAAAACGCGACGATGACAAAGACGCCGTCGGTGATTTACGAAAAATCTCTTGAATTTGACAGTCAATGCATCTTTGCAGCCAATGACTTGTATCGACCTGAAAGATGGATTATGTGCGTCAGTGTGTGTATACCGTTCCTAGCGCAAGCACAACCTTTCTTGTGTACAGCACATCTGACCGCTAGTTTATCAAATACTTTCCCCTCGGAAGAAAAACCTTTCGCTGCTCCACATCAGCGTGAGTCAAATAAACAAACTTCCAAAAGTTTCCAATGTTGAAAATTAGTTCAACGTCTGTGTACAATGTACACCCACCTGAATACACACACACGCTCAATCGCTCATGATACAAATACACACTCAATCATACAAATACTCATTCGTATACATACAAATACTCACTCATACATACAAAATTACAAATACTCACTCATTCGTACAAATACTCACTCATACATACAAAATTACAAATACACACTCATTCGTACAAATACTCACTCATTCATACAAATACTCATTCGTATACATACAAAATTACAAATACTCACTCATTCGTACAAATACTCACTCGTATACATACAAATACTCACTCATGCATACAAATACTCACTCATACATACAAATATTCACTCATACATACAGATACTTACTCATACATACAAATACTCACTTATACATACAAATACTTACTCATACATACAAATACTCATACATACAAATACTCACTCATGCATACAAATACTCACTCATACATACATAAGCACTTGCACACCTACCCATCTACCTACCCACCAACTCACTCACCCACCTACATGTACCTACCTACCTACCTACCTACCTACCTACCTACCTACCTACCTACCTACCTACCTACCTACCTACCACTCATACATACAGATACTTACTCATACATACAAATACTCACTTATACATACAAATACTTACTCATACATACAAATACTCACACATACAAATACTCACTCATACATACAAGTACCCACTCATACATACAAATACTCATTCGTATACATACAAATACCCACTCATACATACAAATACTTACTCATACACACAAATACTCACTCATACATACAAATACTCACTCATACATACAAATACTCACTCATACATACAAGTACCCACTCATACATACAAGTACTCACTCATACATACAGTCATACAAGTACCCACTCATACATACAAGTACTCACTCATACATACAGTCATACAAGTACCCACTCATACATACAAGTACTCACTCATACATACAGTCATACAAGTACCCACTCATACATACAAGTACTCACTCATACATACAGTCGTACAAGTACCCACTCATACATACAAATACTCACTCATTCGTGTACACAAAACAGACCTGACGAACGAATGTCGAAAAGCCTCACGTGAAGACATAGACTCACTTCTGAGCTCTGTAAGAAAGGTGATATCAACTTGCAGTTGTATTGGATGGTATGGAAAAAACATCGACCTTGAATACGAAATGAGAGACAGAAAATCAAGAACAACGGAGGAGGAAAAAGATCTGGGAGTCTTACAAAAGACAAAAGCACCAAACCATGAAGGCAATGAAGAGAAGCAGCGGACAAAGCAAATAAGATTCCGAGACAGAAAAAGAACAGTGTTCAGCTGAGGGAAAAATATCATCCTGAAGGATGACGAGCAAGACCTCACTTAGAGTAGATAGGAACGTTGGCACGTAAGTACGTAAGTAAGAAGGTAGGTAGGTGAGTAGGTTGGTAGGTAGGTAGGTAGGTAGGTAGGTAGGTAGGTAGGTAGGTAGGTAGGTAGGTAGGTAGGTAGGTAGGTAGGTAGGTAGGTGGGTAGGTAGGTAGGTAGGTGGGTAGGTAGGTAGGTAGGTAGGTAGGTAGGTACATGTAGGTGGGTGAGTGAGTTGGTGGGTAGGTAGATGGGTAGGTGTGCAAGTGCTTATGTACGTAGGTACGTAGGTAGGTTGTAGAGATAGGCGTTAGAATGTTTTCATCTATTGACTGTGATAACATCAATTCCCGTCTTGTCTCAGCACTGACAATAATAATCAGTCAACCAGTGAAGAACTGAAGCAGATGAGAATGAAAATAAATATTATCTATGTTTTAATACATGTAATATCTATATATAATTTACATTTAAACATTCAGTTGTGCATACATTGCGTGAACTCAATGCATTGCAACGACGCTGAACCAATCAGTTGACAATCCGTCACTTTTCGGTGAAGATTCATTACGTATACGCTTTCCACGAATCATATCGACAGAAATCAGTCGCAACGGTGGTGAGCATAGAAGTAAATGAGACATACGACGACCTAGAAAGGGACATATGCTATTCTATAGTCTCCGTCATTCTCTTTATCCATTCATTCTCTCATCTCTTCTTTCATTCTAACCACCCGCTTTCCATCCCTTCGTGAAATCCATCCATTCATCTATTTTCACATTTATCAATTTATCCATTTTTTCATTCATCCATTTCCCATTTATTAAGGTATCTGTAAGTCTATATTTATCCAATCATTGATTTGCCCATCAATCATAGCGCGGTAAATTTGTGCATATAAACGTCCATTAAAGAAATGCTACGATAAGCCAAATAATATTTTATAGTGTGCAGACAGAGCAACTACTCTGCTCTATGCTAATAACTGTTGTCTGCCTTAGGCCTATACTATGTTCTGTTGTATACTGTATAGCTGTAGGGCAGTGTAGGCGGTGGACTATCGATGGTCTGTTATAATGAGGCACACATCAATTGGAATCCGTGTAGGTTTAAGTAGGTCATTTTTTTACCGCATAATATAAACCACAATGGAAACGACGTTAATTGTTTTTCTTACCATGGAATTATTTCTCTGTGGATTCTTGGCGATGAACGAACTGATGAGTAACTTTTCTCCAATAGCCGGACTAAATATATATATATATATATACATATTATATACCGTATATATATCTATTATTTCCGGCGACCGCACCAGAGGTTGCCGATTCGATGAAAGGGCTTTACAGCATTGTATTTCTGAAGAAAACGACCTTTCTGGCCTGAACACAGAACGGCGCTGACACAGAACAGTGTTGACACAGAACAGCACTGACACAGAACGGCGCTGACACAGAACAGTGTTGACACAGAACAGTGCTGACATAGAACAGTGCTGACAGAGAACAGTGTTGACACAGAACAGTGTTGACACAGAACAGTGCTGACAGAGAACAGTGCTCCCACAGAACAGTGCTGACACATAACACCGCGGAAACAGAACAGTGCATAGCGACCAAGGAGGTGAAAAAGAAACTAAACTGTTTTCTTCTGGCTGTAGAAATGGACTCACGCCACCAGATAAGTAATGGATTGATGCCAAAGAAATTGGGTTCCACAAGATTTTTATCAGTTAAGTTTAATTAAATAAGTTTTCTTAAAGCCCATTAGTCAATAGACAAGGTTGACTCTGACCACGAAATAGAGGCTCATCGGGGGTGGGGCGTCATGTCCTGGAAGTATAGAAGCCCACATTCAAGACCGTAGCTATGAGGTGTTTGAACACCCCCAAAATGGAAAGTGGAAAAAATAATATAACGCATTTACTAGCACATGATGTAAAAACCATGAAATAAAACCATGAAAACACCCCCGAAATGAAAAATATAAAATTAACAAATAATAGAATGCATTCACTAGCACATAATAAAAAACCCATAAAATTAGGCGAAAATGGTAAGACGACTAAAAACAAGGGTCGTCAGAAATTCTCCCCCGAAGAAACACCTCCTGAAATCAAATCCTGGCTACGGCCTTGCGCACATTCTTAAAATGCACGATTGATTGTCGGGCACGCGAGTGAATTCAAATGCACTGGACACAGTGGACACAGTGGACAGCAGCGGGATAAAGATGAACAACTTGACCTCCGCCACGTAACATCAATCGTTCCACTAACCGTTTGGCCTTAAGTTCCAATGGGCGATCAGTGGAATGTCAGCTGCAACTTATCATCCATAGCCATAGCCTACTCCTCCTCCTCCTTGCCTCCTCCTCCTCGTCCTCCTTCTCCTCCTCCTTCTTTTTTTCCTACTCTTCCTTCTCTTCTCCTCTCCTCCTCCTCTCCTCTTCTCCTTCTCCTCCTTCTTTTCCTCCTCCTCTTCTTCCTCCTCCTCTTCCTCCTCTTCTTCCTCCTCCTCCTCTTCTCCTCTCCTCTTCCTTATCTTCTCCTCTCCTCCTCCTTCTTCTTTTCCTCCTCCTCTCCTCTTCTTCCTCCTCCTCCTCCTCTCCTCTCCTTCTCCTCCTCATCTTCTCCTCTCCTCCTCCTCTTCCTCCTCCTCCTCTCCTCCGCCTCCCATCCTCCTCCTCCTCCTCCTCCTCTTTCTGTGATTGATACATACATAGGCAGGGTGCGACTGGTCGGCCTATCCTTCGTTATAATCGACTTGCAAAAACATTGACTTGGAGCGGCCATTAGAGCCAGTTCAGAATTATTGCCCAGCGGGACAAATTATCGCAATGATGGGGCAGGGTCAGAAAAACTGTAATTTATTATCAGTCTCTGTATACTTATTATCAGCCACTGTCTTAAGATCCTGACTATGTTTTCGACTTTAAACGCAAATAATTCGACAGAGCAAGTTTTTGCAAGCTTTGCTTTATGAATGGGGAGATCAAACTATCGTTTATAAGTTCCGTGAACAAAACGATATTGTGATGAATCGAAAGTGCTCTTAATTTCCTGCTTTTCATTTTCCAAGCTTATGCGAACAAGTTTAACGATGGCCATTGTACTACAGAAATGTCAGGGTCTGGTATGTATAATTGTCTGTCTATGCAACGGAATACAGGCTGCAGAATGCATGCACAATGAAGTTGCAGTTACTCAATACTCATAGACACGAAATGATAAATTTGACTCAGGGCGGATCCAGGAGGAGGGGGCCAATCATTTAAAAATGCTATGGAACGTGGCCCCCCATTTGGTTAGAAATTAGCAATATGAATAGGGGTGTCATGGCATATTGCCCCCCAGAAAAAAAAATTGCACGGGATGTGGTCCCCCATTTGGTTTTCGGCCGGAGGCCTAAAAAAGGTCATCAACTTTTTTTCCAACAATGACTAAATTTTTCCCTGTCCCAAGACCAAAGAAAGATTTAGGCCCCCCTTCGAACAGTTCTGGGTCCGCCACTGATTTGACTGTGGTGTTGGTGGAGCTGACCTTCATTGCTGTCGTAGACGTAGAAGATCTTAGGCCAGCGATAATACTTGATGACGTCAATGAGAGGTCGGTCGGAGAGTGGCTGGAGGTAGAGTGTGAATCTGACGTCCTGATTGGTTGTTGAGTCGTTCGTTGGAACACTTGACGTCACGTAAGGCATGTGGAACGTCGAAGCGAAGGCATCGATTGTGTGCAGACTGACGCGATTTGTTAGTCCGACCAGCGACAGGATCCCTTTCGATATCGACGAACATACTAAAAGAAAACGGTGGTCAATTCATTTATTTAGTTATGTATTTGTTTATTTATTTATTCATTTTATTTATTTATTTATTCATTCAATTTATTTATTCATCTATTTATTTTTTTATTATAAGTTTTATTTATTTATTTATTTATTTATTTGGAGCACTATCTACTTCAAAGCGCTCCCGACCCAACCTCAGTCAAATATACGACAGTCTTCAGGCTAGAGAAGAGCATAATAAAAGTGGAGTGATCCATGGCCACTAAGCGCAGTGCCACAAGGACGTCCATCTCAGGCGACAGGGCCAGACAATCAGCAAGTCGTTCGAATAATACCCGTGTCAGCTAATTTAATCAGTGCACGCCGATTGTCGTACAGCGACGTAAGTAGGCCAGGTGCAAATTGCCGCGCGGCGTCTGCCTCGGTGATTGTCTGGACAGCACGTGACGTCTAGACGAGCGTACGTTAATTGTACAAGAAGGGAGTGGAAGAGAAGAAAGAGAGTTGCGTGTTGAGAGCCGTTGAGATAGGCTGTAAGAGTTGTTGTTGAGTTGCGATAGAGTAGACTGATGAAGATAGTAGTCGTGTAGTTGTTATGATAACGCAAGTGTAGTCATTGTTGTGTTGTTGCTGATCGTTTTACTTTATATCGGATTTTGGAGTATAATAAGAAGAGTTAAACACGTCGTCGTTGTTGGTTAACAAAACAGTGAAAGACTGTAGATTCTTTAACCTAGCCTTTTAGCTAATGAAACAGTTATCTAGGGATAGGCCTACGCTACCACGAACTTATACGAAGAAGCTTCCGAAGAGACTGAAGGTCACACGTAGAGAAGAAGAGGGAAAAGACTTGTGACATTTGGTGACAGCGGTGGGATAACGATCCAAGTTGCAGGAGAACGATCGTAGTTACGAACGGAGGGATTCTATTCAATCAACAGACGTTGTGGAGGAACGGACGCTGTGAATTTATCGAGGAGCCGAGCACACGGGAGAAGCAACGATACATCGAGCATCCGTACGTCAGTGAGAAACGACAACACAACGACTACAAGGTAGAAAAACTTGCTTGTCTATTGAAGTTTGCTTAAAGAATTGAAGTCAGTCAATTGCAAACATTTGAAGAGTAGCCTACTATTTATCGACTAGCATCAGTAAAGTAAAGAAGTAAGATGGAGAAACTTACGGAGAAAAAGCAAGCAAATATTAAGAAGATGTCTACTGATAGACTGATAAAACTGCTAATTGAAGCAGATCTAGACGCAGAAGAAGTTGAACAAATGTCGAGGGAAGAATTGATGAGAAATTTAGCCGAGGTTTGGGCTAAGAAAGAAGAAGAAGGTGCTGTCGGAGGCGCTGCGGAGAAGCCAGTGGAGAAGCCTGAGGCACCGATGTCTATGGAGGCGTTGCTGCAATTCATGATAATGAAAGAGGAGCAGCGTAAACAAGAGGAGAAAGAGCGTAAACAAGAAGAAAAAGAGAAAGAGGAGCAACGAGCGGAAAGAGCAGAAAAATTAGAAAGGATAAGACAACAAGAGATAGACATGCAGAAGCAACAGTTCCAGCTTCAGTTAGAACAAATGAAAATAGATCGTGACGAATCAGAACGAAGAAGGATGGAGTTAATGATAGAGTACGAAAAAGCAAGAAAAAGCGATGAAAAAATACGAAAGCAGCAGATTGAGGACAAAAAGGCTCGCGAGGAAGAAAAAGAAAAGATGCGTTTACAAGAACTGGAGAGAGCAGAAGAAATTCGTCAGGAAGAATTTCAAGCCGGAAAAGACAATTTGGAAAAAGCAGAAAGAGAAAGAGAAGAGCAGATGCAGTTAGAACAAAAGAAACTTGCTATCAAGGAGGCTCAACTTAAAGAAATGGCCATTGAAAAAGAAGAACGCAGAAAGCAGTTAGAACTGTTGCAGCAGAAGATTGAACAAGAAGAACTGCGGAGAATCGAAGATCAAGATCGACTGAAGAAGAGAGACGAAGATGATCGTAAGAGCCGAGAAGTGTCAGAACAGATTAGGCTCAGAGAAAGTGAGACAATGGTGTCCAAGATCAAGAAGATTGGTGATGCCATGAAGCATGTATTGCCTAAGATGCCGTATGATATGATGGAAGTGCCATTATATTTTGAGACCGTGGAGAATGCATTCAATAGCTTCGCTGTGGAAAAGCAGTACTGGGTGAAATTGTTGTTGCCATTGATGACCCCGAGAGCGCGAACGGTATTGAATCGATTGTCATTTGAGAATTTAGATAAATACGATGCAGTGAAAGAGCATTTGTTGAAGGAATTCAAGTTAACAGCTCGTGAGTACAGGTCAAGGTTTGCAGATGCCAAGAAGACAGCCGAAGAAACGTATACGATGTTCACGGCTAGGCTGAAGAACCTGTTGAATTATTATGTCCGAAGTAGACGAGTGGACAAAGACTACGAGAAGCTGTTTGATTTGTTAGTGGCGGATAAGCTGAAAGAATGTTTACCACCAGGTCCACTACAGTTTGTCTTAGCAAAAGAGGGCACAGAATGCTTGGAAGCTAGTAATGTTGCAGATCTCGCAGATATACATGTAAACAATCGGATTGGTGTGATGTTCCAAGACAAACCGAAATTTGAAGCATGGGACAATAGTCCAAAGCAACCCAAGTGGAACAAGGATAGCAAAGACACCGGAAGCCAAGCCAAGAGTAATGATGCAAAGAAAGATGATTATTCTGGAAAGCAGTGGTCGCAAGATAAACAAGAGTCAACGTGGGACAGACAAGCCTACAATCGAACTCCGCCGCTGGGACGCCCAACAGAAAGTAATGCATCTTACACGCCGTACAACAAGTGGGAGAACAAGGAGCAAAGAAGTTTTATCAAGAAGCGTTGCCACAATTGCAATTCTGATAAACACCTAATAAAACACTGCCAAGCACCAGGAGCGGCAAATCTGAGGAAGAACTTTAGCAGAAGTGCAGAAAATCTTCGAGTAAACCAGATACAAGTGATAAATGCACCTCCTGGTTGGGAAGAACAATGCAACCAAGAAACAGAAGTAAAGTCAGTGATGAAGTGTACGCCGCAGTTCACCATACTGAAAGAAGCGATAAAGACTACTTCCATTGCAGAAAGTTGTCGAGAAACAAAAAGTAAAGAGGAGTGTCAACGCATAAAGAAGATATCGTTGCAGCATGTAAATGTGGAGATACGTGGGACTGATGGGCAGCCTGTGCAAGTCGAGGCGTTGATTGACTCGGGGACCGAGATACCAGTAATCAACGAGGAACTACTGAAAGGAACGACAGTAGAAGAAATCGGCAGAGTTCATTTGCAATGTGTAGCTGGAGAGCCGATTCCAGCTAAGTTGGTGAAAATCGAAGTGCGGATGAGCGGTCGTAACGAAGGAGCAGCTACAGAGGACAGGACAATAAATATCGCGCCATATTTAACTTTAGTGTGTGCCAGCATTTCAGCAGAACTGTGTAAAGAAAATCCAGAAAAGTTCCTGCTACATCCAGAGATAATTGCAGAACTGAAAGAGGTTCCACCAATCAGTATATTGCAAGGAGAGCTACAAGCGAATGTGACTACAAGAGCACAAAGTCGGAGAGCAGAAGTCGAAGACGGAGAAGATGAAACGATAAACGAAAGTTCGCAAGAAGATGACACGGAAAGCGAAGATGAACTCAGCATCCAAGATGACGAAAGAACAACATCTGAGAACAATGAAACTGAAGAAGAGATGGCTGCATGTGAACGAAATGATAGTGAAGATTCCGGAAGCGACGCTGAACTGGAGACAAGTATGAGGGACTTGTTCACAGAGAATTCGAACGATGAAAGACAGCTGGAAGATGCGAAGAAATTCGAGGAGCAGCAGAGAAATGACGAGTCACTGAAATCGTGGTGGAGGATCGCTGAAGACCAAGGATCAGAGTTTATCGTGGTGAATGGATTGCTGTATAAGAAGCATCAAATGCTGGATCAGCTTGTGTATCAGTTGGTGTTACCGAAAGAGAGAAGAATTCAAGTAATGGAATTAGCTCACGAGTCAGTATTTGGCGGACACTTGGGAGAAGAGAAGACACGAGAGAGAATCAAGTTGTCCTTTGTCTGGCCAAAGATGCGTCGAGACGTGGTGAAATTTTGTAAGTCCTGTGAGAAGTGTCAGCTGAAGGCACGAAGTTTGGTGATGGATCGAGTGCCGATTACACCAATTCCAAGGGAAGATGTTCCATTCCGACGGATGACTATGGACGTGGTAGGCCCAATAGAACCGAAGTCAGCAGCTGGGCATAAGTATTGCTTGTGCATAGTGGATTCATGTACAAGATGGCCGACAATCTTTTTGCTGAAGTCATTGACTGCTAAGGCTGTGTGCGAAGCTTTGATGAAGCTTTTCATTGACGTGGGGGTGCCGTCTGTGATCACCAGCGACAGAGGCACGAATTTTACAGCCAGTCTTACAAGAGAATTTTTGAAATTGATGGGATGCTGTCCACGATTCGATTCACCGGGGCATCCAGAGGCAGCCGGATTAGTTGAGAGATGGAACCAGACGTTCAAGAAGATGGTACATCATGTCATTGTGGAAAATCCAAGACAGTGGCATAAAATCATTCCGTTTACCGTATGGACATTGAGAGAAGTTCCTAACGCAACGACAGGAGTGGCACCATATCTGCTGGTGTATGGAAAAATGCCAAGAGGACCATTAACTATCTTAAAGGAAAGCTGGACCAAAGAAATAAATCTACCGCCAAACATTGGAGTACAACCAGCAAAGTACCTGAAGAACTTAAGAGCAGACATGGAGAAAGCTTTGATATTTGCTGAGAATTGTGCAGAGGAAAAGCAAAAACAATACGCCAGTCAATACAACAAGAGGGCCAAGGATAAAGAATTCGATCCAGGAGAAAACGTCATCGTCCTGTATCCAACGTCAACCAATAAATTGATCTCACGATGGCATGGTCCATGTACAGTGCTACAAAGAAGATCCAAGTATTCGTATCTGGTAGATATGAATGAAAACGGCCGACGAATCGTCCATGCCAACAAAATGAGGAAGTTCATCGCAAGAACATTATCGTGTGGTCTCATCGTGGAAGAGGACGACGAATTCGGATCAGTGGTAGAGCTACCATTGAAAGAAGACCATGCAGAGACGACACAGAAATCGCTGCAATTGGACTATGAACAGATTGGACATCTTACGAGCGAGCAACAGAAACAGCTACTGGATGTAATGAACCGTTATGCAGACAGATTTTCGGACAAACCTGGATTATGTACATTGGTAGAACAGGAAGTGGTGCTGAACCCAAAGAATCCTAACACTTGCTAACTAATTGATTGATATTCTTTGGTTTCTACAGACAATTTATTTGTAATTTTGCTGAGATTGCTAAACCATTGACAGATTTAACTAGCAAGCAGACACCTGAGAACATTATTTGGACTCAGGACCACCAGAAATCTTTTGATTCTCTTAAAGAAATTGTTTTATCGAATGTTATTCTGTACATGTTCGAGGTTGGCAAACCATTTAATTTGTACTGTGATAGCAGTGATTTTGCTGTGGGGGCTGTGCTGTCACAAGTGGACGATGAGGGGATAGAACGTCCCGTTTCATTTATCAGCCAGAAGCTGACAGATACCCAGAGGAGATGGGCGACGATTGAGAAGGAAGCCTATGCAATCATATGGGCTTTAAACAAATTGAAAGAAATCCTTATTGGTTCCAAGATTAATGTGTTCACTGATCATAATCCTTTAGTTTATTTGACTGAGTCAATGTCGAAGTCTGCTAAGTTAGTCAGATGGTCTTTATCATTGCAAAATTTTGACATTCTGTTGAACTATAAGAAAGGAAAGTTGAATGTAGTAGCAGACTGCTTATCGAGATTGTAGTATAAGGTATTTTGTGATTGCATTTAGTATAAGAATTGTTTGTATTTAGTTTAAGCATTATACGTTCGCTAATTTTTAAGATTAATTAGCTCTCTTCAAAAGAAAGGAAGGAGGTAATGTCAGCTAATTTAATCAGTGCACGCCGATTGTCGTACAGCGACGTAAGTAGGCCAGGTGCAAATTGCCGCGCGGCGTCTGCCTCGGTGATTGTCTGGACAGCACGTGACGTCTAGACGAGCGTACGTTAATTGTACAAGAAGGGAGTGGAAGAGAAGAAAGAGAGTTGCGTGTTGAGAGCCGTTGAGATAGGCTGTAAGAGTTGTTGTTGAGTTGCGATAGAGTAGACTGATGAAGATAGTAGTCGTGTAGTTGTTATGATAACGCAAGTGTAGTCATTGTTGTGTTGTTGCTGATCGTTTTACTTTATATCGGATTTTGGAGTATAATAAGAAGAGTTAAACACGTCGTCGTTGTTGGTTAACAAAACAGTGAAAGACTGTAGATTCTTTAACCTAGCCTTTTAGCTAATGAAACAGTTATCTAGGGATAGGCCTACGCTACCACGAACTTATACGAAGAAGCTTCCGAAGAGACTGAAGGTCACACGTAGAGAAGAAGAGGGAAAAGACTTGTGACAACCCGGTACTTAAGATACACAGTGCACTTCATTGTTCAGCATGGGTCTACTAAAAGGCGTCTCTCTCGTGACACTTCAAAATGATTATTTGCAGCCATTCTGGTGAACGCGCATGTCTTTTGACACCACAGGAAATAAGAATGTTTTGTATGCATGGTCACGTGTTTTAGCACCTCTACACAAGATTTATACTCAGAGTCATTCCCGACTACAGCGCGGACACTGAATCGGAGTTTCACGCCGAACCGCATGAGCAATTGTGAGTGAAAGACTTGCTCAGGGTTCATACGCGGCGGTTTGCAGTAGATTCGGACCCGCAACCTTCCGGCTCCAAGGAACCGAACATACACCACCTCGCCTCCACAAATATTCTGTGTCAAGGTGGGCGAGACTGAGGGCAGACGGGAAGTCATTCCAGGTTCTTAAAACTTAATTCATTAATAAACGAAGGCAAGCAAGAAGGTGATGCTTAACACGTATTTGCTAACACGTTTTTAACTATACCTCCTTAATTGGAGCAAGGTGATCGAATAGATCTTTCATGATGATTCATTTATCAAGTGATCTCTATGACTGACCCATACATAGCCTATGCAATCATGCGCACATTTGAACGGAATATACAACCTTTGGCAAATGACAATACCGTTCTGTTGTCACCTATTATCGCACATGCATCGATCAAAGTCTCATCCTGATTTTTTATCGATTTCTTACAATGCAATTAAGACAATCAGCATCGACTCTTCCGATCTTTTGTCCATATTATCGATCCGATTAATTATAAATGTATAGATGACTACAATGACTCTAAACTATAGTTTAATCATACTCATATGATTAAACTATACTGCTGGGTGATTTCTGTAAAACTAACAGTTTTGTTGACTACTAAAAGGTTCATCATCGATGTGTGCACAGTGCAACACTAGCGCTAAAGAAGCTGCTAGTTGAAGTTGTGTTCTTTGCTGTGCCTTCGTGGGTTTATTTCAGCTGCTTCCATGCAATTTCTCTTTCTCTTGAAAGGCTTTCGGAATACACTGATCATATTTTGCTTTAATTTTCGTCGGCTAAGTGTTGGATTTGTTGTCGGGGTTCTCTTAGAAGCTGGACAATGAGCTCCAAAGGATTGCTTGCGAAACATATGTCTGCCTTTAAGTTTATATGGTCCAACATAAATTATGTACAGATGCTTAGTGCATTCAGTCATGCATATACGAAGCGCATGCATTCATCCATCAAAGTAACCTACATCAGCTTCTATATAAGATGAACTCCTCATGCAAATCTATATAGACACCGTAGATATGTATGTAGGCCATAAAGGCGTGCATCGGTGGAAGCTCATTTATACATGAATATATTATTGCACGCTCACAGGATGATGGTCAAAGTGGGTTGGAAGGAATGCAGATGAGGTTTCTGACGGGCAATTTGGTTCCTCAGCGCATCGTTGAGGCAGGTATACCTTTAGACATGGACGGACAGACAGACAGCCAAAAGGACCGAGAGACATACATAGAGACATGCAGAGAAACAGCTAGAAAAACAGCTAGTGATCGAGGAATTTATGCAATAAAACCTCGTCTCCCATCGCTATACCCCGTTCGGACGGAACACGAAATAATTTTTTAATATTGGTCGGCGGAGGCACCGTAGAGAAGCAGCTGCGTCACCCACCGACCAACTGCCGTCACCGACCGCCACCGCCGCCGCCACCGCCGCCGCCACCGCCGCCGCAGCCGCCACCGCCAGCAGAGCCGAAGCCAAAGCATAGACAACATTGGACGGATGAAGTGAATGAAGGGAGCAGCGCCGCATATGATGCAGGGCCACACATCTGTCTGACGTTTATGTGCCGTTCATTCTACGGCAATAAAACCGATATCACAGGAACGGTTGCGTTCTCGTAGCGAACAAAGACGTCACTGCTGATGCTGCACTACAATAAGTCTTCGCAACCGTCTGCCTTTCTACGTTTCAATAATGTACTATATTATTTGCTTGCCTTTTATGGTTTCGAATATTTTCATCGTTGTTCCTCATTGTTGTTTCTCCCATGTATTCAATAATTTTTATGGGATTCTGATTCTATCTATTTCGCATAGTTAACCACTAGGGAAGGAAAGGTAATAAATCTGTGATTTATTGAATAAATATACCCTGACGTTTGCTTACGTTATTGTGATAAATTTGAAAAATTGTTATCTCAATTCGTCCAAAAAGATTAATCACAATAAAATAAATGTAAACCACATTTCAGATGAAGTCGAATAAAAAAATTGCGGATATTTATAGACAACACAGCTGAGAAGCAGTGTAGGCTATAGACACAGACGGGTGAGAATTGCGGGGGTTTGGGGGTTTCAACCTCCCAGTCTTTCTTAGAGCCCCATGCTAAAGTCTGTTTTTCACACCCCGATTCCAAGTGGATAATGGTCCAACCACCCCAGTTATTTTTCCACAATTCTTACACTGAACACAGTTCCTGCTTATAATTTTATAATAACAAATTCTTTCTAATATGATGTTTAAAGTTTTATCCATGGAAGCTGACAATTAATTATTGTTAATACATCCAGCTACTAATATCCAAATTGGTCCAAAATCTATCAACGACCATAGAATTTGACATTTCAATCAAATAAAGTTATAATACGTTTGGTGCATCAATCAATAACATTCAAATAAGTCAAATTTATTTGTGCAAATTAACCGCTTTCAACAGTTTAATCTGTTTCGAACAATAGAGGCCTACATAGCAGGTCTCTTTGTCCGACTTTAAATCATTAGAACACTTTGGAAGCTTTACTTTCATCATCATCACCGTCATCGTCATCGTAATCATCATCGTCATCATCGCCATCATCATCATCGTCGTCATCATCATCATCATCATCATCATCATCATCATCATCATCATCATCATCATCATCGTCATCGTCGTCGTCGTCGTCGTCGTCATCGTCGTCATCATCATGATCATAATTAACGGCTCCTGACGTCATTGACGTCATTTTCATGATGGACACAATTTAGTTTCTATTGTATTCTGTCCTTTTCAAGTTCATTGTTTTCTATATGAAAATTAATGGTCTAAGGCTTCTCAGCCATTACTAGACGTATGCTATAGAAGTGGTTTGTAAGGCTGGTCGTTTTTCACAGGTAGGGTTTGTTCTGACAGACGACCATAACTATGTCACAGTTATATACAGCAGATTTTGTATTAATAGACAGACGGATACAGATCAATACGAGCACAAAGTGGCAACTGCTGGTAAAACATTTTAAAACTTACATTGATCAGTTAACTATAGGCTATTGGTCGCAAATATGCATCTACGATCATCTGGCGGTGAAGATAAAAGTGATTGAGACAATTAAATTTCCACACACATTACAGTGAAAAAATAGGTAATAAAATAGGTAATAAAATAGGTATAAAATAGGTATAAAATAGGTAATAAAATAGGTATAAAATAGGTATAAAATAGGTATAAAATAGGTAGAATATAGGTATAAAAATAGGTATAAAATAGGTAGAATATAGGTATTAAAAATAGGTATAAAATAGGTAGAATATAGGTAGACTACAGGTAGAAAATAGGTAGAAAATAGGTAGAAAATAGGTAGAAAATAGGTAGAAAATAGGTAGAAAATAGGTAGAAAATAGGTAGAAAATAGGTAGAAAATAGGTAGAAAATAGGTAGAATGGACATGACAATGAGTAGACGAATGCGATGATGTTGACCATGTATATATTGATAAAAACAAAAATGCAGCCCGACGGACTTTGCAGTGAGACTGGTTGTATCTTGCAGAGCGCAGATAAAATTGCATATTATGGTAATGTTCTGCTTTAACTTTATAATTTCGTTATCCTGTGAATAGTAATATGCTGCTGGAGAAGAGCTTTAGGTAATCCGTCGTCTACGTCTTCTTGAGAGTAGAAAGACATCTGGTTTCATTGATCAGAGAACTGGACGGTCGAGAATGTTCAGAGGAAGAAGAGAGATCGACGATGATCAGCTCAACTACGTTTTGCCATTCATCAATCACACACGTCAGCCTCACGGCGACCACAGCCACAGCCAATGTCAACCTCAGATGCCTTCAGATATCATGGTGCTATATACTGAGACGCTTTCATCCTCATATGAGAACCATATTATACACTTACACGTCCGCTTATACCCGTTCGAAGCGTCTATCTTGTCTTATTTGACCAGAGTGACTCTGAGCAGGCACAAAAGCATCTCAAGCAGACGTATCAATAGCCTAATATTATGTGCAAATATGCGCTTATATTTTATATTCATTATGCAGATACATATTGAATAATAAATATAATTTAGTTATGTGCCATATTGAATTACGTGCTAAGCGGATTAGACTGACACAGTCTGACAGGCAGACGTCATTTTATAATTGCACTTGGCATTCAGCAGACCTGATAGACTGAGTCTTGCGAGTCATAACAAATACCTAAAACTATCAACATGCCACTCTGCAATGCATCTATGACACTTGCCATTTAATCATACAGATAATCCAGTTCTTTTAAGAGCAAGCTTTAAAGCTACATTTGAATGAAGAGACACATTCCTGGCCATCAGAAAAGCTCAATCAATGGACACTTCTTGTACTCTCGTCCTGTCTCGCAGCAAGCAGGCCAGTGTTTAGTTGCTGGCATAATTATAATAATAATATTAATACAATCCTGGAACATTTTAATTTGCTGCCAATTTCAGCAATACCTGTTATGCGAATTTATCTCCGTGCCATTACGACCTGCATCTAAGAATCGTCAGTGTTAAATGACTCAACCACCGTCCTGCATACATGTACATGTATATCCATCAGTCTTCTGAGACTCTTTTCAGTCTATTGCATTTATATTTGACGTCTTCAACGTACCGTGTTATTCACTTCAAAGCGTCCAAACCATTTGAGGCTCGTCTACGATAGCCGCTCTATCGATTCAACGGCAACTTCCCTTGTGTCCAAAGCATTGCCATTAGACAGCCGCTTGCCTCAGCCGCTTGCCTTATCTTCCGCCTACCATACAATGCAATGCAATGCAATGCAAAGCTTTGTGAGCAACACATCTCTAGTGAAGAGCGGTATACGCAACAGTAACGCGAGCGGGCACAAAAGATTTGATGCAGGGCTGTCTAGTAGAGATAGACACATCTAAACGTATACGCGTAGACAATGCCTTGTGTGTCTTTAAAAGGACCTGAAAGCTTCCTGAATAAGTAGTCGGATCAATTGTCCACTTATCACATAATACTCTCTTACTTATAATGCACTGAATGGTTGTATGATATAATTATGTTATAGGCATATTGAATGCAGGCCTAACTTTTGTTGATTAACGTAGGCTATTTGTTAGTCCATTTACGCGAATTAATTTTCCAGCACCTTCAACCAGCAATTTTTAAGCGATAAAATATTATGGTTCGGGAAAAACAATTTTTTGCGCACCCTGTCAAAAGGATCAAATGAACGACGATGTGGACTGTCGTGATTGGATGATTAAAGTCGCAACGTTATCAGCGTGTCAATGCAGTGAGATCCAAGTTCCAGTTCATACATACATGCACACTGTTTGGGTAAAAGATGAGTTGACCACGCTCAGACAAATAATAGTCTTGATTTGTAAATCTGAATGACTAACGAAGGTAAGAAAGATGGCTAAAGTTTCTTTTGCTGATTTCTATCTGATTTTAATAGAAACCTGTAGATGAGAGCGTCACCGCAATTGCCATCCCGTTGCGACTCAGCTAAATTGTGTTTGTTTGCTTGTACGTGCACTTGTTAGAGCGCCCCTTCAAGCTCTCCCTACTCAGAGGCGCTCCCGAATGCAGAATTATCCGTTGCAATGTCTCTGATGAGTTCTCTATAGACGGATAAACAAGTTCGTCATCTTCGTCATTTAATCTGAACCTCTCTGTTGAATCATCCTTAGTCTGTAGTAGGCTGTAGTCGTCCTAACCATGATTTTATTGCTATAACAGCGACCTTCATTTTTGCGGTTCTTATTACGCTTATAACTGCAGGGGAGATAATAGTTATGACTGTCTTTAGCGTCGCAAAACGAGATTGTTTTTGCAATGACCAGCCCTGGTCTCTGTACATTAATGCGTCTTTTCTGTTGGTATGCATCATCCATTTCTCACATAAACTCACGACAACAAAGCCTCGAAAGCGGTCGCACGTAGGCTACATGTAGATGCGCTTTAATGGTATACGGACGACGGACGGCAAATACAGAGACATCCATGGAGAAAGACAGTGAGACGGACTTTCATTAGACGGACAAAACGCTGTCATTAGGGCAGGCCACAGTGGCCACAGTGGCTGTCGGACGAATTAATGTGTCGTATCTGAAACAGAGATGAGGATGGACGCATGGGACGGTCGGGTGTCTCCTCCTCTGAAGCCGTTGTAAATCTTCATTATTTGCCTGAAGTATGCATCTCTCTGTGCACGTCGACGTCTAAGCTTAATTGTTCATCATGCACCGCACCTGAAAGCTTGACCCATTTAGAAGCTGCTACATACATGTAGTCCAGACTCTAGATGACCATAGAAGAGATGCGCGTGCATGCAATGCCATGCATGCTTAAAGCTTCAGCAACTGCCATTTGTTTTCATGTTTCCTATAGATACGTAACTATGCGTTGCATAATTAGCCTATAGTCAAACTACACGGTCATTCAGTTAAGAGTGGCGCTTAGATCTGCTGTGCGTATTATATGTAGACTCTATACACTGATAGAACGACGATGGCATGTGCGGCAGCAGTTTCTGTGAAATACGAATTTAATATTGTATGTTTGAAAGAGTGATTGTATAAGCTTACAATAAATCCTAACAACGTGCATGGTGGTGTGTTGCCAAATATTTTGTGTTTCGTATTGAGCGATTTCTTGAATAAACCTTTAAAATACCGCACGAATGTCGACAGCTGTAAGCAAATTTGGTATAATCTATATTGTTGACAGGAATCGTGAATCTGGTTTACAATTTGTCATATTATAATAGTTAAATACCGGTCTTCGTCTATACTTGCAAACAGTTGAACTCACGTGATTTGGAGACGTTAAAGTTGTCTGTGAACTGCGCTGTGCTATTAATAACATCCAGTTTGAATGACGACGACGACGACGAGGAGGGACCGTTGTTGTACTTCTCAAGTTCATATTGAAAAGCTGCGTATGCCAAAGTCGACGAATTGCTGAACAGCGACCCTAAACAAAACAAAAACAGAATCTGCTGTACATATATTTGTAGGACATCAGTTCAGTTTCATCTGCTCTAATTATTAATCTCATGCACTCGACTTGATTTATAATATAGGCCTAGGCCCTATAGGCATGGGCGCCCGCAGAAAATTTTGCAGGAGGGGGCAAAAATTTTACGATGGTCACGGTTGAATTTTTCAACGAAAAGAGCATGAAAAATACAGCGCTGGAAATTAAAAACACGGGTATTTTTTCAAAGAGGTTTCTTAATGCAACTTTCTCAGTGTCAATTTGTGTATTATTTTTAATATGAATAGTTTCCTAAGTGCGAATTTTTTACAAATCCAAAAGTAGATGTTAAAAAGAAGGTCCATGAAAGGCACTATCAATATTTATTTCTTTATAGATTTTTAAACATAAATTTACGACTTTCACTGTGTGTATCATTGGTGTTTCAATGCGAAGAAATTTTTTAAAAACTCAAAAGTAGTAGTTAGAAAAATAAGTGTAACTTTCCAGGGGGGGGCAAGTGCCCCCCTTGCCCCTATGTGCGGGCGCCCATGCCTATAGGTTATTTAAGGCTGGTTTATATAAGCTGATTTTGACCATAGATAATTATAATCGGACGTAATCCAATGAATTACATGACTCAGAACTAATGATATGAGATATATCATCGTCAGCGGGAGATGCTTAAAAGTTTTCATGTGCATGTTCAGCACATAATTATAAACACTTACATGAATAACGCACGGACGAAATATGCAATAGACATTGCAAAGCGACTGTTTTGTTATTTTGTGGTGACTGGTGAAGCATTACATTTTTTTGTCTATGAACCATTTGGCCACGAACCATTTGTCAAAGAACCATTTGTCAAAGAACCATTTGTCAAAGAACCATTTGTCAAAGAACCATTTGTCAAAGAACCATTTGGCTAGGAACCATTTGTCTAGGAACCATTAATTTTGTCAAAGAACCATTCGTCTAGGAACCATTTGTCAAAGAACCATTTGTCAAAGAACCATTTGTCAAAGAACCATTTGGCTAGGAACCATTTGTCAAAGAATCATTTGGCTAGGAACCATTTGTCAAAGAACCATTTGGCTAGGAACCATTTGTCTAGGAACCATTTGGCCAAGAACCATTTGTCAAAGAACCATTTGTCAAAAAACCATTTGGCTAGAAACCATTTGTCAAAGAACCATTTGGCTAGGAACCATTGTCAAAGAACCACTTGTCTAGGAAAAATTTGTATAGGAACCATTTGTCTAGGAACCATTTGTTCGTGAACCAGATGTCGTGAAACCCACTGCTGAACGTCGTGAACACTAAACAGCCACCCCGCAGACTGACACATAGGCTAACCAGAACATTATAATACACACGGTGATTCTTTAAAAAACGTCCCACTGCATATTTCACTGTAACTCCGTCAAATGTCATGCTATGTGAAAGAAATTTTAAAGGAAGACAGAAGAGTTATTTCTAAACATTCGGAAAGTTAAAGTTTATGTTCAAATTGACCCCCTTTGGCAGCTATGCATGCGCGAAGACGAGTACGCCACTGTTTGACTGATTCATCAATGATGCGCTGATCCATCTCATCCCATGCCTCCCCAATTCGACTTCGCAACTCACTGACATCACATATTCGAGATCTGTAGACCTTCTATTGCATGACACTTCATATCTTATAGTCCACTGGTTTTAAATCAGGGCTGTTTGGTGGCCACAAAGTAGGCGGGATGAAATCAGGTGTTTCAGTTTCCAGTAACGCAACAGTGTCCCGTGCTCTGGGCGCAGGAGCGCCATCCTGCTGGAAGATTAAAATACTCATCGGTAATGTCACGAATGTCTGGTAAAAAAAAACCTGTTTTAGTAGAACATCTCTGTGATATTGTCCATTGATCTTAACGTCCGGTTCGATGAAATGGATATGTTCGTACGACCGTGTGCAGAGGCCCCGACAGATACGGATTTACCGAAAATTGGTCGATTCCGCAAACGACAATTTACTGGAACGTCCCTCTCCTGTGTACCGGCAGATGCTTGATTGTGAACATTATGATTGTTACTGGGTGATGCCACAGTAAACAATTTCTCACCAGGAGGCTAAACCAGATTAAATTGACCAGGTTTGCATGATACAACCTCAGTGACTGATAGGAACGTTGGATATTGCTTGTGTCTCGAGATTATCGTGACGTCATTAGTTTCGTCATCCGCGTTACGTCATTATAGCTTTGAACGTGACATAATTTATGTAGCACTTGGCAAGATCATCAAGCTCCATTATTCTGAAATTTCATTAAATTTGATGGTCATCCACATGAGTTATGCCAACTTTTATATGGGACGTTTTTTTATGAATCACCGTGTATAAACTGGTACAGTTGCCAATCATAGTGTAACTTTGAATTTAATTCAGTCCTTGACAGCAGCAGCAACGTTTCTACCATATTTTCAGACCATTCAGAAATGGTTTGGCTTACGAATTCTGCTCAGGAAACGAGCGGACGATCAACTGAGAGGGATGCAATGATTATCTCAGTTCCGCTAGAATTATCGAGTCGCGAACAATCAGTTCGCATCAGCATCAGTGTGAATAAACTGAGGTTAACAAAAGCTGCATTTTTAGGTTATTCCTTATTATTTTCCAGATCTGCCATTGAGCTGAAGAGGAAAGAACAGCGAAGAGAAGAATGACGTCGTTGTAAGTTGAAACCTGCCGAGGGCAGAGAACTTAAAGCAGAAGAGGAAGAAGATGCCATTGAAAAAAGCAGCTCATTCCGTTGGTCAATCATTGACAATACACCGACACACGAATGACGAGGCACATGTATGTACTCCAGTCAGACCTCACCAACTGTTCTGTTTCTCGTTAATCTTTGACCGTCCTGCAGGACTTGTGCCAAGCCATTCTGGCGCCATGTTGGCCACGATGTTCTGCCACAGAGGCCGATTGGACGACATCCAACGTAGGCTATTATAGACTACAGTATATAGGATTAATTATCGGTCCATTTCTCAAAAGAACGCCTCTGGTCAGATGACCGAACGAGGTCACTGGTGACCACGTGACGCATTAATTTTGAGCAAATGCCTTTAGGTTTGTGTTTGCAACCCTATGAATTCATATGCATCTGTAAGCATGTATATTATATGATACATATAGCCCAGTTCTACGTCGGTATTCAAAACTGCAAGCATAATTTATATCAATAATTAACTATGCAATAGTATGCATGTATAGGCCTATGTATGCATTGTGTATATGTAATATGACATTTGTATGCATGTGCTGAACAAGGCGCCGTTCAAATTTGTCTGATAAATACGCTGTCCAGAAGTTGACAAATCTTGCAGCATTTATCGACAATCGACATAGAGAATCTGTCTAGGCTATAATTTTTATGTAGGTTTACTCAGTGTGAGAATTGTGGAAAAAATAACTGGGAGGAGGGTTGGACTATAATTCCACTTGGAATTTGGGTGTGAAACACAGACTTTACTATGAGGTTCCAAGAAAGACTGGGGGGTTGAAACCCCCATGCCCCCCGCAATTCTTACCCTGGGTTTACTTACATTTTTGACCGAGATAATGTTTCTCAGTTGATCAAGTTCAAACCTCAGATCAGACATAGCCTAAAATATTAGGTTGGCTAACAAACATGAACTTACTGACCTCTACGTTACTCGCTTTAATATTGAAATCCAGTGCGCTATATAAAGTAAAGAATTGACAGTTGATCCAAAACTTCACAATGAACGACCTAGCAGTCTTCAATGATGGCTTCTTTATCGTTTGGGGTTCTGTCCAACCTAGCACAGGCCCTATAAGGAACGAGCTATTATTTTCGTCATGGCCTGAAGGCGTCGTCTTTCAACTCAAAACAGTGACTGTAGCAGTGTAGCATGGAGTATATCTTGCGAAATGAGTCTGTCATATCTTGATAGGATAGCTTTGGTAGACGCCGCATCTGTCAATGTAAACCATGAAATAATGTTCCCCTTCGGGCAACTGCATGACGCAAAAGCGCATCAATTGCGGTCAGTAAGCGTTATTTATGCATGTCACGGGCGCCGTAGAAGAGTTCCCAGTTGGCGCTGCATAAATGGGTTTTGGCAAGCAGCGTAGTCTGCGGACCTCGCAATGCATTGTGGGTCGACTGATCTGTTCATGTCTCATCCTCGATCGCCATCTCACTTTAATCGGATCGATTCCACTCAAGATGAATCTTCTTTTGACTGGTTTTTGGACTCAAGATGAATCTGCTTTTGACTGGTTTTTGGACTCAAGATGAATCTTCTTCTGACTGGTTTTTGGACTCAAGATGAATCTTCTTTTGACTGGTTTTTGGACAGACCGAAGGATTGGATCATAGACCCAACTTGCCAACCTGTACAACGAAAGTAAGCTTAATACAAATTCATAAGAACGGCATAGATATATTGGACAGCATTACAAAACTGCTATCACCGGGTCCCACCTATTGTTTTATTGATGAATTATTCCTGGCATAGATAGCCTATAGGCCTATTGGACAACATTATATATGACTCCTATCACCGAGTTCCATGCACCTATTGTTTTATTGATGAATTCCTGGCATAGATATACATGTAGATATATTGGACAGCATTATATAACTGCTATCACCTGGTTCCACCTATTGTTTTATTGATCAATTCCTAGCCTCTGAGTAAGCAACGATTCAGTGAGTACACAGTAACACACGGCGACTTCTATAAGTCACAGACACACACACTTTAGGCATTTTATACTATACACATATCCACGTCTCTTCCAAACGAATAGCCTACGTACGGTCGTCACCAATGAGCAGAAATGTTTCATTCAGCTTTCCGAATGTCGTCAACAAACGGATTCGCCGCAAAAGACGGCGGCATAAAAGCGGCGCCAACCGAAGCATTGACGACCGAACAAAAGCCAGGAAACTGGATTAGCCACACAGCAGCAGCAGCAGCAGCAGCAGCAGCAGCAGCAGTAGCAGCAGTAGCAGCAGCAGTAGCAGCAGCTGCTCTCAATCAGTTTACGGTCTAATAACTTAGAGAAACGCAGAAGAAAGTTTAACGTCTTAAGAAAAAAAACATTGACTTGGTTATATTATAAAAGATTGTGCGCATGCACGTGACCATGCATGCTCTATTTCTATTTTTTATCATTATTTTGTTTTTATCTTATTGCGTTTTTATATAACGCGCAGTAGGTCCGTAAATCTCACTGCTCTACTCAAAGCAATAATTGTGAGCGGACGACTTGCTTCAAGTCTCTAGACTCTTTATACTGTAACAGTCTCAGAGGAGAAGGCTCTAGCACGTAGGCTACAGACCGCTTTAACAGGCAATCGCTATATAACAACTCAGCTACTGCGAGGACAATCATTGATTTAATAATGCAAATATGTTCTTGTAATGCCTTTCTGCGAATATGTAAATGGTACAGCTGACATGCACCAAGCCTATAATAATATTATATGCGAATGAAGGAACACGTATACTCAGGCTACGGGCGGGTACAGTAAGAACACAAGGAAAGGGCGTTGTGATTAAATAAATTGCCAAGAAGTGAACACTGGTGAGCGTTTTAAGCGATGGAATTATGTTTGTCAAAGCCGTCGTGGTTGGAGCAGCCATTATCTGAGCAAGAGGACTGAAGAATAATTATGCTCTTTTTTTAACATGACTCTAAGTTAACTGACTCAGGCGGAAAACAGAGGGAGATGGAGAGCTTCCATAGATGAGCGGCTTCTGCGTGCTGGGGCATCGCCAAGGCCATAAGTCAAAAAAGTTTACTGAAAACACATGCATGTCTTTGAGTTTATGAAGCTTAGACCGACGTTTGAATGACCTTCGTGTTGGCAATAACAATGCGAACAACCCTCGTGTCGAGGAAGGTCGAAGGCAAGGCAAGGCAAGGCAAGGTAATAATGAAGCAATGTCCTGAAGAAAATTGACGAACCTCTAATTTCGGACAGTAGGTCACCACTAATTGTAACTATTTAGTCTGCTGTCTACAGAATCCAAAGGATGAGCTTCCTGCCACTGATTTAACCAACTGCCACTGGAATGGATGATGAAACTGACTTCAGAGCGATCGTTATTTGGAATAAATAGTCTAATCATGTCTTGTACACAAAACTGAATCTATGTTGATTCTAAGAGCCAGATGAAATTCTTAAATCTGCACTTGTTATGCGAGGAAAGACATAAAAGAAAGACAAAAGAAAATGCATAATCTAGGCAAGGAGGAATGAAGAATTGCGGTGATAATCGTAAATGCAGAAAATACTGGCGAAACCCTTTCGTCTTTTATACGTTGCAGCGTCTGTGGAGAGGAAAATATGCGCACCATAAATCCCTTCGTGTGAAATGATCTCATGCGTCCCATTCCCCGTTCGACTATATAATATATAGGACGTATACAATATACATAGTATTACCGTTGTTCGACCACCGCGTGCTGCATGCTGCTGCTGTGCCTGAATGTGATTAAATAGCGACCGACTCCGTCTCTTAGCAAACACTAAAATCCATCAAGGGTCTTTGGCCAATAAAAAAGATGTTCATGGAAAGAAGAAGAAGAAAAAGAAAAAAAAGAAAAGCCACATAAAATTATAAGAATCCGCATTCAGTGAAGAGCGACGACTGGTTGCATCCGATCGACCAAAACGAAGACGATGAATACAAGACAGAGCTTCATGCAGATAGCGGAACATTTTCACACAAGTCACCAACTTCAACTTGATCTGAATAAACAGCCTTATTGCCTCTGCAGTCTCGTCCATCTGCTGTCGTCTAAGACTGAATCTCTAAGATTGAATGTCTAAATTGAATGTTTAAGACTGAATGCAGATCACAGCATACACAAAATAATCTTAACTATACTAACTGAACAGACAGCCTGCAATACATGGCGCTAATAGCAGCCTAAAAAGCATGTCCGCCCAAAGGGGCTCGAATTCGCTATATAGCCTACCTCTTGCACTCTACGCCAGCGTGTTATCCGTAAACGCTATTAGGCCTAATAATACATTGTCATGTTATTAACGATAACAATGCAATGGGTGACTTGATTGACGCTGGGTATTTTAGACGTGCAATAGGCATACACGGTTTTGAAGTCCTGTTAACTGAGGCGACATAATAGTCTTCTGTGTTTCGTATAGTGAATATAAGTTATTGCTGTTGTACATGGAATCCGAAGGACTTACAAGAACAGACAGACATTAAGCGGCGTTGATATGACTGTCTTTCATTTGCATCTTAAGGCCAACGAATTTGTTGACTGTGGACGATAAACCCAAAATGTACGTGTTCAAAGAGCAAATACATTGCAAATACATTGCAACAGACTTTACTAGGTCTACCTGTGATTTCGCAAGATCACTATAGGGATATAGTCTATAGAGCAACTGATTTTTTCATGTAGGTCTACGTCAGAGTTCTGCATCCAGGGACACTACAGTATCTCGTGCAGTTATTGTGCTCACTTGCAACGTCACATACATCTCATGAAAAAAATAAAATAGGTTTTGCGAAGGAAGAGAAGTTGTTGTTCTATTGGGAGTCATTCTTCTGATCACAAGCTTTCTATGGCGCTCAGATGTCACTACTACAACCCCTAACGATAACTTATAAAACCACCGAATCAGATGCATGTAGCGCAGATGATATGCCTATGTATATTTTATGCTATCTGTTAAATGTCTGCAGTCCACAAATCAGTTACGTATAGAACATCAACAAGTCTCTTCCTGTTATGGCGTGTGCTGCCACAGGAAAAAGGTGACCAGAAAAAACCGATGACAATCGGAAATTTTAAACCATCTTCAATTTCTGGCGAATAATTCACTTGCGCTGAGTCAACGTTCCAAGCAAATAATAAATTTGTATGTGCACTTGTTATAGCGCCCCGTCAAGCTCTCGCTACTCAGAAGCGCTCCCGAATGCAGAGCGGACACTGCATCGGAGTTTCACGCCGAAGCGCTGAGTAATTGTGAGTGAAGGACTTGCCCAAGGTCCTAACGCGGAGAGGTGAATTCGAACCTTGAACCTTCCGACTCCAAGGCAACGACGCCACCACTACACCACCGTGCCCCACAAAATTAGATCTATATGAAGATA
This sequence comes from Lumbricus rubellus, assembly GCA_945859605.1. Taxonomy (NCBI): domain Eukaryota; kingdom Metazoa; phylum Annelida; class Clitellata; order Crassiclitellata; family Lumbricidae; genus Lumbricus; species Lumbricus rubellus. The sequence goes on from OX243813.1 coordinate 41,029,567, forward strand.
GAGACGTTTGTAATAATTAGACACAATTTGGTGAAAGCAGTGGATAAGATTGAATGAAAATCAAATAAGACAAAATCGAATCATCAATTAGACTTGGATGAATTAGAATAGAATTGGATTAGTCGCCACTCTCGTTAATTCAACATTTGATCAGAAAGAATTTGTTAGCAAAACAGAAAAAACCAAAGACGGGTCGGAGCAATAAATCTCATTTGAAGAGATTTTTATTGCGTAGGAAGAGTATATTCCTCAGCGAAAGATCTTTCTTCACTCTCTGCAGCAACGAATAATTTGGTCTAATAATTATGGCAACAAAAATGAGGCAAAGTTTTAGATTCAATTGAATCGTCATCGAATGATAAAGTAGACTAAACGCAAAGCATGTAGCCTTCGAGTAGAATTTTTACACCATTTTCAGCTGATTTTTCAAGGCAGTTTAGTGTGGTAGTGAAAGCTCGTTAGACTATGTGTGGTGAAATGCTTGTCATTAACTACTGAAATACGAAGTAATAATTGTTATTGTTAGTGTTCATTCGTGATAAAACGCATCAGATGTGCTGCTGCCGACCCGATTACACAAGCGAATCACGGTCTTCAACCGCTTGCATAAGTAGAATGGGAAGAAATTCACGTCGTAGGTTGCACGTAAACCTCGTCCAGAATCACAAGGGACGGACTGCAAGCGGCGGCGGCGGCGGGGCTTCCATATTTTATTGTGACAGTAGGCGACGAGGGAACAGTCAGATGAGATCAGTTTCTGTTGCACAGCAGCACAGGGATCTGTGACCACGTAGCTCCAATGATTCCGAAATATACATACACATGTAGTTCTCTACAGTCGGATAGAACACGAACGACTGATCAAACATTCAACGTGTTCATCAGCATACGATGCTCTACAGGGTGGGCCATAAAAATCCGACAAAAACTTTGTGCCAATATCTTGACTAGAAATAAGAATTTTTCAATTTTTGCAGGTTTAAAAGCAAATTTTACGCACAATAGCAAAATTTCAGCAAACTATTTCGAGCAAAACGAGAGTTATATCACTTTTACTGAATCAGCCCACAGCTTTTTGAAAATAAATTCTGGCCAAGATATTGGCATTAAGCCTTTGGGTAGTTTTTTATGGTCCACCCTGTATATAGCTCAACGCGTCTTCGCATTGGCAATATTGGCTCGACACATTATATCCTACTCACGGACACGCACAGGCACAGGCATTTTTAAATTATATCGCATGCAATATTTGTATTTGCGATTACAGCTATGGCATCGTCAGTATACAGTTGCTTCTATATATAGGATGCATTACACGCACACATGTTGTCAAAATAATGTCAGCGTATATGCTAAGAGCTATAGATATAGCAAGTGCAGTTTTAACTTTTTAAAGACACAGCTTTTCGTCGTCTGAATGAGTGATGAAAGACTGGTTCCATTCTCGTGGACCACCAACCGGAAAGGATCCATCTCTCGTTTTAGGTTTTGTCGTAGGAAATTTAACGACCCCAGCATCGACCTATATAGTAGGCCTATTCGCGGATCGTCTGCCATATACAGGGTGGGCCAGTGGAAATGCAACTTTTTTGACGCCTTATAACTTGAAGAGTTTTTATCTCAGCATCTAGTCCAATATATCAGATTGAACATAATTATCCATTCTATCATTCTGAAAAATATCTAAGAGATACTATTACGACTTTTTGAGATATTGCTATTTATATTCGATGTCCCATTTTCGTGCCGTAAAACAGCAAGAAAAAAATCTGAAACTGAATATGTCAATTCTAAACAATCGATTAGTACGAACATTTAATAACAATTATTATCTTGAGTAGATTTACAATCAGTTAAAACAAATATTCAATATGTCCACCACGTGCTTTAATGGCTGTGCATCACCACGAGGCGACCACTGATCAATGGATGAGGCCACCAGTGCTCGGGTTATTTCAGCCAATGGCAGCACCAAAGAATCACTTCTTTCAAATGTTCAACGTCACGTAACGGTTCATGGTGGACAAGTTGCTGAAGACAACCCCAGATCGAATAGTCAACCGGATTTAAATCCGGACTGTTCGATGGCAAGTTCTCCGGTTCAACAAACTCTGTCACGTTAGCGTTCAGATAGGCAACCGTATGACGTGAACGATGCGCCGGCGCTCCATCTTGCTGAAAGAGGTAACCATCAACTCCAGACAGTTGGCGAATGTAGCAGTGCTCTTGCGAGTACTTCATCCCAGTAATAAACACTGTTCACCTTAGCTTTTGGAGTGACAAAGTTTTTGCAAGTTTTGAAACAGCCAACGACACCATCACACTTTGTGAAAGTGCTTCCTGCCTTCAGAAGCCGAGCGGGCGCAACAAGACGCTTAAAGCTAACAAATGACTCAAAAGCGAATGACAGATGAAAAGATCGACAGAACATGGTTCACAGACAAGAAGATCTCCACGATTCAGACGTCAACCAACACTTAGAACGACCGTGTGTATGCAAAGGCTAGCTTTTTGACATATTCAGTTTCAGAATTTTGTTTTTCTTGCTCTTTTACGGCACGAAAATGGGACATCGAATATCAATAGCAATATCTCAAAAAGTCGTAATAGTATCTCTTAGATATTTTTCAGAATCATAGAATGGATAATTATGTTCAATCTGATATATTGGATAAGACGCTCAGATAAAAACTCTTCAAGTTATAAGGCGTCAAAAAAAGTTGCATTTCCACTGGCCCACCCTGTATATGTAGGTCTGATGGTGTCCGCGAAGTATATCGTGGTGCACAGTTGTTGAGACATTTATAGAACAGGCTCCAAAGTTTGAATTTGATGCTCTCGCCTATAATTCCGAGTCATTGAAGCCGAGTCATTGAATCGCAGTTGATATGTGGGTGAATTCTTTGAATCGCATGGTCAGACGAGCAGCAGCTTTGATGATCGCCTGAAGCAGAATGATAGTTTACTGCGATGACTGTGGCAAGCCTGCAAAGGCGATACTGCAATAATCGGTTCGGCGCAGGATCAAACTTTGCACCAGATCATATAAATTATGCGAGAGACTGAGACACACACCTTAGCTGTCTGAGTCTGTCTCAGCCAGCGGTGCGCAACCTGCGGCCGTACGGCCGCATGCGGCCGTGAGAGGAATTATTGGCGGCCGTGAAAGCAAATCTAACTAATGCATACTGGCGGCCGTTTGTAGATAAATTCATAAATATTTTTGTTCCATTGTTTTGAAACTAAGGTTATGTGAAGCAGTTAGTTGCATTTGTGCCTTTTAGTGTAGGCTATGAAGCACACACATACGCACACACATACGTACATGAACGCGCGGCCGCACCCACATTATGTCCGTCGTATCTGCACGTAGCCTATCTTAGAGGTATCAGCTGCGTATACGTGTCCTCCAGGTATAGCTCAAAGAACCCGTCAGAGTAGGCTACTAATATTTCATACCCAGCCCCGGATGCCAATCATTGCATACGATATGGACCAAGATTTCTCCGCTAGTGAGTGGAAAGATCTTGATAGGCCTATTGTACAAGCAGGGTCGACCCTCAGCCATGGCCGCCGCTGGCGGGAGAGAGTGACCAATGAAACTTACACCACAGATCATTTTCAAGTATATTAGGTTACAATGTACAAATGCGTCTGTGTAGGGCAGAATTCAAAACAGGTGGTGTAGAAAGCTGGGTGTGGCTCATACCTTGATCATGCGTTTATCTGATTTCATGAATAGGTCACCCACTCACTTCTGAAATTGGAAAAGTTCAAACCCTTCATTTTCCTTCTCAGCGTCACGCGTCACAGCGATCATCTGCCGGACGCTCCTTTGCCCCTCCCAGAAACCTCGATTTCTCCCCCCCCCCGCCCCAGAGGAGAGGACTAGATTAAACATTGGCGGCCGTGGTAAGAAATGTGAGCCTTTGATGCGGCCGACACTGACGAAAAGGTTGCGCACCCCTGGTCTCAGCAATATTGTATACATGATACATGTATGTTAGATATATGATATAAAATAATTATTATAGATTACCATAGACGCTTTGTCGCTTCCGTTCAAACCTTAGCTGTCCCAACAATATTGTATAAGCTTACATGATATATATGTTAGCTATAGGCTATGATATAGGCTACAAATAATTATTATAGATTAATCAGCGGAATGGTTCCACGGATAACACTTGTCACTTGATCAAAAAATGTTTATGGTAGGCCTATGCACGTCCGTTTATAGTAATTATTAGTTAAGACTTTGAAGTTAGTTGGTTAATGGTTCACATAATTATGCATATCATCATCATCATCATCATCATCATCATCATCATCATCATCATCATCATCATCATCATCATCATCATCATCATCATCATCATCGTCATCATCATTCAATCTATTCAGACACGCTTCCATTCAAACCAACCTTAAAGATGCACTTCAACTGATATTCCTTAAAGCATCAGGCCCACACATTTTTACACTTCGTTGCCATAATAATTAGGCCTATTATTGTGGTTACCTGCGACGGACTTAATTGCGTGCACAACGAAAGCATTATAGCCTAGATAAAACAAACCTGTGAGCTTATGATAGAGACCTTGATAATTATGCATATCAGAGACTTGTCAACCTTCGCAAACAACATGGCATCTCATAACTAAAATCCTAAGCTAAACACCGGTTGCTGAAGTTTGTCCAATTTTAGAAGTAATCTACATGTACATGTAGGACTATTTCAAACAGACAAGTTGTTATATTATTTTGTGCAGAGTTATGAACAAAGGCAGAAAATCAGAACAGGACGACGACATCAGTTGACGGATGATTTCGACCAGTGATTCCCAACCTGTGTGCCGCGGCACACTAGTGTGCCGCGAGAACATTGCAAGTGTGCCGTGGGAACAATTCTCATACATGGATGTTATTAATTAATGATTCCAAACAAAACATCCGAAAACCGGTTAATGGTGACAACTTTGACAAGTGCTGCAGCACCAAAACTTAAGTCAGTTGGTCTTAATCTCTCAGTGTTTCTCTCACAATGCAGCAGGTTAAGATCTCAAAAGGAAACCTTGATTATTTTCTCAAGGTAAATGCTTCTCAGGTAAAAATGAAAATTGCACCTGAAATACTAAACACATTGATAGACCTACAACAAGCAGTATTAGACCTACATGTATCCCTTCGCTTGCAATCGACAATTTTGACTGGGTAATTCAGTCCATTCGTAATATTGTAGCGACTGGTCTACTCGCCAGGTGGCCACCTATTCTTGATCCTAGTTCTTGCTTTTCAGGGATTTCGAACAAGGCCACCTGCGAGGGCGCTAACTGTTGGGCGGGAGTATACTTCTTCCAGTTGTCGGACGGGGCAAACCTTGCCTCAGGTTCCCGAGATGGATATGGATCCTCAGGGGCCCGGCCCATCGCCTTGGTTCCCTCTTCCGGGGAGAATTGGGCCCTTAGACCAAGTACGGTACCAGGATCGGCAGGAGTGGCGGCTGGACATAGTCCTGCGGTCGTTTGGTCGACGACGACAGCCCCTCGAGATGGCTCATCTGGGTTCAGTTCCCACCCAACAGGTTTTTGGGACCCAACTCCCCTCGAAAGGAATTCAGTTAGACTACTTAACTCATTCTTTAATTCTCCTATTCCCTCCTGATTGTTCACTAAGGTAGAGACCAAACCCTCGAAGTATTTCTGGCGCTCCATAATTTCTGTTAGGCAGCTAGACCATTTCTCCATCTTCTCCTCTTGCTCCTTAATTCTATCTGAAAGGTCCCCATTTAATTCTACTGACTGAGTTGAGTGGGAGTCCTCTTGTTCCCCTTCTCCTGTTTCCTTCTCTTCAACCTCCTCTGTCTCTGACAGTCCACTTTCTGACATTGTATCTGGTGACTAGCAATACAATAACTTTTTCCAGTTATTTTCTTAATTTATTATTTATAATTAGCATTTAAAACAGAATGTTTCAAGGTACATCAACAAATACAGCCTAAAGACGCCTGATGAACAGCGGATATTTAGTTTGTTATTATAATGGCGAAAAGATCTCCTCGGGATCTTTTAACAGTATTTATTGTAACAAAGGAATGATCTCCTCGGGATCATTTTACAGTATTTATTGCCCTAATATTTATACAGACTACTTTGCGTTTAAAGTTCCGAGTAACAGTTTATTATTTATTAATTACCGAAAGGGCTATTCGCACGAGGTATAATTTTAGAGAGGCCTAGTATTTCTATTAAATTATCTCAACGATTTTTATGATAGCCAGATTAATATAATGTAGTTTCACTTCCCTGTCAATCCAGAAATATTTATGTATCGAAACGCCCAGCTTGCGGTAGACAGATATTTTGCGATGTTTCAATTCAACCCACGACAGTTCAGAATATCGATCAATGTATATAAGAAACTCAGGAGGTAACACACAGCAAAACAAATGAAATCCGTTTCCAACTTAATCGCGGAAGAACAGATATAATAATTATTTGCACACAAAGTGCGAATCTTTCACTAAGAAAATTACACGTCCTTCACTCTCAACGATTTTCCTTCAACTGACTCATGCACCGACGCCACCCGGCCCACGTGACAAGCGGGAAGCCTCGTGATTGGCCAAGAGCACCACAGCTCACCTCACGCCACGTCCGCAGTGCAGTTTTTAATGCGCAATATCTAAACATGGATATTACGTAACCGATAACAGGCTAAAAATAAAACTTCGAGTGCGAACCAAAATTAAGCAGGAATAAAATATATATTGCAACGATCCACGATCGTTACACTCTCCCCCCTAATTTTAATTTTTCAGAACTGAAAAATTGCTGTAACACGGAAATTAATAAACATTGCAACATTAATTACAACTGAACTCTTAACTACCAAATAACGGAACATTTACAATTCGGATCTACTTTATAAAATCGTTAATTGGCGACCCAAGGCACAAACCAATTTTGGACAACCGTACCTCGGTTTGTTCACAACAAGGTTGGCCAGAACCAGGTAGCCTTCCTTATGGTAAACAGGGTGGCAACGATTATTTCTACTTGCCACCAATCTCTTCCCGTAGGGTCCAACAGGTCTGTTAGGGAAACCAAAAATACCTCCAAAGGAACTATCCCCTCAAGAGCTAAAAATCTGTGGGAGATTTCAACGGCCAAGGACCAACTCCGAAAGCTCCAGAGGTTATCCCCTTTCCAAGGCTGTAGACTGGTCCCCGCCCTCGCAGCATAAACCGAGTCAGGAGTGGAATCCTTAACCTGCTCACGCCACCTAGCCACAATATCTGACAGCCGGGGAATACTGGCTAGGGTCTGTACAGTAGCCGCAATCACTGGGATCGCATCTATCTCCGGTAGAAGCGACGGAGTGGCCTCTAACATTTCTTCAAGCTGAGTACGGCCAAACTCTAACAGATCCATACGGTGGAAGTGTAATAACATCGCCCAAATACCCCCTTGCATCCCAATCTTACCCGAGAAGTGGCTTTCTTCGGGAAGGGAATCTATAGCCAACAACGAGGTGGGCTCACGCTGCAGCTGATCTACTAAGTCTCTGCTCCTCTGTTCTACTCCCAACGAAGAAGGACCCGCCTCTTCTTCTCTCACCTCCAGGTCTCCCCTACCGTCTAGTTCTACCATGCTACAGATCGACGGGTTCGGGCTGGCGACCGCTGAGGGTTCTTCGGAGGAAACCTCTATAAGGAAGTCCATCTTTCCTTCCGGTTCTTCCCGTTCCTCCGGTGGGGCCCACGGATATAACAGTTCCAGGGTATCAATCTTACAATCGTCCATTGTTCCTCCTAAAGTGGACACACAATAACGTTAAGAAAAACATACACTGTTATATCATCAATTGTACAGAGCCACTTACACGAAAAAGCCTTCTAATCACTAAATCATGCTCTGGCACATATACCAACAAATCACTTAGAACAATGCAGTAAGGGCGCTACACAAAGTTTCAAACACACAAAGAAAAACACCAAAAAGGGGGTTTAACCTACGCGCACCACCTTACTCTACCTTACTCCCTACACCCTATCCCGAACACCTAGTGGGACCTCGGCGCTGTATAAATTCTCGAAGGGATCACAGAATTATGCATGGCTTTATTCATCACAAAGAAATCATCAACATATGACATAGCATGCACATCGCTTGAACTCAACACTTCAGAGGCACAAAGCACTCCCGACGAGAAGTGGCTTGCCGAAACCAAATTCTCCGGTTTCTCAACTTGGGCAGCGATGGAGGCACGAGGAGGCGCGAAAGCGAAAGGGGAAACCGCAGAGTCGGCCGATGAGTGCACATCTGGTTGGCGACAATCCTGGGCCACCACCGATGAAGCGAAGAATGTGGGTAGAGTCTCCAACGACCGAGCCATCACTAAGTTAGCCGATCTCGACCTTTCGTCAGTTTCATCCGGAAATTCCGAAACTCTGCTCTCCGTTTCACTGTTCCTGGCAATGGAAAAGGCTTTACTGCTCAGTGGAGCATTCCTAGTATTGTCGGACACAATGATGACCCGATTACACCTCTCCGGGCGAGACTTGCAGCGCACGGTAAACCGATGATTTCTGACGATTAACCAATTGCGGCCAATGTGCCACAGAACATTCTCCTTCTTCATCCATGACAATCCCAAGATAATCTCCGAGACCTGTTTGGTCACCAGACATGGTATCTCAAACGCCCGTCCCTCAATCTTCAATTTCAGCATCGTTTCTCCCAGCACCTGAATAGCAGACCCATTTGCCGCTTTAATCGATTGAGTAGAACCACACAGTTCAGTCGGATCAATCAGAGAAGCAGGACACAAAGTCAGTTCACAGCCAGTGTCGAGTAACGCTGACAAATTCTGTCCCTTTACAGTAACACACAGATACGCATCGTTATTTCCTTTTACATGTCGTACATTGCTCACTCTTTCTGTTGCGTTTACTTCTCCGTCTTCGCCGGGGTCAGCAAACCGATCAGGGCAAGCTCGAGCGAAATGTTCTGGACGGCGACACACATAGCAGAGTTGATTGTTTCTGGCGAAATTTCCGAAGTTATTATTCGTTCGCTGACTAGACCATCGAGTGTCAAAATTGTCCCTCCATCTCGGTGGAAATGGTCGTTGTCGTTCGTTATTGGACCGGCTTCCTAAGGTATCAAGTTTCCGGTCTAACTGGTCCATGCGTTTGGTGATTTCCAATAATATGTCATCAGAGGATTCGTTCTCTTTGACTACCCTAACACGATTAGGTCGGCGGTCAGTGTTTCTAGCGCTGTCATCGTCAGCTCGGTGGTAACCTTCTAGTCTTATCGCCACTTTGTATGCTTGATCTAAAGTGTCAGGTTCTCGTTCACGAACTTTTAAGGCTAAGTCTCTATCGAGTAAAGCATCGAGGAAAGCACGGATAGCTATCGTTTCACTGTGTTTAGATGCTGGACCCGGGAAGGCCAGAATCATGAGTTTACGTATGTCGTGTACTACCGAGCCTAATTCTTCCCCAACCTTTTGTCGTCGAGTGTTCAGCTGAGTTTGATATAATGCAGCTTGTTCGGTGCTTCCATACCTGCTTTTCAGACGAGCAACCAAATCAGAACATGTGACCACGGCTTCAGAATTGAATTCATGCAGCAACTGATCCACAGGTTCCACCAGAGCGCAGGTTAATTGAGCAAACTTTTCTTCTTCCGACCACTCGTTACTCTTCGCACAAACGTCGAATTTCTTCAGGAAAACCTCAACGGAAGTCCTGCCATCATATGTGCCCAATTTAGTGAACTGTCTGGATTTCTGCGGTCTCGATGAAGCGACATCGATTTTCGTTTCATTCCCCGAAGTAACAGTTCTTTCAGAGGTTCTTACCGGTAGAGCTCTTGAAGTCGGCCAGTTGATTACAGTTTCAGGCCCAGGGGCCATCGTAAATTCTGAACGATGATTCCATTGTTTTGTATCAATGCCAGGAATTCCCACAGCAGTGACAGAAATTGATGACGGTGACAATTTTTTTTCAGCTTGCAAATTTTTCTCCAGTAGAAATTTTTGTTCAGCTTGTGTGTAGGGAACGGTGGCAGCCCAAGAATGTCCAGGTGGCAGACGACTGGGATGTGCACTCGCAGTCGGCAAAAGATAGCGACTGGATGCCAAGGAAACACAAGGTCGTTTATCTGAAACTAAACACTGAGTATTAGATTTCATTCCGTACCTATTTTCCTCTATCGCTAACGATGACAATTCTCGATTTAATTCATGCAATGGACGCATATCAGTCACCTCGGACTCTTCACTATCGAGTTCATGATTAGCTAAACGAGTTTGTAATCTAGACTGTTTTTGGCGCAGGTAAGTCTCAAAATCGCAGTCCCTCGAATTAGCAATTGTGTCACTAAGACAGACAGATTTTATCGGTTCTTGCATAATTCTCTTTTCACCTAATCTAGTTTGTACATTTAACGTTTCAGACATTTTCGGTCTAGCACCATAGTACTCAACGGGAGTTTCGTATTCTGACATTTTATCCATAGAAAATTTTATTTCCTCTCCCATCCTTTCTTCTATCCATCTTTCCGTTTCTTTCTCTGTCCTTGACCTTGGAAGTTCTCCAGTTTTCACCCCACTAATTCTGGTACCAATTGTAGCGACTGGTCTACTCGCCAGGTGGCCACCTATTCTTGATCCTAGTTCTTGCTTTTCAGGGATTTCGAACAAGGCCACCTGCGAGGGCGCTAACTGTTGGGCGGGAGTATACTTCTTCCAGTTGTCGGACGGGGCAAACCTTGCCTCAGGTTCCCGAGATGGATATGGATCCTCAGGGGCCCGGCCCATCGCCTTGGTTCCCTCTTCCGGGGAGAATTGGGCCCTTAGACCAAGTACGGTACCAGGATCGGCAGGAGTGGCGGCTGGACATAGTCCTACGGTCGTTTGGTCGACGACGACAGCCCCTCGAGATGGCTCATCTGGGTTCAGTTCCCACCCAACAGGTTTTTGGGACCCAACTCCCCTCGAAAGGAATTCAGTTAGACTACTTAACTCATTCTTTAATTCTCCTATTCCCTCCTGATTGTTCACTAAGGTAGAGACCAAACCCTCGAAGTATTTCTGGCGCTCCATAATTTCTGTTAGGCAGCTAGACCATTTCTCCATCTTCTCCTCTTGCTCCTTAATTCTATCTGAAAGGTCCCCATTTAATTCTACTGACTGAGTTGAGTGGGAGTCCTCTTGTTCCCCTTCTCCTGTTTCCTTCTCTTCAACCTCCTCTGTCTCTGACAGTCCACTTTCTGACATTGTATCTGGTGACTAGCAATACAATAACTTTTTCCAGTTATTTTCTTAATTTATTATTTATAATTAGCATTTAAAACAGAATGTTTCAAGGTACATCAACAAATACAGCCTAAAGACGCCTGATGAACAGCGGATATTTAGTTTGTTATTATAATGGCGAAAAGATCTCCTCGGGATCTTTTAACAGTATTTATTGTAACAAAGGAATGATCTCCTCGGGATCATTTTACAGTATTTATTGCCCTAATATTTATACAGACTACTTTGCGTTTAAAGTTCCGAGTAACAGTTTATTATTTATTAATTACCGAAAGGGCTATTCGCACGAGGTATAATTTTAGAGAGGCCTAGTATTTCTATTAAATTATCTCAACGATTTTTATGATAGCCAGATTAATATAATGTAGTTTCACTTCCCTGTCAATCCAGAAATATTTATGTATCGAAACGCCCAGCTTGCGGTAGACAGATATTTTGCGATGTTTCAATTCAACCCACGACAGTTCAGAATATCGATCAATGTATATAAGAAACTCAGGAGGTAACACACAGCAAAACAAATGAAATCCGTTTCCAACTTAATCGCGGAAGAACAGATATAATAATTATTTGCACACAAAGTGCGAATCTTTCACTAAGAAAATTACACGTCCTTCACTCTCAACGATTTTCCTTCAACTGACTCATGCACCGACGCCACCCGGCCCACGTGACAAGCGGGAAGCCTCGTGATTGGCCAAGAGCACCACAGCTCACCTCACGCCACGTCCGCAGTGCAGTTTTTAATGCGCAATATCTAAACATGGATATTACGTAACCGATAACAGGCTAAAAATAGAACTTCGAGTGCGAACCAAAATTAAGCAGGAATAAAATATATATTGCAACGATCCACGATCGTTACAATATGCGAAACAACATATCTTACAACCGAGGACGAAGAACAGCTCACTGATTTACGAAATGACAAATTTTATCACTCAACATTTTCAGAAAAAAGTTTGGATGAGTTTTGGCTTTCCATTTAGAAATCAAATCCCTCGATCAGTTCAAGAGCAGTCAAAATGCTTTTGTCATTTGCATCTTCGTGGTTTTGTGAATTTAGATTTTCAACCTGAACTGATTTCAAGTGTAAAAAGAGGGAGATAGGTCTACTTCTTAGAATCGACGATGAAACGCGAGTATAAAGCCTCGTTTCAATTTGATCAACTGATAATAAGAACATAATATAATAAGAACATTGAAAAAATAGAATATTATTAAATAATAGGGACAAATATAAAAAAGGATTTATTATTAAGTGTGCCGCGAAATTTTTAATTCTTTCTTAGTGTGTCGCAAGCCAGAAAAGGTTGGGAAGCAGGGGAGACCGGGGATGAATGTAACAAATTTCGAATTTCACATGTTCTTGGGTATTTGTAATAAATATAAATGCAATATTTTTGCATCAAACTATAGCTTAACATTTCAGCTATACAATGGAAAAGTATTAAGTGGCTTGCGCATCAAATACAGCCGACACTATCAAAAAAGTGAGCCCCTCTGGGTGTTACATTCGACCCCAGTATCGGGGTAAGATGTAACACTAACCGGGGTAAGTTGTAACAATAGTTGATATAGTAATAAATTGAATACTTTTGGGTATTATGGCAATGTTCGAGTGAGGCCAGTGCTATGCCTACTATTGCGATTAGTGTATGGTTTTGGCCATTAAAAGTGCGTCTTGGTTAGCCTCGTCACTTGCAGTGATCGCAAACTTTTAACCCCTCGGACGACCTGCATTAGTAAGCTTACATTCTTTATTATGCCCAATAGGCTATAGCCACATGCAGTACACCTAAACCACCAATTCTTCGCTGTACCAAACCCTGCACACACAGTACAGCTTGGGAGGCAAAGTCTTCCGCAGATCTCCTGCAGGTTGCTTTATAAATTTCCTTGGCTTCAGTGGCATTCATGTCAGTGTCTACATCGGTGGAGTCATCACACAGCATCACATATAGGTTAGCATCTTCATCATCACTGTTTTCAGATCCTGTTGCAGATTGGAGAGTTATTTCCATGATAGCCTTCTTTTGGGGTCAGTTTCCTTGGTTTCAATTTGACATTTTCCGTAGGCCTACTTGAATTTCCTGTGGTACTGAGAGCACAAGTCTTCGTCTCCCACTGAGGGAAATTGATTGTCTTTGACATTGGTGGCACCTGACTTTCCTTTGACAGTAACAGCATATAACTTCTCTTTGGCACTGACAGCGTACGAATTTTGATTGATGCTGACAGCATAGGACTTTCATTTGGCACTGACTGCGTTAGATTTGTGCTTTTTAGACCTACTTTTATTACATTCTTGTTCTAATTGCAGTTTCTTTGGTGTGTCAGTCAGTAAGCTCATACTGTAGGTAGATGCATGTCTCGTCCTAACGCATGTTCTGCTTTCGTTTCTCTTTGTTGCTTGTGCAACCTAGGCGCTACAGCTTTTTATTATTCATAAATCTACAATCATAGGCCTATACCAATAATGTCTAGGCTGTCTTGTCTACATGTACATGTACTATTACAATTTGAAATCCGGCTTAAAGATCCATTGGAGTTTCTATAGTAACATACATTGGGGCAGGTTGTAACATGTTACATCCAACCCCGCCTGACGTGTTACATCCGTCCCCGCTATCGCATGCGACTAGTTTTTATTTCATATCTTTGGAAAACACCAACTTTCGCTTACATCGCTCACACAGACGCTGCCTGAATGACAATACTTTTATGTAGGGCAATCATTGAAAATGTAAAACGTGAATACCGCTGACCATGAGAAAAATAATGAAAAAGTATGAAACTCACTTTTGTGCCAATTTTTTTTCTTTCATTTATAAAAAAATTATTCTGAAGAATTCAGCGCAGAAAGTTTGGTTCACGTTAGTTTTTATACTGTATCTACGTATTGATCGGTATACGCTGATCCCCCGCTCTTCAGTCTTGGCGCAATGATGCTTGTTACATTCAACCCGTGTTACTTTCGACCCCGGTCTCCCCCACTGATTTCGACTGTACGAATTATCCGCAGAAATGATAGGTGGGAGGAATAGTCGTGGGCAACATTACATAGCAAGCCTTCCCCTACTTAATCAAACAGAAGCAAATACAGGCTAAAACAATCATGCCATAGAAGCTTCACTAAAATCATCCCGACACACTCAATTCACTCATGCTTATAGATACGAATATGAATCAGTAAATCTTATCGAATAGATTTAGTCAAACATTGCCAATCAATTAGAATGAGACTCAATAATTATCAGACGACAGCTAATCAATCATAAATTTAAAAAATAATAATCTTAGCTTTCTATTTAATGTACTAGCCAATCGATTGGAATTTGATTGATTAATTATACCTATCTGTGCTGCGGACAATATCAGAAGCTATGGTATGTCAACATTTTTTGGTCAAAATAATACGCATTGCTTGGTTAGAGTCTAGAGTCTAGACGTTGATGCATAATAGCCTATTAATAGGCCTAATATCGCGAATAATTGATTAATGAAGCATTGTACTGAACTACAGAATTTCAGCGTCTGCATCAAAGCTACGCATAAAATTATAAACTCGAGTTTAGACAAAGTCATGAGTTTTCGTCGTAGATTTGATAGGAAAATGACTGCAGTGTCCAAAATGATGGTCGTTGTTATGAACGACCAGTGGCTGCAGCACAGACCCAGAATATGTGTTCGTTTGAAATCCTTCCTATGTCAGGTCATATTCTGTTATGCTGTAAACCTCGTTAGCTTGGAGCTTTATTCGTCAACCTTTGGCTCCAGGAGCAGAAAGAGTCTGGCGCCGAGCCACCAATACATCGAAGCCACTGAAAGAGAGCCATCCATGCCGGGACGCTGGCTGGCTCTCTGCCTCGCCGAATATCAACCTAATAGGTTTACTGAATACTGAAGCAGCCTGGCTGCTGCAGAATTAGATTAGATTACGTCTGCGATTTATGATCTCTCTGTTGTTGCTCAAGAATTGAGACGAATTCAATCAAATTACCAACAAAAGTTTTCTGGAAGTTAGGTCTAAACGCCTGCGTGGGCAATTTATCCCATACAGTTGCTTAAAATCATAGACTCTATCTCAGTGGTGGCCAACAAAATATCAAGCGTGCGGTCCGCGTGCCACCACATCACATACATGTAGGCCTATAGGCCTACTAAACAAAATGCATTGTCACCTGTTCCAATTTGAAACATGCACTTACATAACCCGAACCTTTGCAAAACTTGAAAAAGTCTTTACTCGCCATCAGAATAAGTTATTCCTATAAGCCTTAACTTGTATAAATGGCCATCCCTTTCAATTCATCACTTTTCCAGGAAAAGTGCTGTTCTGCCTAAAAGTTGCAGCTACGATCGAAGACACAGAAGCGCCTAAGATGCGCTTAAGAGATAACACTAGGCCTATATTTTTCGAAAATTCCATGGTCCTGCGTGCCACTCATCATAAGCCGGCGTGCCACAAGTGGCACGCGTGCCGCAGGTTGGCCACCACTGCTCTATCTCTTAAAACACATTCATCGGAAGCAGCTTTTTCCGTAGAGTAACGGCGTAGACTATGCGCATCCAAATAAATATGACAGCCTATAATAGGCTACGTTGCAGAGTTTTCATGACACTGTAACTCGCAATAATGTTCCCGGCCAATAATTGTTAATCGTGGAAGAGGATTATTAGCAAATACATAAAGAGGGTTGTTGAGAACAATTTGGCTTCCATATTGGCCAAATCCTTCATATAGCCTAAGCTTAATATACATGCGCACGCGGTGTATCATTCATAACTCGTTTTTGTGAGGAAGTTACGAAGAGTAGTAGACCTACTGTAATAATCAGTCACATGATTTTATAAGTCGCCATTTACTCGGCTGCAAATTAAATTTCTGCGAGAATAAGAAAAGAAAGCGGTTGTCACTCACTGCAGGCTCACTCCATCTATTCAGGTACTGCGAATTAATTATAATTATGAGTCGTCACACATTCATTTCAATTAACACAATATTAATTTCTTTGTTTTTGCTGTGCTCTGTAGGCTTACATGCCTCCATATCTCAGATCGATATGCGACGCACATAGAAGACACTTTGAACTACGTGCATGTGCAATAACGCCAGTATTTTTTTGCTGAATTGTGTTCGCAGTAGTTTTTAAGAACTGCGTCAGGTAAAGCTACGATAAAATGTAATTATAGGAATTCTGCTACACACGTATACATAGGCCTATATATGATAATAATGACGAGTCATTGACGACAATAGTTATTTTTATGTGTCTTGACCGTTACAGACAATAATCTGAGAAGGACATAAATGAACAGGATATTATGTAAGCCTCCTCCGACTATTGATTATGCAAATGTCGTATACGATGTATGTAGGCTACACCATCGGAGTGCGACTCTTCTGCAACCGGTTGAATGAGGAATAACTGGAATGTTTGCATACTTAGATTAACGTGTGAGTAATGCGAAAATAATCTTCAGTGCAGCTCATCGTTAATGATAAATAGTCAACGAACGATGATCATTACACTGCAGTCTCTAATACCCTCTATACCTCTAGTTCTGCTTGCCAGAAACATAAATGCAAGGCAACGTATATATATATATATATATATATATATATATATATATATATATTATATATATATATATATATATTATATAATATATAGATCTATATTATATATTATATATGACATGGAACGCATACGGGTGAATGAAGACTATTGATAATGTTATTTTGCATCGCAGAGATGAAACTGAAAATGTGGACATAACGTAATGTAGGCTAAATGTAAATGAACTCTCGTAGTGAATGCGTGTTACTCATCATCGCTAAGGAAAAGACATCAGAGACTCTTTTGCGGTAGAAGATTATTTAAACCGAACCCATCTGACCATAAAAGTATAAAACTATATAATAATATTATCTGAGCGCACAATCATGCATAGCATCGCTGACTAGTAATAGGTTACATGTACCTGATTTCCATCTCAAATCTTAACCTATAGACATGGGCGCCCGCAGGATTTTTTGCAGGGGGGTCAGTCGACTCGGTCGTGGCCAGAGGAGTTAAGATACAAAAAATGCCATTAAAACCAAGCAACTCACACAACTATACATTATCTCAATGTAACGTAATATAATATTTATGAGCCTTTTATAACCAAAAGAAAAAGTCTTTAAACAGTTTTCGACTTTGATATAGGCTATGGCATATATTATTCATGTATAGGCTTATTATGCCTATTCATAGAAAAAAGCAATCACACTAACTAACTGTACTAACTATAATAGACTAACAGTACCATGCAGAGACGTCATTTCTTTATTTCCAGAGTGCAGAAAATTTCAGGGGCAAAACTTCGTCAGCTTGTAATTTTGTATTTTAGTCGACATAAGCATGAACCTGTAGTTGATTGATGAAATATTATGTTTTCTTCTTGTTCTTCTATATTTCTTACCATATGTTTGATTCAGTTAGGCTATGGTAATTATTTTAAATGCTATAGTATTTGAGATACAATTTTAAATACTAGCAAAGTATTTTGTACTTGCATTTATAGCACAATAGAATGACTGTATATATGCCTAACAAAAGAGCATTCCTTGTCATTTTTCTGCAAAATTTCTGATGGCAGTTTTAAAAACAAGACTATAGTCTCAAAGCTCAACCTGACCAGATCTAGAAGATCTGGTAAAGTTGTAATGATACATTATATGCCTTTAAAAATTAACTCTGTCATTTTCAGGCATAAATCAGGCTCTTCAGCTTGATAAATAATCTTATTGCAGAGGTTACTTCTGATTGAATTGTCTACAGTTGGCCTATTGTAAGCTGGCAAACATTTATAAATTACTCGGATTTAATTTTTACTATGTTAAAAAGTTATGCAGATTCAATGGGCACATCCATAATTTACCTTATGTACAGAGGGCAAATCTTCCATTTCTGTTATGAGATCTTGACCATTCTGCTCGATATTGCTTTGACAAAGCTAAAGCTTTTCCTGCCAAATCACCTGCAGGCGTGTTTAGACATTTCCAGAAGAAATCAAACCTTTCAGCCAGAGTTTTACCAGGTAAATAAAGTTTAAAAGAACTAAAACTTTGACTGCAGTAGAGCAAGATTTATTAACAGGAAGCTTACCTCCACAAGCTTAGGGTCACTGCATTTTTGATAATAACATCATCACTATACATATAGGGCCTATATTATAGGCCACCGGTATAATGTCGTGACAGCTTTATCCACAAGCCGAATCACCAATATTTCAAAAGAGGCTGGGCAGCCCTGTAAATGCATAGCCTATCACAAGTCCACAGCTGAAATTTGATATACTGTAAACTCTTGTGTCCTATGAGAATGTGTGTGGGAGGGCAGTTTGATGAGAGACATTTTCCTTGTGCATTCTTAGAAAGGAGAGCATAGCCTATGGGTACAAGATGCCAGGCTGCATTAGACTGGCAGATTGACCATTGACCTGCATCACAGGAAGACAATTATGGTGCCATCAATCTTACAAGTGGGGTTTGACGGCAATCTCTACGAGTTTATACGGCTAGCTATAGTCGGCATATCCGATTACCGTACCCTGATGACCCGAGTGGTTGAAAGACTGTTCCTCAGACGTCTGACTCTATGCAGGCCTATTATACAATAATATACATAATTATGACTGAGTAACGGGTTACAGTAGTACCCAATATGTAGAGATAACCACAAGATATATCCCTATACTCCAAAAGTTGGTGAATTTAAAGAACACAATGACTGTTGGGCAAGCTGTCCCGTTTAACCACTAATATTTGCCCAGAAAGTGCTATTGCTAATATTTTGTCATGCTTTCCAGGGGGGTCACGCGACCCCCCTTGACCTATGCTGCGGGCGCCCATGCCTATAGACCAGTCTGGTTTCACAAAGTAGACTTACTTCACAATTGAAGCCATAACTTACAAATTTCCATCTGCAGCAAAGCTGGTTCTGCTATCTTTCATCAGCTAGCTTGTAGTCTCTACCTCATTGACATTTCAGCAACATACGCACGCAACATACACGAATGAATGTAATGTAAAATCTTATAATCACTTACCTATCTATAGCTCACTGCCATCCTCCTATGTCAGTAGTGTATCTTCGTCAGTTGTTCACAGTCCAACCACTTCGTTCAACCTCTTCCACCCTAACCCTTCTCCACCCTACTTCCGTCACCTCATCACATAGCCCCTGTGTTACAAAAAGTGTCCTGGGAATTCGGAGCCGGACAATTAGGAGAGGCCAATTAATTATGAGTGGCCAATATTGAGAGGTCGATTCAAAGCGGTCAAATCGGAGCGGACATTTTCGTAGCGACCACGAATTATTCTTTGCATAGCTTAAAATAGCTAATTTGAGCGTTGACGTGTGCTTCCATGTTGTGCAAAGAGCTAATTAATTTTGTGCAGAGTAAATCCAGTAGATTGGCAATACCGTGTTATTGACTTTACATTTTCATCTAGTGTCCGTGTAGTAAGATCTCATTGGGGGTGTCATCTTCAGCCCTTCGCTACTTGAAGTCTTTTTTATTTCCTCGGGGCTGTCACGCTGAGAGCGCCTCTGTAAGAGGCGCTTTATAAATGCTCATATACCATACCATTATTTGTTATTGCTTCCTTTCTTAATGAAATTACGGCTGTTTTATGTTAGACATCCTATAGCGATACTGCTAGAATAAAACGAGCACTATTATATGCCTAATGTTTTTACTTGCCAGCAATAATAAGACAGACATTGCTCTATGGCCTTCAGCAGACTAAATACTACGCACTTCTTCTGTGTTTTAAAAGTTATTCAAGATACATGTAACTAAATGCTAAAAAGATCATCACCGCCTTAAAATTAGAACACGAAAAAACTGCTGTAAAAGATTTGTAGCTGACGATTTCTTACCGATTGGCAATTTCTTTGGGAAGAAATGTGGTTGGCTGGAAGCGCCGAGAACAATGAAGCGCAGAACGGCGCATAGGATCGCTGCTACCGGCAATCTATTCCACATCATCATTCGCCGATTATCACAGCCACTCATCTATTAGAACTGGTCGATTAACTCCAATCTAAACTGAATGCAACACAACAAAGACTCAACTGAGTCCGATGATAACTCGGCTGCTGATGCTGATGTTGATGCTGCTGCTGCTGCAGTGTATCCGATTGTTTCGACAGAAGCATCGCAGTGCATCGTGCCATTGCGTTTAGTTCCCTCCGATCATACAGTCTCATAGGTTGTGGCGGTGGTGGCGCTGGCCGCTTCGAGCGTTACTCGGCCGCCGCAGTAATAACCTCCTCAGCATCCTCGTTCACCATCACCCTATACGGCGGACGGGCGGACGGGATCCGGCTTAGGCGGTGGCAGCATCGGCATGTTGAGGGCCATGCGCGGCAGGCCAACGGGGCTTCACTGGCGATCCGATAGACGGACAGCGAGCGGGGGAAGAAGGGCGGTGGCAGTGCGGTGGCCGCCGCTGCTGCTGCTGTTGTGTCCCTTGGCTGATGTGTGTCGCTCGTTGTTCAGTCTAATCGACGCATTTGATCCGAACAAGTGACGTCGACCGAAAAACTGCAGCAACACTCAGCCAACAACAATGACGCGATTCATGGCTGCATAATATTATGTTGGTCTCGTATTATACAAAACCACTCGCCGGAAGAAATGACCCAACGTTCATTCTCATATTTATTTATACATATCGTTTATTAATGCACATAATTTCGAAAGAGTACAGACGTCGACTTGTGTTATAGGCCTAGTAATATTACAAAGAGCTCGAAATGTTGAATGCATTAGAAAACGTTGGTCAGACGCTCGATATTATTCTGACCCAACATTATCGGAAGACCGACTAGAAATTTGTCTAACATGCATGTGGCCCTCTGCTTTAAGCGACTTTGATAGACGAAGAGAGGAATTTGCAGATCGAAAGCGCTCTGCCTTGATTACTTGGATATTTGCGCCTATGAACTTTGACAATTAAAGCGCTACATAAGCGTCTGGCTATAGCAACATCATCTTGTGGGGCGCGGTGGTCTAGTGGTGGCGTCGTTGCCTTGGAGCCGGAAGGTCCGAGGCTCGAATCCACCTGGCTGCGTAAGGACCTTGGGCAAGTCCTTCACTCACAATTGCTCAGCGCTTCGGCGTGAAATTCCGATGCAGTGTCCGCTCTGCATCGGGAGCGCCTCTGAGTAGAGAGAGCTTGAAGGGGCGCTATAACAAGTGCACATACAAACAAACAAACATCTTCATCGTGGTTGATCATTTTGCTCATCTAATATTTGAAAATATGAAACAACGTGACCATTGAAGCACTGCTAAAACCTTATCCCGCCGTAGCGTCTACCGCATCAGTTATCTGGTTACACTTCGACATGCACGATGAAAGGCACATCAACAATGAGGCGGTCCCCGATGACCTCCCAACTTCAACTCGGCTTTTCATTTGGTTGGTGACGTTTAGTAAACTGAGCAGTAGGTCGTAATGGGCGCCTTGCAAGGCAGTCACAAGTTGAAGTTGGACTATTCTTATATGACCTTAGGTCCTATACGATCATCCGTATATCACAATAATTAGATCTATGGCGTCATCACTTTATTATGAAACACATACATTATTAAAAATATAGAGAATAAAGTCTTGCTACGTCACTATAATTATGTGACGCGCTGATATTATTGATAATTCTAAAAATAACAGAATCCATGGTTGCATTGCTTTAATAATAATGCACGTCTATATCAAAGTTTATGCGATTCTCGTCTTTTCTCAAGAGTTAATTTTTCTCATTGGCTTTCAAACATCTGGATTACAATTATTATCCAGCTTTACTTGTCGACGGACTAACAACTGTACCGGTATTGTAACAATTTGCTGAATGTATTTTGCGGAAGATTGTCTTTAAGTATGAGAGATAATTTTGTTTGTGTTCTGAGACAACTTCTTCAATGTTATGCAGTTTGACTTTAAATAGTAAAACTTCTTCTAGGTGAGAATAAGTCGTCGATGAAGATCATTCTCGGATGCTGGACAACAAGATCGAAGAAAAATAAGTTCCGAACAAAAAATTAATGTCCTTGGTGAAAAGTGAAAAAAACGTTGTGAAAAAAAACGTGGAGGCCAATAGCCTATTTAGTTAAATAGCGTCTCAAAGCATGCGACTAAGTATGAAATAACACAATTAATAGCACAAATCTAATAGCACTAACCCTTCAGGCTCAAAATCTAATAGCACTAACCCTTCAGGCTTTACATGGCTTGCTTACATGAAATGCAGAAGCACCGTCGTTCATTACCACCGCCACTGATAATAATTATTATGCTACAGAGTGCAGCTTAAATTTATGATTGTATTGTATTGTGTTGGCTGAACTTAGACTATATCAAGAGAAAATAGAGAAAATAGATACGATGTGAATAGCATCTGACACGCAATGTTTCTGTGAACGACGCAATAATAATTATTATGAGAATGACGCTTTCAAAGCAAGTCTTGTGTAGCGAAGCGTTGAGTATTCCCTCACGCTTAAGTATTATAATAGTCGTATGCTGCTTAGTCAGAATAATTATAGAATACAGAATATAGAATCTCGTTATGGAGGACAACAACGGACTGTTGTGCAGCTGTCGTAAACGCATCGTGGCAGAAGCGACATCGAACAAATCCAGCTTCCGTATCATGCATGATTGCATCTTTATTGTAGTCGGCGAAGGTGATGATGGCTCGGTGAATCTCTTGAAGACGCTTTTATTAGCCGCTCGATTCCGTCATGTTCGGCGTCTGATAAAGATGACTTACTGCATTTGCGCATTTGCAGTGATCGTCAACAGAGGCAAGAGAATGTGATTCGAAAATACACGATAACTCGCAAACGTGTGTTTCAGCAGAGAGCTATATAGTAGGCTGCTAAAAGTGCTGGTATATCTACATGCAGTGTGAATGTTATAGCAAAGAATCGAAATGATACCACTAAACATAAGTGACCCGCTTCATGAAAAGGTACCATAAGTCGGGTTTGGAGTTATTATGCCTTCACAAACCAGCTAAGTGAGCTGAACATTTTGCTGAAAACCAGATAAAAATCGGATGATAAATGACCGACTTATAATGATGAACATGAGAAATTGCCACTTTATTTCCATCGATGAGTATCGTGGGGTCTTGCACACTGGGAGCGCTTCTGAGCGATTTATCCTACAAGAGGTTCACGACCAATTCTCAGTGTTGTCTATTATGTAATATTATCAGTGTTATTAACTTAAAAGTCCTTTTCACCTGCTGCTAAAAATACCAAGAACTCAAATTTGATTAAAAAATTTTTTCCCTTCACGTCTTTATGCGCGATTTCTGGGGAAACTGTACCCCGACTTATGGTACCTTATCATATAGCGGGTCATTAAGCTGTTATAAACGCACGATTACGATTACGATTGCAATTGCAACACATTAATTATTCAAGCACGTTTCAAATGAAGAAGTACTAATGATGGTAGAAGAGAAAAGATCTCTGCTGGACACAATAAAGATAAGACAAAAGAATTGGGTGGGGCATTTGCTAAGAGGTGACTCACTACAGAAAGAAATAATTGAAGGAAGATTGGAGGGAAAGAGATGCAAAGGAAGACCTAGACAAAAACTGCTAGACGGGATCATGGAAGAAGGATACAGAGAACTGAAGAACACGGCACAACAGCGGGAAAAGTGGAGACATTGGACGTTTGGACCTGCCGCTTGGCAGAGAACGTAAAGAAGAAGATTCAAGATCGTCGTCTGAGTCATGTGGCCTTTTCTTTTGCCTCAATTTCTCGTTCCATTCGAATCGCTTCCTTTCCACTCATACTTCCTTCAGCGCAACCGTTCTATGACGTAGCAGTAGACCTATAGCCTACTTGCAATTGCAAACCAAAACTTTGCCGATATTGGTGAATGCGTTTAGTAACGCCATCAATAAATTCAATAAATATTCGTAATTGTAATATTAATCGTAAAATTTGAACTTTTTAGGGCGCTACTCTAAAACTAAAAAGCCAGTCTCACGGGCGGCGCCGCGTCGTTTCAGAGGGTGCATGATAATAGTTCGTTTCAAATGGCAGAAAATCTAGATGTTACTAATATGAACTAAAAAACAGGTTTCTGGCCTATTTTGTATTTGATTCACAAAGTGTATCGAACCAATGTAACCAATGTATAGCGTAGGAACAAGTCTATGAATACGGCAGAATGAGATAGGTCTTCTAAGTAGGCCTAATTGTATACGTGCGTTTCTTGAGTTGGAGTTCACACTGGTGCGAAAGTGATAGCCTTATTATTTTTATCTTTCTAATGCTTCTGAATTCACAGGTATACGTTCAAATCATCAAAAGTTATATAGTCTGTTGTGCACCGTTTGAGTTGACCCTATTCGTCATCTTCATCTTCATTTTTCTTTTCATCATTCTGCCCTTGCTCCATGGGTGGCATAGCATGGGGTAGCTGCATAGGCATTTGTCCAAAGGGTGGTTGCATAGGATGCATTGGCATATATCCATAGGGTGGTTGCATAGCCATGTTCTCATAGGTTTGTTGCATGGGCATATATTGAACTGGTGGTTGCATAGCCATATTTTGAACGGGTGGTTGCACTGGCGTAGGCGTCTGTTCAGGCGCAGTGTCAGTGGGTGTGGCTGCTGCATCAGTAGCGTCGCCTGTTGTCGGTGTCTTCGTTTCGGCGGACTGAGCAGGTGTCTTCTCGTCGGAGTCACTGGGTTTTTTAGTTGCTTTTGTTCGCTTTACTTTTCCAGACTTTGACTTTTCCTTGTCTGCTTTTGGAGCCACCTTGTCTGCTGTTGGTGTCACCTTGTCTGCTTTTGGAGCCACCTTAGTAGGCGGTGGTGCCATGCCAGTCAAAGAAGCCAAACTTATTATCCTGTATAAAAAGAGGCCAAAAAACATAACTTTGACTTCCGTGTATTCTAGTGAAGATCATCGTCATTAGTCTGTTGCAAATAGACTAAGAAGTGTAGGCCTATAATATCTCTCATATATATCTCACACACTATATACAATTTGACGTCAATGCATCAGCTTATTCACGAGCGATGTGTCTAGTCTAAGGTGGAGAATGGGGAGCGATAACTGACTGACTGACAGACAGACAGGAGGAGAAGAGTTTGGAGATGGGTAGAAATCAGTTCTGGAAGACTGTAGTCAGAAGAAACTGCAATATGAAGCGAAGGGATCAGACTTCATCTTAGAAGTACAAATAGAAGATATCTGCGATAGAAGAGGATGGAATGGAGCTTGGCAGCAAAGAGGGAGATCTGCGATGAACCATAGAGTTCACAGCTCTTCAAAGATGTCGAGAGTTGGAGTTGCTGGAGTGGATGAGTGAGGAGTAGTATTTCTTTTTGGCAGCGGCAAGGAGTTGATAATATCTGTTATTGGTTGATTCGAGAGCGGTTAGGGCGTTTGCTAAAATAGATGTGAGGTATCATGATCATGAATTATGATACTGCAGAATAAAATCAGCTGATAAGCTGTTGAAAAGCTTACCGCATAAGATTAAGTACAAGCACAGCGGTCAGCATGAGAACGAGTGCTGCGTAGCCGACGACAGCTATGAGCATGAAAAATCTATTCTTCGCATATTCACCAACTGGTCGAATTATCGCTGCTCAAAAAGACCAACATTTAATATCGGGTAAGAGAGAGAGACAGACAGACAGACAGACAGAGACAGAGAGTGAGGGAAAGAGAGATAATTATTGATTTCCTTAGCGATCTGCCTTAGTGGCTCTGCATAGATTTTCTGTCTATATAACGATGCGACCTGGCCGCCCAGTAGTCTATACACGTGTTTATCCAGACTCTAAAATAATTGATACCATGCAGAAACTGCAACTGCAAAGGCAAACAACCAAATGCTGATTTCTACTGGTTCTGTAGCTGCTTATCATTCGTGACGACTTCCTCACAGTCAGAATTCCATAAAGATACCATAATAATTTTATATCTTCCGAAGCAGAATTAACGAACATCGTTGGTTGAGGACAGTCAACATGAATCGTAATCTTAATCGTGCATTTATATAGCGCCACTTCGATAGAAACTCCACAGAGGCGCTCCAGAATATCGGGAACAAGCTTAATTCGTAAGTTGTGTTACATCACAGATACATGTAATTAAGCAGACTGCACTCGATTCGAGTGATCAACGTAAATCGTATACTTACGGTGTTCGCATTGTGTTCCTTGAAATCCGACTTGACAGTGTTCGTCCGGACATGTTCCTGTCTTCAGATTACACGAATAATACAGACAGTTGCAGAGTTTTTTGCAATCGACGCTGAAATGTCCGACGGGACAAACTGTTCACAAAAGACAATTAAATATGAGACATTTGACTCATTCAATGCGTGAATATAGTGGTTTTACGTTTAATTCAGCGCGCACATTTCGGCGACCTTCATTTCAGCGACCAGGTCTATTATAGGCCTACTTTATGCATACGCAAACATTCCCGCACCTGCTGTTACCGATTGCAGAGCTTTTTGAATCGGGCAGTTCTTCACTAAATGCGCCGTTCGAAATGTTTTTCTGCAGTGGTAGAAGCACTTCTGTGCAGCTAAAAATAGTTTTAAAAAGTTCATTATCATCCGATTGGGAGTAGCTTATCATGGCGGATGGATGGGAAGGGAAGGAAAGGGTTGTTCAGTTCTACAAATTATTTAAGAGAAGCCCCGACCGATTGCAGTTAGGACCAGACACGTTGGTTGTGCTTAGCTTATGTTTTGTCATACACGACGGCTATCGAGCGGAAATTAGAACATGCTACGGAACAGAATGAAGCACGGCTGCATGCAGTTTATTGATGAACGATGTGTTCCAACAGTCGAATTGTATTTGATACGATTTAATGCAAGCGGCGCTTGTGCATTGTGCAATGCGCATGCGTGAAGTAATGAACGACTATTATAATAGACCCATGATTCTTAAGTGTCTAGATGACAGCCACATTTTTACTTTCTAGTCATGATAGACCAGCATCTGATCGATGACATATCGGTATACTATAATACCTGCATAGACACTGTTGGCATTTATATCTCCGCCGCAAGTCGTACTTTTATTTCCACTGCACTGTCGACTGCATTCAGACGACGGCACGGCTCCGTACACGCCCAGAGAATCGGAACACCAGCATTGGTCGCCGAGCTGTACACATACGTGAATCAACGAAGAAGAAGAAGTTTACTGATTTTATGATGAATCCAGGCACCATATTAGAATTCTTCAATAATTGGTTGTTACTGTTTTAGAAACATAATAGTGCAGAAATGGGTGTTGTGTTGTCGCCTGAAAGACTTTATGCAGTGCCTCCTCAGTGTGCGGATGGATGGAATATGACGAAACGACGCGTGTCGTCTAGACTCACCTGTAGCGCTGCATATGTATGTCCTGAGCCACGGCATCGCCTCGAACACAACGTGGGCGTCATTTTCGCAGAGTCGAGCCCCTTCATCTCCTCTGAAAATGCTCGGTCTTTCTCAACCTCTCTGAAGCAACTGACATAGATTTCACTCGCCGGTATATCTTTCAAATCTGTCAAAAGCACAATCACAAAAACATGTCATTGTAATCTACAACTTCCGTTGCGCAGAAGTCTGATGCACCTGGTCTATTATAGGTATCAACCGATTTCGCAGGAGTCTGATGCCTATCGAGTTTGTTTTGATTAAGCACCTGTGAATAAGCTGGTTCCCGCGACTTCGCTTTTGTGAGCTTTGTAAAAGTCTCGAGGTTACGATTACGATGCACGGGCCAAGGTTATGAACCGACTTCGCAGAAAGCAAGGACGCAATCAGTTCAATATATACTCAAGGGTGGTCTGCAAGACAGACAGGAAGCGCATGTTGATGAGAATGTTGCAATTTAAAATCAATTAATATAATTAATATAATTAATACGAAAAAGGCAAGTCTTAAGTTAAGAGCGAAATGACAGAAACAGAATACTATGAACAGCTATAGTTTTCGATAGAACAATTCTAGTTTTAGGTTTTCAGAAAACAAAAACTCGTAAAAAACTCGTAAAAGGCGTAAGTGCCTTCGATCAGCATATTTTGCGATATAGGCCTACATCGAAGTCAGCAAACTAATGTTGTCTAGTTTTACGTCCAGTTTATTTTGAGTTATTAAAAAACTCTATACGACTTCTTTTTTATTCGAATGCAAACAGCATACAGAGTAAAGACAAAGCACCGATGATGATAAAATCAATTGCGTCACTGACAGACTACTGAAATGTTAAATTTTTTGTTTATAAGATATAATTAATTTTAAAGTATAGTTTTGCAAGGCTATATTTTAAATGCAGAGTTTGAATTTATAATTTTCAACCAGAGAAAAACAATGTTTAACTTCATGAGTGTTTATATACAGGTCTTGTGAGACAACGTACAGTCTACGGTATTCTAATTAGGCCTACTGGAATTTGTTTCTTACCATGTTCACATTTTTCTCCATAGCTTTCTCCCACGCACTCACATTGGAAGGTAGCTTTCTTGGATTTGCAAATTCCATTGTTCAAGCACGGATTTTTATAACACGGATCGACTATTATATAAAAAGCGAGCACAACATTAGGCTACTATGTTAGCTGTAAACTGGAAATAATCGAGGCGTGAAACAACAGAAGAAATGAGTATACACCGTGGTTCAAAAAAGTAAGCCAAATTGTTTTGCGCATATCTCTAACACCTGATGACATATCAAGCTAACATTTTCTAAATATTTAGAGAAGTGGACCAAGAATATGATTCTAAAATTTCATGAGATAAAGTTGAACGGAAAAAATATGAATATTTAAACTTCATATACCGAAATTTCAGTTTACAAGCAATTTTTCTGTCAGATTCAATAAAAAGTAAGCCAAACTGTTTTTCTTGCATCTCTGATGTCTGATGAGTAATCATAAAAACCTTTGACCAATATTTAGGGAATTGAACCAAGAATAGGATTCCAAAATATCATGTAATAAATTTGAAGGGATAAAAAGATATGGATATTTCAACTTCATCACCCGAAATTTCAGTTTTCAGCAAGTCTTTTATGGCATCCGTTGCGGTTTCGACGCTTGGCCGTTCCCATTTAGTCTTCATTGATCCTGGAGTAAAACTTAATAGAGCCTATTTTCGCGATGTTCTGCTGTCACATCTTCTATCTGTAATCAGAAATCGACTCCCAGAAGACAGCTTTGTTTTTCAACCGAACAGTGCCAACCCACAGAACCAAGGAAACCATCGAAATGCTGACAAGAGAGACGCCAGGCTTCATTTCTCGCACATTATGACCTCCGAACAGCCCAGATTTGAATCCTGTCGACTATAAAAATGTGGAACGTGATGCAAGACCGAGCCTACTAGACAACACTCCAATGAAATTTTGTAATCATATTCTTGGCCCACTTCTCTAAATATTTGGAAATTTTTAGCTTGATGTGTCATCAGGTATTAGAGATATATCCATAACAATTTGGCTTACTTTTTTTGAACCACGGTGTATATATTCATATTAGTTTAGGGTCCACGGTAGGCCATTTTAGGTAGAGTGGTCTGCTACCAACTAGGCACGGTTTCGCCTATAGTGGAGGAGCGAGCAAAAGGGACACAGAACAGACCATGTTGATCTGAACGATGGGAGCTCAGGTGACGAGCACGATAAAAAAAACTAGCAACAGCAGCAAAACAAAATGAGAGCAGAGCTGGAGGATGAAAAAGGAGAAAATGAATAATAAAACAATTAGACGCAGCAACATCAGACCAGTCATGGCCTCTATGTCTAGAGAGCTACACAATGAATGTTAGAAGATAACTTCTTACCGATCTCACAGTTCTTGCCGCTGTATGGCGCCACGCATGCGCAAGACATCTTGAGGCCATTCATAACACACGCGCCACCATTTAAACACGGAGTGGCATCGCACGGGTACGCTGCAACAAAGTATACGCCGAGAACGGAGTCAACTAAAGATTCTGTCGAATAATAATAGACCTGTTCAGATTTTCGTATAGGCCCATAGCTCATTCAAATCTGACCAGCAGTGACATGCAGATTATTTAGAGTGCAATTTTGTGAAAGCAATTGACCGATTTTGGCGTTGCCAGCGGTTATTTCTTCCATCCGCATTAGAGCCTCTAAACAGAATAATAAAGTATTAAATTAATGTCTGTGCTATAATGCGGATAGAAGAATATTATCGATGGAGCTATAAGCTGCAGTCATAGGCGTATGGGAGATTTCAGCAGTGGGGGGGGGGGCAAAGATTGAACTTCTGCCCGAAAAATACATCCGTGAAAAAGTTGACGACCTTTTTTAGTCGTTCGGGTCTGTGTTTGCCCGAAAAACCCGACTTGCCCGAAAGTTGACGACCTTTTTTTAGTCGGTCGGGTCTGTGTTTGCCCGAAAACCCGACTTGCCCGAAAGTTGACGACCTTTTTTAGTCGGTCGGGTCTGTGTTTGCCCGAAAACCCGACTTGCCCGAAAGTTGACGACCTTTTTTTAGTCGGTCGGGTCTGTGTTTGCCCGAAAACCCGACTTGCCCGAAAGTTGACGACCTTTTTTTAGTCGGTCGGGTCTGTGTTTGCCCGAAAACCCGACTTGCCCGAAAGTTGACGACCTTTTTTGTCATTGTTTTTTTGCCCGAAACAACCACCAAACTTGCCCGAATTTGGGGGCATTTGTCCCCCTGCACCTCGCCTCGTACGCCTATGGCTGCAGTCGATCCTCTTGAATATCTTCATCCAGTGTAGCACATGTCATACACCTGCATCATCTGTGACGACCGACCTCCGTGATGGTCACTGCTTCCTCTTTTGTACAAACTTAATCGGCCTAGCAGTATACGTCCTAGGCCATTCTGCCAGAGTAGTCTATACTTAGTCTATACTTAGGCTATTATACTAGACGACACAGTGGTTGTGAACTCAAGATGGCCACGTGGAACGTTCGATAGCTGGACCACAAGTTCATAAACGATGCAAATGATAGTCATCGCCCACAATCTGCAGGCGTTCGTGTTTCAGTGAATTTTTGTGGTGTCTATCGACGTCTATAATATTGTCTCGGTGATGCAGAGTAGTCTCCGTTGGGCTGGGCTTTCTCTTCAACAGTCTCTTTCCAACGACACGTTCTATATATAGCTGATAACCACCGTGGGAGAATTTTGGTGCTACACACAAACTCCTTCCCTCTTAGCCAAGGTCGGTCATCTAACTGAATGTCGGAGGACCTTCGGGGCGCCATGCCTGTCCTAGCCGCTGCTCCTGCATGCAATCCTCCGATGACGCTCGCATCCTATCGCCTCTTCGCCTGCGTCTCATGATGCATCATCGACCCTCCACAAAGAGACTTCGCTCATGCTCAAGGGGATTCGAGACCTACAACTGCAGCTCACCATCAATACTGACCTGATCTTAGCTTTCTGAACACCACGTCCCTATGTTCGTAAAACTGTCTTAGCTAGACTGTCTTTCGCTCTCTGCAAACTTCGGACTCCAAGGCACCGACTATTCCCTACACCACCGTGCCCCATTATATATTATGAGCATAGACCAGAATAATGACAATACAAAAGATTTCTTACGTTTGTCGCATCGTCTGCCGATCCAACCACGTCCGCATTTCTTCGTTTTGCAAACACCAGTCACTCGATCGCAACCAACGCCAGGCGAACAGTGACACACGAATTTACACTCGATTCCGTACAAACCATTTTCACAGTTCTGTGCTGCAATATACATTACAAGAATATTCATGATAGTTAGCATTAGTCATGATCCCTGTATTGACATCATTGAACGAACGATGGCCAATGCTCGCTTTGCAACATTCGAGGAATATTCAATATAGACCTATCCTGCGTATGAATTCCTCAATTGCACACATCTGGATATACATGATGCCTATTCAGATATGGAGGCGTTATATTAGCTTACGTCACTGATCCTCCGATGCCTTACCGTACTCTGTTTTGTGGCCGTCCAACAAATCTTGCCGATGATCGACTTTAAAACATTGAAACAGTGAGCATAATATTATAACTAATTATACAAGGTGGTCCAGCAGAAATGAACCAACTTTGCATGCTTGCAATAGAGCCAATTTGTTGAATTTATCTATACTTTATGCATGAAATTAAAGATATTTCACTATTAATGTAAATAGTGAGAGATAAAAGCTTGAACTAACGAATTTGCTTTTCAAGGACAAAATAGCCTTTAATTTTTTTCCAGAAATCTTGAAGAAACTTCAGGAATGCGTTTACCATTTTCCAAAAAGGAGCGTCCCGCTCTGAAATGCAAAGTTGCAAACACATTCGATCCTTTAAAGCAGTGTGTACGAAGTAATGCACAATAATGATGTACAAAAGCATATAGGGCCTATAGCCTAGGATATACACGCTACGGAACGTTGTTAAAACGCGTGGTTTTGTCGTCATGAACGACCACATCAAGTGTTTCACTAGTATGTTAAGTCTACATAGAATGACGTGACGCGTCCAGAATCAGTGGAGATTTAGATGTTCGAGATTTAGGCCAAGGCCTAAAATATAATATTATAAGCTATGTATGTGTTTACAATGGCTGAGCAAAATTCTTCGGCGGAAGTAGGCTACAGAATTGTACGAGGAGAGTTGAATATGTATGCTCTCTTTGACCAAGCAGATCAAGAAATGACGCATGTGAGATCTTTCCCATTTACAATCTTCATCATCTTCACACCTCAAACTGATCGAGGTGTACAGCGTTGACGAGTATATAAATACATCGGCTGAGTACGCGGGCCCGCTGTCTATTTTTGGTCATCTGGATATACCAAATCTTTCCTGATAGATTAGTGCAAGCAATTTTCTAATTTATAAAAAGAAAGAGGAATAGGAGAATGCAATAAGAAGGAGAATGAGAGAAGAATCTCCTCTCTCCTCCGGTGTTCCATTGCACGCTGTTTTCACACCTCATTCTCCTGTGCTTCGCTCTGCATTCTGAGAAAAACGATGCATTAAACTTGTTAGTTTTGAACGAATGAATTCATGAAAGAATTAAATTGTTGATGAGTGAATGAGGGATTTAAATAAATAATTAACTCTCATTTAGAAGTTATTATAACATGTCATTACTTTGGTCACATCTTTCGCCCTCGTAGTAGAAATCACATTTGCCGTTAAGACATACACCCGTCATAAAGTTGCACGACGAATACTTATCGCAGTAACATACATATTCACAATTCTTGAAGTAGTGAATGGTATCGCAAACTGTTGCAAAACAAAACATGACAAGTTGTAACATGAAATGCCTCTGACTTTTAGACGTTGACAACATGAGCAATTGAGCATTAATCGTGATAATGAGAGCTGCTATATATCATAACATTGTGCATTGTGCATTTTGATGCTACACGCAAAAGAAAGATAAAAATAAAGATAAAAATGGAAGAAAAAATTCAGTTTTTCCAGTTTTTCCAGTGGATAGGCTATAGGCTACTCCAGGAGAGTTAAGTAAAAATGTGGAAATAGCTCATAACAAGGTGAATGTATCATATGGGCTGTAATGATACAGCCAATTTGCTTTTTCAAATGCCATGCTCTGAAGGCAACAGATGTTTCGGTTTCCTCCTTCTAAAAACATTCGCACACAAGCAATAAACATGTGCAGGGTGCCACTGGAGGTGCCACTGGTAAATCGATTTCGACCAACATTTAATTTGTAATTAGAGTGCACAATAATTAATATGTTATTACGTCAGTGAATTCTGAAGTTAAACGATTCGGTGGTTTAAACGAGTGGAAATTCATCATTTCAATTCCGAAACTACAGTAATAGGCTACCCGTCAGCACGGGACTGTTTAGTCACGCAGTGCATGCTATTTCAAGATATTAGTTTGTTGATGGAATGCCTTACTTGTATAAATTGAGATCGCGTCTGGTCCTCCACATCGCTCCCCGACGTTCCCCGGACACTTGGACTTGCAATTAACTGCAGGCACCTCCGCCCAAATTGTGAAGATATCTGAACACATGCAGGAGATGCCATTCTGTCGCAAAACACGCAGCAGTTCAATTGCTGCTCTATCATAAGATGCAATTGCATTAATTCATTAATCAATTCATTCATTCATTCCATGGACTCATATGGCGCCCCTTCAAGAAACCAACTCTGTTGTGTTTCACAGTCCAGCTACGGCAACAGAAAAAGACTTTCAATAGAGATTTATGAAACAAAGTTTGATTGGTGAGATGTAATAAACGCAGCATTGAAGGGAGATCACTCTAGAGTCTAGATGGAGAAAGCTCGGTGTTGCCTGGCAGCTAAGCGAGCCCGAAGAGCCAGGAGTTGCCCCTTCCCAGAAGGCCTATTTTCGCAATCAAACGAAACGACACTATTTTCTAATTTCTTCTGTTTCTTCTGTTTCAAATAAATAAAACCTTCGAAGCTAAGTTTATGTTTACGCTTGAGCGGGTAAAGCGTGATTTAAGAAGTTTGCTTTTTAGCCGAATTATTATTTTTTAAACCTGAAGAGTACCCTTTTTGGCCCGCCTTGTACATTCGTGTGATAGCTGTACTTACATAGAGGAGTGCCAGAGTCTTTTCGTTGTCGGCGCAATGCTGAATGCATAGCTCGATGCTCATTTCATCCTTATCATCCCATCGATACATCGCATTCTTGAACGTCTTCGGGTCCGCTATGTGACATTTCAGGTTAGCAGGACCTTTGTTCGGAATTGCCGACTGAATATCTAAATACCATAAAACGGGTTTAATGCCAACGACAGATCAAATAATTATATGACTAAGAATATTATGTCGCATACCATATCTTCACCCTTGTCTACTCTCGCCATGATCATAAGCTAATTCGATTTTTGTGTGGGTAGCTATCTCAGACCTTGAGCTTAGCATCTGGAACTCTTAAACTTTCACAGAGCTGTGTTCCACCACGAACAAGTTCTTAGTCTTACTCCATCTGCTGCACTAGCAAATCCTTTTGGGTTCAGGACAAAATTCAAATTAAAATTTTACGTACGAGCGCACCTCTCCTCTCTACCCTTGGTCACTACTATAGCTTTTTACATTCATCCTCGTTGCCTGCGATCATCAAGTATACACTGGTGATCCCGATGCACAAAGCTATTGGCTCTTGAGCACTGCAACACAATCGACTTCCACTCTTGCTTTGTAACTCAAATCCACTTCGTTCTCTCAAAAAGATGAAAACTGACGAGTTCTCCTTGCATTCAAGTACTTGGATATTATCTAACTTTGTTTTCTTCTTGCGGCTGACTATCCACACCTCAGATTCATGTTTCGAAATGATCTTGCGCGCGCTACAAATTTATTCAACAGTAATTTTTCAATATTATTAGCATTATAATTGAGAATCCGATAAATTTGCTTGTTTTGTCCGCACTCGTCGAGGGGCATAGCGTCAAGAAATAAGCGCAAGAAAAATTGCATCGTAGTTTTGCAACAGTAGGCTCCACATCAACTTTAAAATGTTTATATCCACAGGCCTGTCGAGATTTAAATTAAATTGTGATCTGAATATGGTTGCAATGACCTACAAGTTCGTGGGAACGTTTGGTAAATTTCTCATAACGCTACAGCGTTCCATTGATGAACCTTTTTTAGTTCATACATAGGCCTAAAAAAAGAAACAAACAACCCAAAGAACAAACTTTAAGACGTCTGGTATGCAATAGATAGGCCTGCCGCCTAACGGAGTCTGCACTTACCTGGAAATAGCCTTAATAGCACGCACACGATGGGCAATATCCTTGACAGTGTTCTGCCATGCATGCTAACTCCCAACGATGCCTAAACCGACATTAAACCATAATATTTGCAGCGGAATTCAGATTTCACTACTGGCATGAAGGATATATTACGATTTATTAAATACACCTGAACAATCGCGAGTAGTGAGACCAGCTTGTATTTTATAATTAACTGCATGTAACAATAATCACATTGTGACGTCATATATCGTCTACAACCGCTCCTTATACAAAATTAATCAGTTCACTTAATCGAAGTCTTAACTGGTGGACGTGTTATCTGAGCACTCAGCATCCATGATTGAAAAAAATGGTTTCAGCATGTCACACCAGTTTTGCTCTCGATATAGACCTAACATTGTCTTCTCGTGGGGAAAGAATTCATTTAAAACCCAATTTTATATACCTACATTTAAAGCACGTTGCAGTTCCATGTTGACCTCTAATAATAGGATATACTATGTGACTGTCATGTCTCCTCTCATGGGCGTATGAGACGGGGTCCGGGGGGAATGCTCCCCAAATTTCGGGCAAGTCAGGTTTTTCGGACAGGCAGACCCGGAAAATTTTTAAAAAGTTTTAAAAATCGGGGAAAAGTACCGAATGACTTTAAAGAAAGGTCGTCAGAATTTTCAGGCAAACGTAACGGATATTTTTCTTAAGATTTCGGCCAGATGAAAAACAATTCGGGCAAGAGTCTAATTTTGCCCTCCCACTGCTGGAATGTCCCCTACGCCTATGCCTCCTCTACCAGAACAGTATTGGGCTCTCAGTATCTTGTCGAAAGCTTTGCAATGTAATTCTTGGTATACTACACATTGCGTAGCGCATGCATACTGTCATCCCTTTAATACCACACTTGTCTGAATTTAAACCTTGATCTGCTTCAATTTGCTCACCCGGCCTATAATATTCTACCTATGAGACGTTTGCAGAAACATAACAAAGTAGAAGAGAAGGCAAATGAGGAGACAGAATATAGTAACTACAGGAAAAGAATGAAGAAGAAAACAAGAAAACTAAAACAAACAAAAGCGAAGAGTAATGTCTCTGGCAAACATCGAGGTTCTTTGCGTTCATAATGACTATCAATTGCTTTAGATCTATTCTCTAACCAGAGCTGCTTTTAATTAATCTTTAGAACTGCACAACTCCTTCTTTCCTTTCCGATCATCCATGGTAAATTACTTCCAATCAGAGGACAGTGAACTTTTTGCTATAGTTTTAACCTGATAGAAGTGCTTCTACAACTGCAAAAATCCATTTAGAGCTGCACATTTTGTGTCGAACTGCACGTTAAAAAGCCCTGTCTCTAACTGTTGGCAATTGAATAAGTAAGTGGTCATCCGTCTCCACTCGCCCTATTATGATCTTGCAGTCTACAGGTATTTGCATGACGTACATGTAGGCCTACGGTTACTGCACTGTTTTTCGATCCTACAGCCAAACTTTTTGCATATCATGGAGAGATTTCAACCTTTTGCGCTGGGACAACTGTAGTCGTGCGGCTTATCTATGGATTAACGCGAGAACTTTAAAAAGAGATCGAAATTAATCTCTGCTGTCGTCAATGCATTACATGTGAACTTACGTCACAAAGATAGTCTAATTGGAAATCTTCCAGAAGACACAAGCTAAGTTGAAATAATTTATTAGCTCGCGAAAGCATCAATAAGATATAGGCCCCCTAATGTATGAAAATCGTTTTTGCTTAAATTTGCTATAATCAACATTTCTTCCTGATTCATTAAAAGAATTTCAGATTAAGTTTTCTGAGTAATATCAATTCAAATCTGATCCTTCCTCGGATTTACAGTATGCAAAAAACGGATATGGATTGTAAATAATACTTGGAGTGCATAGGCCTAATTATAATATTCATCGGTAGGCCTAGATAGCCTATAAAGAGATCTTACATATAAAATGTGCTTTAAGATTATTCGTTTGTACAATTTATCTGCACATAACAAATTACTTCTGAAGAATTCTAACTTTAGAATCGATTGTCCATCTAACCTCGAAGACTATGTCGCTCTGTGACAACCACTATTTTAGAAGCGAGCTGGTCGATTTACTGCTCAGTTCGAGTGTCGTTTGCTGATAAAGAAAAACTATCTGGTTGATGGATGCGAATTTTGAGGTTTTATCTTATTAAGCTTCATTGGAATCGGGTTTCTCAGATTTCAATAGCTTCGATTCCTCAGCCAGCAAAGCTTCCAGCTCCTGCTTCTGATCGTCTACGTCGATTTTTTTCGGCTTTTTCTCCTTTGCTTTTTCGTCTCCGCCGGATGAATTCCTTGACAAAGAACAACCATAGAAATAAGCGTAGTCCAAAATATTAATATCTTTTACCAATACAATGTTCTACACTCGTTTTAACGTGCATGCTTCTTAGCCGTGCTATTCAGCACGTTACATACAGCACTGGGTTCTCACTTATTGTTTGGTTAGAAATGTGAGCTATTGAACATGAAAATATAATTATGACGTGAGAATTAGACTGCAAAAATCTTACCCGAATGTCATTGCTGAAAGACCTAGAACTTGTAGAACTGCAATTCCAGCTAAGACGCCAACTCCATACGTAATATACTGTCGCGATATCGAGAAAGTTTCAGCAGTTTCGAACTTCGCTGCAAAAAGTGAAATCAGAAATTGCATTCTAATCTAAGTACACAATAACACATGAAATATGGTATGACTAACGCTGCATCTGGTTGTGCATGGTTCTGTCAAGTTGCTATGAATAATTTTACTCGTATCGCGGCTCAAATCGAAGTTCCTATGGAGTCTATGCCACAATATCCACAAATCAAAGGGTATTGGAATGCGAGGATTCGGTGTAGGTGGCTTCTTGTGCGTGTGTGATCACCCTTCAACTCCAGTGTATAATTGTTCTCAGTCATCGGAGTAAGCTTATATCTGCTAATACGCACCAGCTGCAGGGTAGGCCTACTTCCCTAATACGCGAAAAGAAAATGCACATCTGTCATTGGCATGATGCAGCGACAAAGCGACCGATCTGCGACACGGGTCTTTGGTTAGAAAAAATTATAAAATAGAGCAAGCAGTGCTCACGTGTAATCTATGTTTATAAAAGAGCAATTTCAGCCGATAGAAATATGCATTTGATCGAAATTTACGACGTCTAGCTTGACACCTTGCTAAGGAGTTTGTGTAATTCCAACGCAACAATAATCAGATTCAATATTTTTTTTTAGAAAAAGAGTTTTCGAACGTACCTTGATCACATTTTTCCCCAAAGAAGCCGACTTTGCAATGTGGACTTGGACATATTCCACTGTACAAGTCACACTGCGCACCGAAACAATTACAAATCCCTTTGCAGTCAACGTTGTAAAATCCAATGGGGCATACTATAAGCAAAAAACAGAGCAAACACCGTTTAAACGCGATGAGCACGGACCTTGCAAACGGCAATAGCATAGCATTTAGGCCTATTATCAAATGCGAATATCTTTACTGACAGCCCTGGGCATGTTCAACATGTTTGGCCGAACAAGAGCCCGCACTTTAAGGGCCCCTGTAAATGTAAACAATTAAACGTTTTGCAATTATTGTTGTTTGTTTTTGCAGAATCATACGCGCAAAGGTTTTATTGTTGGCGATAAAATTTATGTCGTGTCTGAACTGTCGATTCCAATAATCGTATAGACTTGCTAGAACATCGGCTGCGGCTATAGGCCCTAATTATTGTCGAAATAACTCTACGTTAAGAATCTGATGCATAGATTCTAATGCTCTCGAAGTCTGATCCACTAGCAACGTTGTAGATCTAAGCCAAGGTTTTGAAGCTATTCAAACAAATTGAGTACGTAGCAGTTTCATTGCTGAAAAAAGTACACGAAATAATGATTAATGAATCCTAGCTGATCTGATTTGAACGAATGATCTCTTTTAATTCGTATGAACTAGGAATTTTATTTCGTGAGTAGGCTACCAGTAGTCGAAACTAATGAAATATTAGCGAATATGTTTGTATGTGCACTTGCTATAGCGCCCCTTCAAGCTCTCACTACTCAGAGACGCTCCCGAATGCAGAGCGGACACTGCATCGGAGTTTCACGCCGAAGCGCTGAGCAATTGGGAGTGAAGGACTTGCCCAAGGTCCTTACGCGGCGAGGTGTATTCGAACCTCAAACTTTCCGGCTCCATGGCAACGACGCCACCACTACACCACGGCACCTCCCCCCCCCACAATACATAAAAGAAAACTAATGCAAAAATTATTGGTGGAGTAGTTTTTACCTGAGTAGACACTGTTCTCCTTGTCAGCACCGCATTTAACATCCTTTGCACCCTCACACGGCATATTGCAGTATTTCTCATGCAGCCCACCGTATTGAGCGTAAGTTTTGCCGCAATAGCATTTGTTGCCGCCCTTGTTGAGAAAACAAATTTTAGATAAATCGACCAGACAGTTTAACGCATCTCAGATAGGCTGCACTAGTTGCTTACTATGTAACTGCTGTTTCTATATAATTCCTGCAATACCACTATAGGCAATGGAATGGTGGAGCTATACAGCGCCATTTACATTTCCCTATTCATCTCTTATTTGTTACATTACATTTTGTTCATTTGCGGCACTACAACAGAACAAATCAGGGCAGATAAGGGTAAATGTTCGGAGTTTCACGCCGAAGCGCTGATCAATTGCGAGTGAAGGACTTGCCCAAGGTCCCTACGATAATTCTCATAGAGTTTTGACTAATAATTTATCATAAGTTCATTCAGATTGATTGCAGATAACACGACTTCAGAGTGTCTTGTCAAATTGAAGGAACGCACTGGGAAGCTATTCACAGAGGTAAGTCAATCGCATGGGTATAGGTCTACGTGCAGCTGTAGCGAGTGTGTTCGTATCAAATTATAGGCCAACCTGAAGAGCCGCGTATGTGAAGAGTCTGGCTTTGCAGCGTCTGGCGCACGCTTTCGGTTCCATGTTTGAAGAAGACAAATCCATTTGTGTTGGAAATTCTCTCTCCTCTGTCGACTCTCGATAGCATCCAAGGTAAGTCGCATTGTTCGGCAAGCTGCTCGTATCTACGAAAGAACAACAGTGTACCGCAAAATTGGATCAGCAGTTCCGGTCGGTTCATCTTCGATTCACGAAGACAAGTTAGATGAAGACTATATATAATTATGCGGCGTTGGTGCATCACATGCAGACTTCCCACAAGAAATTTACTTTAAATGCAGAGTCGTCGATCTTCGATCTTCTTCAATTATAGGTGATTAGTGATTACAAGAAATTAATCATCTCAGTGACGTAGCCAGGAATTTATTAAATCAAACTGACGTATACGAGATAACTGTGACACAATTTCGTCGACGATGACTTCGTAGACTTTATTAATGTTGGAGCAATCTCGTTGGGAAATTTCATCATTTCCGAAAATGCAGGCGCCTCGACTGCAGGCCCGGGTGCTGCAGCACCCTTAGCACCTACCTTAATGCGGGCCTGGCCACAGTTCTCCCAGACGTCAGATTGATTTCACAAATTTTAACAACACGACGTACCTATATCACACAAGATTCCACTGAAGTCGTCCT
The DNA here is from genome assembly GCA_945859605.1 of Lumbricus rubellus. NCBI lineage: Eukaryota > Metazoa > Annelida > Clitellata > Crassiclitellata > Lumbricidae > Lumbricus > Lumbricus rubellus. The sequence goes on from OX243813.1 coordinate 41,071,320, forward strand.
TACATTCGCACTTGAATGACGTCGCATTCGATAAACATCTGGCGCCATTCAAGCACGGATTCTTGAAGCACGGATCAACTGCAACAATTGAAATACAACTATACTCTAAAAATATTGTCAGCCAACTAAAACTAGACACGACCAACTTAATCGTAATAGTAATCGTGATTTTAAAGATTCTAGAGCTATACTCTAAAACCGAGCGTAGGGCATCAGTTTATCAAGGAGCGCTGTGTCAAAGCCAAGGTTCCACATACGCTGTCGAATTAAGGGTTCAATATACGCTGTCGAATTAAGGGTTCAATATAGCCTGCGATGTCAAGTCAATGTTCAATATACGATGTCAAGTCAAGGTTCGATATACGGTGCCAAGTCAAGGTTGGTGACGATGCCGATACTGACGTTGAGCGATGATATCAGTGGTGGCTCTGAAGCAGCTGGGCGATAGAGTATAATAGAGGCAGCATTTAATATAAACATTTATGAAGTGTTTCACGGTGTCAAAGGTATGAATAACGGCGATAGTGATGATGGCGATTATAATGCTGAAGCTATAGTCATGATTATAAATATGACTAAATCACCTGACTCGCAGTTAACTCCGCTGTATCCACTCGGACAATCACAATGCATGTAAAATGAATTCAGTCGGCATTCTCCGTTGTTATCGCAAGGCTTTGATGAGCATGGGTTAGCTGAGAACAGACACAATCAAATGAATAGAACCTTACACAATAAATTTAAGTCTGTAGCCTACATGCATACTTTACAGGCATGTCTTTGTATTTGGAATTTTAAGGAAAGGAATTATTAAGCGACATAGCAACAGTATTAGCAAGCATTATGTAATATGCATGCAATGCATGTATTGTTTAGGCCTGTGCATGCAGTCATTGATTATTCAACTATAGGCTACAACGGTGATACTTGGACGTGGTCATATCACACATTGACTTGCCTCAATGCAAATTTGGATTGTATCTTTGTATTCTAGCGGATCAATTCACGAATGTCTTTCTGGGTTTTTTGTTTGTTCGTGGAACGATGAACTATGCTCATTACAGTCATTGACTTACGCACAACGGTATACGAGCAATAGTAAAACTCGTCGCTTCACAAAGCTCATAATTATTTTATAGGGCTGCTGGCATTTTGGCCTGACCCAGATCAACGATCGCCGGGGGGCTTCTGGCAATGGTAGGGTATGGTCTAGCAAAATGCCAAATGGCTTTTCATATAGCCTGCGCCGCCGTGTGTCCGAAATTTGAGAAAATTTCGCTATACAGTATAGCCGAAGATGTTCAGGTCTTCTATACTGTACTAGAATGCGGCGTTGCTGCTTTGTTTCGAGTTTAAAACTATTCCGTGCATTATAAAGTACGTAGGCCCTATACGTGGCCGAATGCAGTAGAAAGAAGGCTAATCTTAAAAGGCACACGTTTAGATCTGTTAGACGACAGCGTACTAGCATAACTGTTTGATTCTGAAAGCACTGTAGACAATAATTATCTTCAGCTGCTTAGATAAATGATTCAGAAATTATAAGTTATAAAAATGGCTTCCAAGAAACATGATCTTGTGGAGCGCGTTGGTGTTCGCTGCCCTGCAGCCAGAAGGTTGTGGGTTCGAATCCATCTCAAGTCGCCACGTAGGGACCTTGGGCAAGTCCTTCACTTGCAGTTGCTCACCGCTTCTGCGTGAAACTTTGATGCAGTGTCCGCTCTGTACTAGAGAGCGCCTCTGAGTGGAGAGCTTGAAGGAGCGCTATAACAATTGCAGCGTGCACATACAAGCAAACAAACAAACAATGAGTTTAGTAACTTACGCTTATCGCATCGTTTACCCAGCCAACCTTGGCCACACTCTGGAGTATTGCAAACGCCTGTCAGTCTGTCGCAGTTCGAACCTGGTTTGCAGTGACACTCTGACTTACACACGAGGCCATAAAGGCCAGGCTCGCATTTTTTAGCTGTAACATACAAGTGTATACACTATACAGTCACCTTCGTATACGTCTATTTGCTTTTCTTCATGGCTGCTTTCTCTATGCTACTATGACCATTATAGGTCTACTGCGTGTTTTTGTGTCTGTCTATTTGTCTGTCTATGTAAGCTCACCTATAATTTTACTATGCAGAAACATAGCCATGCAAAGAGTGCATGAGTGGCACAGAATCAGCTGGTGTAAGGTAATCTATGAGAATGACACATTTTCAACTGTTTCAAACTAAATTCAAAGGAGTAAGTAAAGTCGTCCGCAGGCCGAAGGCCTGTTGGTGAGTCGCTCATCTCCTTTTCAATGGCCCTGAGCCGGCAATGGACGAATCCCAAGGTCCTGGACGCGGGGCCAGTGTATCGCAGGACTTGCTGTTTACTTCCCAGCTTACACCGATACCAAATTATACTGCTTGGTGATAGAGGCACGTGTGCGTAAACAACATGCCCAAGGTCGTTACCCGGAGTCCGTGAGCAAACGCGTTACCGATCAGCCATCAGGTCACATTGGTTGTCGCAAGAAAATTTGCCTGTGTCAGCATCAAAATGGCCAGGCCGCCATGTAACTATCATGATGACTAACTTGTTGGGTTTTAGCAGAATTTATCTTATTATTAAGAATGAAAACAGATAGTTTGACAGCAAGATCATACTCATATGGAATTGGCTATCATAATTATTTGGAATTGGCTATCATACTTATTTGAAATTGGCTATCATAATTATAGGGAATTGGCTATCATAATTAGAGTGTAGGCCAGTATGGAATTGGCCATCATAATTATATGGAATCAACTCTCATAATTATTTGGAATTGGCTATCATAATTAGAGTGTATATGGAATTGTCCATCATAATTATATGGAATCAACTCTCATAATTATTCGGAATTGGCTATCATAGGCTAGTTCCTATATGGAGTTGGCTATCATAATTATAAATATGGAAATGGGAATTGGCTATCAAAATGAAAGAAGTTGCTGACTATCACTAGCTTTACAAATGGCAAAGAAGACTATTTTCTGCAAGTAATGAACCAAATGGAATTGTAATAATTATCTAAAACGGAAGCGAGTCCTGTACAGAACCTTGTGTTACACCTCAATTATTTATTGCAGTGAGCGTTGTATCTTAGGTAGGCCTATAATTATTTTGCCGTTCTTTAATCGAACCAGTTGACAAAACGTACTCAAGTATATCCTACACATGCACAAACTAACAGTAAGTTTAAGGCTGTAATTAGCATTTAGTAGCCAATATATAAATCATCATGAATAAAAAGTCCTAAAGACTAAAGTTTCGACTTCCGGTGGTATCCGATCATGAAATACAGAGATGGAAATACTCACGAGGTGCTGATCCCTTTTCAACCACAAAAAATGATTTAATTCTTCCCCCAAGAGCCATGATCTTTTCCACGATATTGTCGACAAACACGCGAATTCCACTTTTTTCTTCCGGAATTACTACGAACAGAAGAGTAAACTTCATTGTGAAGCTCATAGCATTTCGCTCGTCTTCCTATTCAATGATTTTCCACTAAGCATGCTAAGCCTATAATGAATTGATGACGTTTCTGGCAACAATTTCAGCCAAAATTAAGAGGTTTTTTTCACCATTTTCGCGGGTGCAACTCTTTCGCTACACTACAATCCGTTCCTCGTGCCTTCATTAACCTAAACCCTATTCATTCCTACTTTGACTACTTTTACTTAATTTCCCAGTTTTCTTCCGGCTAGTACATTATTGAATACATCCCATTGTCCAATGTGCAGATATTATAACAATTGTGTCGATCATGATGATGCTACCTCTCTACTTATGATGATGAGCAATTGATGATGATGATGATGATGATGACGAGGATGATGATGACGACGACGACGATTAATGATGGTGATGATGATGATGATGATGATGATGACGATGATGATGTTGATTAATGATGATGATGATGATGATGATGATGATGATGATGATGATGATGACGACACGACGATGATGCATTATGATGACGATGATGATGACGATGACGACGACGACGATGATGATGATGATGATGATGATGATGATGATGATGATGATGATGATGGTGGTGACGATGATGATGATGATGATGGTGATGATGACGACGACGATGATGACGATATGATGAGGAAATATCTCAAAATTGTGCTAAACTAAACCGCATAGCATACCATCATCGCATCGTTTTCCTCGCCATCCCGGTTGACACTTGTCTGGACAAACCCCCGTCATGAAGTTACACACGGCATTGTGTAAACACATGCATGGCAGGTCGCATCTTGGTCCGTAGTGACCCTCGTCACACACTGACGTAAAGAATACAAAAAGTAATGAAAATAATGAGTTTAGAGAAATAGATCTAACTATGTAAGGCTCTCAAGCATCTGCAAGTGAAAAGTTTTGGTAAAGTTAGGCAGGCTAGTAAGTGTAAAGCAAGTAATAAAAATATTTCGAGATGAATCCGCCTGATAATTATCGAAACCCAATATTATAGGAGCCTACACATGTGCGAAAAGTGTGTTGGCCTACTGCCTATCGTGTAAAAAGAGTGTGGTATAGAATGATTTCCTCTGATATAATTTATTATTTGCCTCTTTTACGATGCGAATTAACAAATTACAATAATAAACTATTTGTTTCTTTCTGCATGCATGAGTGGGGCCCAAAGTGTGGGCCCTGCTTGGCCGAACATGCTGAACATACCTTAATCCATGGGCACGCTGTAATAAAATATGTGCGTAGAGTAGGCCTACCGGTGGGTTCACAGTCTCTCAGATAAAGGCCATTGTAGGGCAGTCACAGCTGCACCCGGGCCCGAACTAGTTAAAGAGGGTTTGAATGAATCAAAATGTGCATTGCTTCTTTTGAGAGGACTTAACTCGAGCAGTCATTTCTACTTCAGTGACAGGCTCGTAAAGATGAAAAGATGGAAGAGATGGACCATCTCTTGCATCTCAGATGGTGAATTTAAGTCATCTTAGGGGAAATCGTCAGTTTTATTCAAATGCTGATTGTAATCATGGACGGAGAAAGGAGACTTTGAAGATGTGAGAGTGAACCATAGGATGCGGATCAGTGTTGGCAATGGAAGCAGGAGACGGAGTGGACGAACGGAGGATGGAATGAGAGCATTTAGTATCTCTCCGACTGTGGTGAGGGGATGATTGTTTGCGATTCTCAATACATCTTGAGAGAATAATAATGGACCCACATGAATGAACAAGAAATGATGTGCATCGCTTTTCATTTGACGGAGGAAGTTGACTGTTCTGTTACAATAATATAAGCTAGTCGAAGTTTTAAGTCTACTGACAACGGACAGATCACCTGCTGAACGCTTCTATAGGCATAATTATACTCGAATTAAGCCAATAATTTTCCCATGGGTTTCCGATAATTATTATGGCGTTGATTGGCATGGTTGTTAATGATATCTGGCAGGACAGAATTGTGGGCAAACAAAAGATCGTGACGGTCAGCTAGGGATTGAGAAGGAAGAAGAGTTTAAGGTCGAGGTCGAATGCATCGAGGCCGATTGAGTTGACACGAAGAATAAACATAGTTTGATTTGGGGATTTGACCCTAAATTCAGTTTGGTGATAATAGGATAATGATATTAATGATATGATGGCGAATTCAGCTCGCAACTGAGGATTGGTCGTGAATGGCATACAAAAATGTAATTATTATTATTATTAGGCCTATATAACGATAAAACTTGCATCGATTTCTCCCAACTCGTCAGTCTGGCTAAGCCTTAAGCATGTTATTGGTATAGACCTAAATAATATGATTATGCTGGCGGTGTTAAACAAGAAGGAATATAAGCCGTCATCATTATAGCTAGCCTAGTTAGCTATACACCGGTAAGCGAGAGCGGCACACGTCTGTTGGTTGCAACGGACTGCGGTTCAAGCTCCGGGCTGGGAGTTGATACTCGGAGATGTAGATATCTCGGGCTAGCACGTTTGGGACGCAGAGGCGCAAGCTGCTGCGGAGCGACCTTGGGCAAGTTGCTTACCCATTATTGTCTGTGGGGAAGACAACGGAAAACCACCTCACTCATCTCATCCCCGGGTGGCGAAAGCAATAGAACCTGCCTATACGGGCAGAGAACCATCATCATCATCATCATCATCATCATCATCATCATCATCATCATCATCATACTATAATTGTTATGTAGGCTACATAGAGTACAGATCTAACTATGTGAATGAATATGGTAAAAAATTATATAGTCACCAGCAAATGCGGTAATTGCATCTGAGCCTCCGCAATATTCGGCCCTATTTCCTACACAAATCTTTTTGCAGTGAAGAGGATCTAGCTTTTCGTACTTCGGGAATGCGTCTGAGCATCGACATTCATAGCCATTCTGTTTGCAATGAAATCAAATAAAATTGATTATCTCAAAAAAATAATTTGCACACATTCTGCAATTCACGATGAGATTAAATAACTAAAGTGAGTTCGATAGGCGAGCAATGTACAGAAGGGAAAGAGTGACTAAACAGCAAGTTTGAAGAGGAGATCCTGCTTGGTATGAATGAATTGATGAATGCATTTGTTCATTGCACACAAAAGTCTAATGGTAGACTATAGATCACGATTCACAAAGTACAGCGCAGAAAAAGCTAATATCTTTTACAACCCTGACCCTTCTTCCTAGACTATTATTCATGCATGCTTTCATATAATACCTAATACATAATACATAGGCTAATTAGACCTTATCTAGCAATAGCAATGGCGATTATCATAATAATTTATAGCAGTGGTAGAAGTAATAGTAGTCGTAGTAGTAACAGAAGCAGCAGCAGCAGCAGCAATAGTAGCACTAATAACAATAGGCCTAATAATAACACTAATAGCAATCATTATAGAAACACCAGCATTGAGCAAAATAATAATTACAACAGACTTTGATATCTTTCCAATGTTTTGAAGAATCCGTATCAGTCTGTTCCCGACCCCCATATAACTTCAGTACTGCCCATGTAACATCATACTTGATGGAAACAACTGCCTATTGCGAGTTCACAAAACAGTTTTAGACAAGCTTGTCTTTTCGCTTTCATTTTTTTAGAAATCAGTTTTTACATCCAAATTTGATGAACTGTACTTCTAGATATCATTCCTGAACTCGATTGCTCATCGGACATAATATTCCTCCGTGAATATAATATGTCGAGTGAAGGTAATAGTGATAAGAAACTGCATTGATTTATGCTTTCACGATTTAGGCCAAGCCTATTTCATTCACATAATGTTTAATTTACTGAAAATTTGATATAGCGCTCCTTCAAGATTACTACTCAGGAGCGCTCCCAGTCCAACCCCGGTCGAACAAGACAGTCTTGAGAAGAGAAAGAAATGAAGTAGAAGTAGAAAGACCAATAGGTATTTGACGAAGAATAACAGGGAGCTCATTCCAGGTCGCAGGGCCAGCCACGGAGAAAGCACGGCGCTGCCTGATTGCAGTCCGTGAGCATGGAGTTTTATACGGACAAACTTGTCGGTTTTAACAAACTAAAAAACCATTTAGAGATAATAAAACCGATGCTTTATAAAGAAATATGAAATATAAAATAAATTTATATAAATATACTATATATAAAATAGAACCGATAATAGCAATCATTATAGAATCTTTGAATCGCATCTTCCGTATACGGCCGCCTTCATAATTGCCCTGGCAATTACGGTGAAACCGAAACGGTATTTCAATTTGGACGGATAATGATTAGTTATTACGCACAGAATGGCTGATAATTAATTGGTATGAAGCTATAGGCCAACTGTAAACTCTGTGAACTTGTGTAGCGCTTACTTGAAGGCCGGCAAATGTCATTTCGTTGAAGGCACAGTAGTCGATGCACAGCTCCTGGTTCATGTTCAACTTATCTTCATGTACAATATCGTTCATCGCAGGATCGTTCGCGTCTGTCCTTTGGCAGCCAATCGGCATCGGTACCTGCTCACCGCAGTCACACTCTAATTATTCAAACACAAACACAAAACCACAACTCTTCATTTAACCAGAGTGACTGATGATGATGATTATGATGATGATGATGATGATGATGATGATGATGATGATGATGATGATGATGATGAATGATGCTGATGATGATGATGAATGATGCTGATGATGATGATGATGATGATGAGGATGATGATGATGATGATGATGATGATGATGATGATGATGATGATGATGATGATGATGATGATGAATGATGCTGATGATGATGATGAATGATGCTGATGATGATGATGATGATGATGATGATGATGATGATGAGGATGATGATGATGATGATGATGATGATGATGATGATGATGATGATGATGATGATGATGATGATGATGATGATGATGATGTTGATGATGATGATGATGATGCACTATAAAGTCCTATTATAGGCCTACTTTAAATAAACGATCGACTCGGTAAGTCCGACTTGACTAGCCAGGATTCATATCATCGACTTAGCCTAATTGATCGATCACGTGGTATGGGCTAGTAGTATTGGCAAAAACTATATGTAGTCAGGATTCAGGATTTAGGATTCAGGATGTAGACCTATGCTTAGCAATCATTTTAAAACTCTATGCGCCTGGAATCTGAATAGAAACCAGCGATTTTTAAAAAGTAGCCAACCTATTATGAACCGTCATTGTAAAAATTCTGCATGCTATTATTTTGTCCTTTTCTTGACTGTTAGGGTTAGAATTAAGTTTACGAGCATTCTGAGATCGCACTAAGGCATTCAAATTTCTCGAAAAAATACTTTTCTCATTATATTAACGATTGCATTGTTCTTACCTCTAGGCAATGCCGTCAAGATGATATGTATAATCCAAGTAACTAAAACGGAAAATGTAGCCATAGTCGACAGCTAATCCACGAACAATTGAGATAGCTACAGTGTCCCGCACGAAGTTGACGTAGAATACTAATTTGTTGGGGATTTACCAGCTCATCAAGTCGATTTAGAAACGCGGATTGTGCCTTAGTGGCTTGTTACATGAGACTTAGTTTCAAATTGTCTGAAAGGTTCAATTCTGCAACATGATATTATCACACTTAAAAGGTTCAACTCTGCAACATGATATTATCACACTTAATTAAAAGGTTCAACTCTGCAACATGATATTATCACACTTAACGCATTTATACGTTGACTGACGTATCTATGCTTAGACAATTGAAATGACGTCAAATAAGATAGATACTGTTGTCTTCATTTAATTTACACCCTAAATTTGTTATAGCGCCGCTTACATTAAAGCACACGAACATCAATCAATTTAAGTAAGGCTCAAGTCGAATCCATAATGTTATGCATGTTACTTTTCACACACTGACTTACCATTAACATAGACCAGCTTTGAGCAGGTTGAGAAAGTAGTTCGTAACCTATTTTAACACTGGTTGCATCCGCATCTCCAAGCTGAGTTCCCCTCCATGTGGAGAGATCAACATCTGCTTATGTGAGCCAACAGAAGAAGAACGAAGGGATGCAACGGCCATTCAAATAGGAAACAGGACAGCACATCATCCCCCTTTGATATTGTGAGCAAGGGCAATGCCAAGCAGGCATCGCCAGACCAGTGCAGCTATTCTATAACCAGAGTAGCAATTGCCAAGGAGTTGTGCATGGTGAGTTTCAACCGCCAGTCTTTCTTAGAGCCCCATAGTAAAGTCTGTTTTCGCACTCAAATTCCAAGTGTATCATAGTCCAGCCCCCAGTTATAGTTACACAATTCTCACACTGTCTATAACTGATGCATTGTGAACATTAATGGTAAGCCAGTGTGTGGAAAGTAACATGCGTAACATTATGGTCCGCGTTGGGAGCGTATTTTATTATGTATGCAACCAGTGAGGCGTTTACATTGTGGAGCGCGGTGGTGTAGTGGTGGCGTCGTTGCCTTGGAGCCGGAAGGTTCGAGGTTCGAATCCACCTCGCCACGTAAGGACCTTGGGCAAGTTCTTCACTCACAACTGCTCAGCGCTTCGGCGTGAAACTTCGATGCAGTGTCCGCTCTGTAGTCGGGAGCGCCTCTGAGTAGAGAGAGCTTGAAGGGGCGCTAACAAGTGCACATACAAACAAACATGGTTATACAACTAATCCATAACTCTAAATGCATGTGCTTCATTTTTGATACAATTATTTCTTCACTAGCAAAAATTGCATGTTATCGTGCAGATAAACAAAGTGCATAGAAAGTGAAAAGAGTAAATAGGACAATATAACTAACTGGCCATCTTAATGAGATGCTACTGATATAAAATAGTTGCCTATCAACAAGCCCTAAGTCTTGTGCAGCCATAAACTTTATTAGATTTGCATGCACATCTTCACCAGTCACTAGTAATTACATACACGGTGATTAGCAGTGCTACAAAGGCTCACAAAACCGATTGAAGGACATGCAATAGAAATTTCCTATTTCTTCTCCTATTGCCATCAGAAGGTTTCCTCTAAGATCTTCTCTCAGTCTTAAGATCGTCTATTGCTCGAATTGTCCATGGTGTACGAGAAGGATCAAATGCACAGAGTTCTGCAGGGCAGACAAAGCGCTTGAACGGAACGCTTGAATGACAATCATTGCTGACTATACGACAGCCGACGCTGAAAATGGCCATCTTGACTACTGTAGTAGTTAGCCCTGTTTAACAGACGTCTCCTCGATCATAAGTCTTGTTTTCAAGCAGAGGAAGTCGCCCTCGTCTCCGCTAAGCTTCTCATTGGTCGTTCATTGCCTGATCGGTGAAGCGACGAACAACACGACCCGACGGGAATCATCAATGTTGGTGTATTCTACATAATTCTACATAATTCTACACAATTCTACATAATTTTATATAATTCTACACAATTATTCTGCATAATTAAATCGGACTGAAACGCTGAATTCTTTGCGATGCAACAAGTGCAACAGTAGGCATCATTCTGGCGATGTCGATCCACGTCCACGACTTAGAGTGGCGGAATGAGTCTTCAAAGAAGCCATGACAAAGTTTTCCTTTCACTGACCACATTGTCTATCTCCTGAAAATAATTGACAATCAGAACAATACGTTGCATTGATTTGTATCGATGATTATTTATAAAGCGTCTCTCAAGTGCACACCAATGAGAAGCACAAATTTAATCTAACAGAAAATTGCTTGTAAACTGAAACTACGGCATATGAAGATGAAAGATTCATATCTTTTTATCTGTTCCACTTTATCTCTTGAAATTTTGGAATCATATTCTTGGTCCAATTCTCTAAATATTTGGAAACTTTTAGCGTGATATGTTATCAGGCATTTGAGATATTTGAAAAACAGTTTGGCTTACTTTTTTGAACCACGGTGTATATACTTATATAGCCATTGTTGTTCCGCCTCTTTGGAACAAACTTCTATTAAATGACACTGCCAACATTCGCCAGCATTGCTCCAAGCAAAGACAACGCCAACGGAATTGCGTCTATTGTCAAACTCCGAAGAAACGTTTTTGGGAAGAGAAGCTTAAAGGAAAGACATCGCAACGATGCGACGCATCTACGACGTGTTTTTCTCTTTTTAAAGCTAAGAAATTATGATTAAATATTGAAAACTATACATGTACGAGTTCATCTTACACAGTCTACGTCCAGAGATACAACGTGAGTAAGTAAAATATTTTATGGGAACTAACCTGTGATTGTGACTATCACTTGGTTGGCGGAGGAATTGGTTTAAAGTTGGGAACTTGTAATGTCAGTTCTCCTTGTTGAGGTTCATCTTTCCCTTTCTTTCCAAGCTTTTTTGCTTTTTTCTTGTCTAAAACATCAAGAAAACCGCCGTGCTTTACAGTCGGCGGTTTCTTCTGCTTCCCCTTCTTCCCCTTCTTATCCTTCTTCCCTTTTTTATCCTTATTATCGTTCCCTTGTCCTAGAAAGTCCGTATCCGTTTCGCCCGCACGCTTGAGCAAGTTGAACAATCGCAACCTATTCTGATTGATTTTCATCTTGCCCCCTGTAGCTTCTGGTTGTATCGCCGCCGTACCAGTTGTCTGTGGCGCCGCCTTGCCAGTTCTTTGTAATACCGACGTACTAATTTTCTGGGATGCTGTCGTACCAGCTACCGGTAACGCAGACGTGCTAGCTTTTTGTGACGCTGCCGTACCAGTTGCCTGTAATGCCGCCGTACTAGTTTTCTGTACCGCCGCGGTACTAGTTTTCTGTACCGCCGCGGTACTAGTTTTCTGTGCCGCCGTCGTACCAGTTGCCTGTAACGCCGCCGTACTAGTCTTCTGTACCGCCGCGGTACTAGTTTTCTGTACCGCCGTCGTACCAGTTGCCTGCAACGCCGCCGTACTAGTTTTCTGTACCGCCGTCGTACCAGTTGCCTGTAACGCCGCCGTACTAGTTTTCTGTACCGTCGTCGTACCAGCTGTCTGTACCGCCACCGTACCGGATGGCTTCGTGGCTTCCTTTGGGGCATCGAAAGTAACTTTCGACTTAGGCTGAAGCTCGCCTTCGATTTTTTTAATTTTTATTTTGCTCCCTGTTGCTTTACGTTCTTTCTTCTCCTGACCATGAGTCTTGTTACTCTTAATCATGTTTGAGTTGTTCTGGTCATCCGCTACTTTAGTCTCCTGTTCGGACTTGCCACTCTCCTTCGAAGACGACTTTCGCGTTGATAGATCATAGAGCAGCAAAATGATGACGAGACCCGCATATGCGCACAGAAAGATGACCATGAGAAAAGTTCGACGCAGCGGCCTTGCTTCAGCTGCAGTCACAAACACAAACGCATTCTATCTATCAATTCATAGACTACGATATACAATGTTATACATGTAACCTAAATGTTAGCGATAGGTTCAATGGGATGGATTAGATGTCAAGTAGAAAGTGGCAAAGTTAGATGAACCAGTGAATGGTCATCATGTAACAGCAACATCATGCAATCTGTTGTTAATTATTGTAAATGTAGTCGGATTTAGAAACATAATAATTATGCGATAAAGACAGCTAAACACCGCTAAACTAAACGCTACCTTTCAAAACATCCAGTTATTGTCACGAAAAACTGGAAAAAGTACAGGAAATTTAGTTGAGAAGCTTGGTCCAATGGGGCCTCAGAAGATTTTGGACGTTGTCCACCTTACTGTATGGTTGTCACGCTCTCAATAGGGTCTACACAATCATTTACAAAAGCAGGCTGAGAGGGAACATCCGATCATCCGCTTCAGCAGTTGCAGTTCCGTAAAATATCCTTTTTATGATAACTTTCTTCTCATTATTTTCAAATGTTAGAGCATTGGTGAAACTTTAATCGGCGCTTTTCGCAGAAGTGTTGTTCTGCATGTCATGTATGTAAGGATTGTGTCAAAATAAGGCAAACATTATTTTGTCAGCACTGTCTTCCGAAACAGTGAAAAAAGTGAAAAACATCGTAGACAATGATAATGGACGGTGAATGATTATTGTCGATGATTTTCACAGAAGACTGAATAACCTTGGTCGCAGTCGTCTCCTGTCCATCCTCCAATGCACGGATGACCTTCACAGCTGCCCGTCATTAGGTTGCACTGCTTTCCGGAACAGTGACAATTCGCTTTGCAATCTTGCTCATGACTTCCCATCGGACAAACTGTCAATTTCAAACCAGAATCAAGACAAAAACAAATAAAAAACTAAACGTACTAGCCAGAATAATCTCCGCTATCTTACGTTAAATCCTATTGATTAAGTAGGCCTACGTAGTGAGGGGTAATTCATCGGTGCCTTGCAGGAAAGAGGATCACCTGTTTTAGTCAATTTTGCACACGGTTGGACAAAAGGGTCTCGATAAAATGCGCGTATGATAATAATTATGAATCTCTAACTCTGACGTCCATATTAATAGCCTATTTATAACTTCTATAGTCGCCCGATTGATTTTGATTTAAACAAAATTATATTATTATAATTAAAATTCTGTTCAGATCTAAAGTGTAAAAAATAACAGCCAACAAATTTTACCTAGCAAATACTCATGATGCTTAGCCTAACTAAAATAAATAGGCTAGATTTAGCGACTAACGGTAAAATGAATTTCTATACATGACTTTGACTAATTAGGCCTAACTTTCGAAAGTGGGTAGAAAAGTTGAATTCTGCGTACGCTTCTCCTACTTTGCTCTACACGTCCTCCTTCATTGAAATCCTATCTTAATTTACCCGGCATTCACTTGCCTTCCTTTAATGTATTTAAAGTAGGCCTGCCTTAAAGACGATGCATTACCTTATGCTGCGCCATTTTTATTCAATGCTCACGTAATTAAGCTTATAATAATTATTATTATCCGAGTTCTTATACCTGTGTAAACGCTGTTAACTAGTTTTCCACCACACTTCGTGGATGCGTCGCCGCCGCTGTTGCAGGACATGTTGCATGTTCCTTCGCCCACTGCTCCGGCACTCGCGTAATCGTCGCCACACCAACACCCAGCTCCAAGCTAATCAAATTTCGACAAATTGAATTTCAGTCACCAACATAATTATCTGCTTAGTTTCTGATTCATAAAGTGCCTTCATTAGTGGTTTCGTCATTAGAAGTGAATAACGCAACAATTAGCCTACTTAAAGACGTTCTGGTAGGCCTACCACAGCAAACAGATATTTTTGATTTTTCTTACGGCTACAATGTCCAAGACAAATGATAAAGTGCGAAAAAGCAGAAAGATCCCATAGCAGTAGGAATTTCTATGCGAGTTGGTGCAATAATGCATGCTCTTTCTGCATTTTGTTTCATTACGGTACATCATATTTAGGCTACATGGCAACTAAAAGAACAAAAGTAGCAAAATACCTGCAACCCGGCGTACGTGTAAAGACGTTCTTTGCAGAATCGAACACATTTGTCGACGGACATTTTTCTGTCCGATCCCCACCAAATTCGTTTATGCAACAGCATACTCTCTTCCGACAGGAACCGGAAACATCCCAAGTACTCGACCTTGTCGGTAGATGACGCACTGCTAGGCGAATCTAGAAGAATGCAGGGAAAGTCAGACACCAAAAATGAAGTCGGCCAGTTGACTACACTAAGATTGTGCTTGATCAAACAATCTGACGGTTTCTGCTATCACGATCTAAGACGATGTCGACTTCTTATAATGTCTTATGTGAACTTAATAATGGGATAATAATCGAGTCTTACGCTATAGTTTGAAAGACGTTTCTTAGTGTAGGCCTAAGTAAAGTGTGGCCTATACTCGTATAGGCTACACCAGCTTTGGCGTGCTTCCTTGTGCACGCAGTGTATAAACAATGAATACCCACCCAGTGCTTGCAGTGTCTAGCATCTTCAGAGTTCAATGGAACGCTTTTTTGTCAAGAATGAAGAACGACAACAGTCGATAATAATAGGCTAATTATAGTTTGCAGCACACAGATACGCCACCGTTACCGGGTAGGCTGTCCCTATCGGATGGGAGAAGAATGTGACTTAACAATTTATCATTGACTCTAATGGATAGGCTATAAATATAATTATAAGGCTGAAAGAGAGGGATATATGCAAAGACAAAAATGAATGTGCTTTCTATATCTATTCTCATCTGCCTCATCGTCCTCAGTTAAAAACCCTTTTAAGTTCGAATTTAGAAGATATCTTGAAGAGGCGCGAACTAAATTCCATAGAAATGAACTTCTTGAAGAGGCGCTATATAAAATCCGTATGAATGAACATGGGCTGTACTCGACAATACTCTGGTGCTCTACAATTTAGAACTACGGCAACGATTTAAACGTGCAGAACCTACAGCTGAGGTTTTAACATCAGATTGCGTCAAAGTTACAGCCATAGTTATTCTGGAATTTACGAATCGAAAAGAATACAAACATTTCTCGCAGTGGAATCCATAGTAGTCAATGTCGCATGAGCAGTCGTAGATGACGCCGTACATCGTACACGTTCCTCCGTTTTGGCATGGACTTGACAAACAAGGATTAACTACAGACAGACGCAAACTAAGCTTTTATGCATAGACTTTTTCATGATCCCACTCATAGCCTACACATGTCACCGTACATCCGTTTATTAACAAATCGTAATCTATCCTTATCTAATAGATAAGGTTTGCAACTTCGTCATTAAACATGTGATGCCTATTGGATTCATCAAACCAATAATTTTTACTATTTTTGTCTGAGTATAGGCCTATGTAATAAACGCTCTGTTATTGTTGTACACCACTCTGACATTGAAGTAACGTAGACCTATAGTCGTTTTCTGTTTCTTATCATTGTATGCATTGCGGCCATTGCCTATAATACACCATGGCATAGGACTATAATTTTAATTGGACGTTCAGGCCTAAGTAAAAATTTGTGGCTCACTCACTGGCTTTGATATTATATTTCACCGTTGAATGGGGAAACAATGGCACGGTGTAACTTTGGCACAATGTCATGGATTCAGACACAGAGAAAAGATGAAAGAAAGTGGATCATGCAGAGAAAGCAACGCAGATTAATGAAGTGGACATGACGAGAGCTGAGCCTTCTGGGTAATCACGTCGCGACAAGAAGCAAGAAGAAGAGCATGTATATTGTATTAACTCAGTTACTCGTTTGATTATTGACTTCTACACGTTTTGAATGAGCGAGGATTGAATTATACCAACGAAATAAAGAATAATAGCGGCAAATGAAGCTAGAAAGAGAGAGTGTATTTGAGAAAAAATCTCCTACAAAATGTTATATTTTATTAATTGGGCATATGTCCTAGGACATGTTATATGCAGAGACTGGGCACTCATTTTCTGGTATTGATTATAGATAATTATAGTCTACTCACTTACTAGCTCGCTCGCATTAGCCTACCTGGTAGGCTGGTACCCCATAACTATAGGCTACGCCAGTTAGCGGAACTTACTGTAACCGCATGTTGCACCAGCGAATCTGGGAGGACAAACGCAGAAGAATTCTTGTCCGGAATTTTGACACGTTCCGTCATTTTTACAAGGATTGCTTGCACATGCATGACCTGTCAGAAGAAGACACAATCATACGCATAATAAGGCAAGTTAAGTGACCGTCCGAATGTCTGCCTGCCTGATTCCCGGATCTTGATCCTCTGCCTACCGATTTTGCATCGAATAAGCGCATGTGAATAATTATTATGCATTGTATACCACTGAGCTGCCGCAAACGATTAGTCTAAATTCTAAACCTAAGGCAATATTTCCTTTTGAACCCGTTTATTGTACACAACTTTTCTACCACGTGAACCTGTTTGCATGGGTTCTTTTACATCCACCTATTTCGGTCGTTAACTCACTCTAGATACAAATCTTGTGTGTTTCGTGGGAAACACTAAACGCTATTGGAGTTTCGACTCCACCTCAACGTGGGGCGCGGTGGTTTAGTGGTGGCGTCGTTCCCTCGGAGCCGGAAGGTTCGAGGTTCGAATCCACCTCGCCGCGTAAGGACCTTGGGAAAGTCCTTCACTCACAATTGCTCAGCGCTTCGACGTGAAACTCCGATGCAGTGTCCGCTCTGCATTCGGGAGCGCCTCGGGAGTAGAGAGAGCTTGAAGGGGCGCTATAACAAGTGCACATACATACAAACCTCGCTATTTCGTGTGAGACTCTTACACCGAATTTCATGTGCCATCCTCAGATCTATCTAGGAGATATTAATTTCAAGAAGTTCTTGTAAGATACTTTAAGAACACTTTTATACTGCGTCTTCCTGGCGCTTCTCATCTATAGGCGCTTTAATGTGAATGACAATCTAGGGCTACAGCTGGTTAGGACCTGTTGATTGCAAAGAGACTTACGATAGTCGCATCTTTTACCATACCATCCACTTTCGCAAGAACCATTGCACACACCAGAGTAGACGTCACACATATCCGAAGAACAATGGCATTCGTATATGCACCCCTGTCCAAATTTTCCTTGTGGACATGACGCCATATCTATAAAGCCAGAAAGAGCGTCTCAAGATTATCAACACAATTCAGTGCAATGATTATTATCGTGGCATAGCAGCTGCTTGCTAATGACTAGTCTATTAATTTTACCAATGCATCTGAAGGCATTTGAAGTCAGTCTTGCGGCAGGAATGTAAGAGCAGTGAGCTGATCTCCTGGTCATGGGATTGTGCAGCATAAGCCTAATTCAACTAATTGTTATCGAAATCATGAAAACACTCAATTTGTACCACTAGCCTAAAATAAATGACAGTTGAGATCATCATTCATACTCACCGCCACCGTTGTTATAGCGCCTGACACTGATGCCAATAATTATGAGCTCTTGAATAAGCTGGTGCCCAGCGCTCGTAAATAAGCTAGTGCCCTGCTCTTGACTTTCGAGTGGCGCTATAGAAATTTGAAGATTGCGATGATGATTTGCCTATTATATTGGAAACTAGGCCAACATATTTCTGGAAAAATCAAAATGCAACCCATACTCTGCCCAATCACACTTTAAAAAACCAACTTCTGGTGAATATGTAAAGGAATATACATTTTGCGTGCATGGGCTTAAGCATGTGATGGCATAACTGTTGCAATTTTGTCCAACACCCACGTAAGCAGCCATGCTTATTATTCGTTTTACATACTCAGAATGAAGTTCGCAATTGTGAATCGGACTCGATACTTACGTACTTACTTACTTATTATACAAATGAAACTGATAACTATAGTCAAAGGAATTTGAAAGATTTCTTCTCGCGAACTGAACAGCACCGAAATGAGATATTAATTAATGTGACACAATATATTGATATTAGATCATGATTAGAACCGCTAGGCCTAATTCTCGTCGAACCCCCCCCCGCTATTCTGCACATGGCAAAACTTGAGAAACCTGAGTAGCAATGCCTAGCATTATGTAGGCCTACTATAAATAATGGAGTAAATACCGTATTCAACCTTTGGCGCCTTTTTCGCATATTTCTCAAGTTCTGAAAGAAAGAACGAAAAATAAGTGTAAGAGACGAGCAACGAAACTCAGCACATAAGACTTCGTTGTTATGATCTGATGCTATCAGTTTTACTGACATAATTATAGTAGGCGTACTAATACGGTAGCCTACTATGCTGTGCATTAGGAAGCTCTTCGCTATCAGTCTGCATAAGCAGTGTACAACTGTAGGTCACACTGGTAGACCAAAGGCTGGGAGACCATCCATTTTTATACCCGAGCAGCAGTCGATTAGCCTATATTATTAATGAAAGTCATTTGCATGGTCTTCTGTTATCTTCGTACCAGAAAGGGTTAGACATGAGGTGGTGTAAAGAAGTGTATACTTACTGAGTTCGCAGAATCGTCCATACCATCCAGTGTCGCATTTGTCTCTTCCACAACGACCGGTGAGCACCGAACATTGCACTTTCTTATAGCAGTTGCACTTAAACAAGCACCGTATTCCCCAATGGCCTCGTGGACAACCTGTTCAAACACAACGAAACATCCGTATAGTATTGCGACTGGTGGAGTTCCTGCATGTAGATTGTAGAAGATGTCATTTCTGCAAGCTTTCTAATCATAAATTAGCACCAATACATGAACCAAAAGAAGAAGAAGAATAACTTGGTCATGAATGTTAACATTTCAGACGACGTTGCGCCTCAAACTACATGTTGATAATAGAAGCCTAAATTTTGGATCTACCTGGTCAGCATAATAGCTAAGGACGTGCTTATACGCTTTATAGGCCCTCCTTATAATAGGCCGATGCGGCAAAAACAATTGCACAATGACAACAATAATTATAGGTGATTGAAAAGCAATTAACATCGAGTCTCGGCGTCCTATAGGCTACATGTAGATATAAAACAGCTCATTGCTGGACTATAAAGACGAAAGTCGGAAATCGTGACGAATGGCGCCAATGGATGCAAGAACCTGTCTAGAAAGGCATATATAGAACCAAGGAAACAGAAGCTTAATCATTGCTTCTGATCACAATGCATCATTATAGCCTACTTCATCAAGAGAACTTCATTATTTAATTACAGTGCATTGCATTAACTACGGCATGCAACGATGTGATTTTGTAACCTGGTGTTGGTGATGCATGCCGTCGTTTAATAGTAAAACGAACGACTATAACCAGAACGGTATTTGTCAGTTTTAGACATCTCTGGACAACTTGTGCTTCATAGGCTACTTCACTTAGATCAGACTATTTTAAGCTCTTTATTTTACCTCTGATTACTAACCCTAACTTCTCCTGTGTTGACAGCAATCGCTTCTTCAATTTAATTCTAGACGTGTAAAAATATATGTTTTGGGGGGCTTTCGTTGGGTGTGTTATTCTTGAGACGTACAGTGCTGTGCGTTTGCCGGTGCTTCTCACTTAGCCTACTTACTTACTTGCTTACTTACTCCGCGATCTGTAGTCGAGTCACTTTCCCTTCAAATCACTTTCGAATCAACCATGGACTGTTCTCGTATAATATGTTGATAATGAAGATATGTTGATAATGAAGATATGTTGTTTGTAATGTGAATATTGATTCTCACTTGAAAAGTATTCAAAGGCCTTCACACCACCGCAACTGCTTCCTGGATCTCCAGCGCATGGTTCCGTGCATTTACCTTCTCTGTCCGTGAATCCCACATCGTCATGGCAGAAGCAAAACTTGCCGTTCTGTAAACGAAATCGACGTTTCGGATCAGAATACTGATGAGCTTGAGTGTATCAAAACCCTGATAATATATTATCAGATACGACTCTTGAGTAGACCCACGCGTGTTGACTAAGAAAATGCAAGTCCAAGGGCTTGTTAGAAATACAGGTTTCATGTTTTGACGGCGGTAAAAATTCGGGTATCTGAGTTTTGAAGGATCTACAGATGTCACGTGATCGTAGGCAATCACTACTGCAGTATGTCTTACAATTAGAAATCGTTGTGGTATGCAACAACAAAATCCAAAGATCTCCAAACAGATAACAGTTTAAAATGTATAGCAAACAATGAAAATCGTAAAGGTTGTTTCAGATAATTATTAAGTAAGTGTATTGACAAAATAATGTCGCTTCAAATCATTTGCATCGCGGCCTTACGCCCTGCCAGAACCTGTCCTAGGGTCTGACTTGGGTCTGAACTGGGCCTGTCCTGGGTTTGACCTGTGCCTGACTTTAACCTAACCTGAGTCTGACCTGGGTCTGACCTGGGCCTGACCTGTGCCTGACTTAGTACTTATCTGGGTCTGCCCTGGGCCTGTTCTTGATGAAGAGATCATTCGAAAGTGAACATGAGAAATGAAAAATATTGGCTCGACAAAAGGATTGTTTAAAAAGGCCTTGAAAATTAGTCGTGGCCCTGGGCCTCCAAATCTTGTCCTAGGCCCTGACCACCAGTGACAAAATAACTGACTATGGACTCGTTATCTGGTATTAGTTCACGTCTGAACGTACACTGAGAACGGAGTAAGTGTAGTCATTGTAGTAGCAGTAGTCAACACATCGTTTCTGCGTCATATCCTCGTCCGTCATCTCAAGTCCTGTCTGCTCGTATCCTCTTCGTTGAAAGCATCCGACGTAATAGGTCACTTCGAGACACGATCCTGTACAGCACATGCATTGCAAGCTGTCTTTTAATAGATGACTCAGTTATTTTTAGGTTACCTGTGTGTAAAAATTGTACATGCATAACAAATATAGGGCGAAATAGGCACTGACCACAAATGCAGATACAGAGATACTTCAGGCAGAATAGGCGAATTCAAAATGAAAAATTTCTCAACCTATGCACGTTATAACCGCTCCTCCTTCTCTATCCATCACATTTCTGGAGCAGAGATCACTGTTACTATAATTATAGACATGAGTTATCTTAGTCTTTAACGGAAGGCACAATAATATTTAGCATTAGGCTACAATATAGCCCAGCTGTAGGTAGGGCTCAACAACAAACAATTGCCATTGTTAAGTGAGTTTAAAAAAGAGTTGTAAGAGATTGGCCTACCCTTTAAAGGAAATGTATCAAAGCTATCTGTGACTACGTAGGAGGTCTATAGTTAGGCTAACCAGTCGTGCGCTGTATATAGGCCTATTATCCGCGACGCTCTTCCACGCTGTCAGTAGGAAAAGCTTCGCTACTTCGCGTTGCTTCACCGACTGAAGTTTCGTTCTTTTTTGGAATTTCATACCTGCTGTTGAATCAGTTACTGTCTAATTGCCATTGTCGCCGTTGCCAAGAGAGGTGATTCCTTCCATTCATCGTGGCGTCTAATTCAGCTGGCATGGTTGTCCACATTGTCTGCAACGGAATTCTGACCTCCGCCAGACATTGTTCACTGGAACCCCACTGCTATAATTCTGCGCTTTAGTTTTAAAATAACACATTTGGAATTTGAAGTCTACGCTTACGAATAGAGTGTACGTCTCATGCGCATCCGTTATTACGGCTGTCGGATTGCATACTGACGATGGCTTATTTCAGAAAGACGGGAATCCTAATTAAATGGCGAGGTTCTCATT
Source organism: Lumbricus rubellus (assembly GCA_945859605.1). Lineage (NCBI taxonomy): Eukaryota > Metazoa > Annelida > Clitellata > Crassiclitellata > Lumbricidae > Lumbricus > Lumbricus rubellus. Next base: position 41,093,826 of record OX243813.1, read on the forward strand.
TAAACTGGCAGGAGTGGAGAAGAAAGTAACATGAACAATTCTGGGCAAACTTGTAGCATCCGAGACTGAATGACGACACTAAACCTAGTCCTAACCGACCATCACGACGCCTAACCTGACCCTAACCTACCCTCACGACGCATAATCTGATCCAACCGACCCTCACGACCCCTAAACCTGACCCTAACCAACACGTCGGTCCCAGATACTATAATTATGACTGATTCTGTGGACAAAAATTAGCAGGGCCAAGGCGAAAGGTTGCTGTTGAAAAAACGAGTATTTATTATAATTTATTTCGATTCAAAATTTAAAAGCTTTACCAGTTGAACTTTGGCTGGCAACTCACCATAATATAACAGCAGCTGAAAGAAGAGCCATATAGAAGACGTAGCACTATACAAGACTGTGTGTTCCATTAGTTACTTAGTCACATGATATTCCGCATGAGATTAACTTCCTTATTTCCATCTACTGAACATCAATCACAGTTTCATCTTTTGTGATAAGTTCTATTTCTAAATTAGATTTACATGATTCTAGGCGTTTTCGAATCTAAACAAAAGCTATGGCATTACGTAATATGCTCAATGTTATCAATTATCAATAGTTCCTCGACTAAATAGATAGATGACGTAATGGTGATGGCGTCATCGTTTAAGAAAGCGTTACCATGAGAACGCACAATGACGCATTCGTGACAAGAAGATTGCTGATTTTCGTCGCTGCTAATACCACCGAGAAATGTTTGGATAATAAATCTTAAGAGACCATTAATACACCATTCGAAATCAAATTTCGTCGACTTCTGGGGCTCAGCTACCTACCTAGCGGGCCTATGGATAACATTGGATTTATATAAGGAGCTTCTTAATTCGACAACGACGGCTGGCGACAATGGCTTGCAGTGCACATCAGGTCGGACTTATCAAGTTTTAATGCTGAGACTTCTAACTCAAACAATATCAGTTTCCTCGTTTATAGGCCTAATTTTATAGTTATACGCTCACAGATCGAGATGTTCAAGGTAGGTTTTTATTTCTAAATAAATCGTAAACATAATGCATTCCAAATAAGTTGAAATAACATCATCATCATCATCAACATCACTGGCAGGCCCGGATTAAGCTCTCGGGGGGCCCGCCGCCATATTCTCAGGGGAGGCCCTTACTCCACCTTGACTTTCTGTCACGATAACCACCCACATGTTAATGCATGCCTGTTATTGACTATTTATCTCAAACTTAACAATGTGTAGCTTAATGAAAAACAAAACTAATTTTTAAGCAACACATTTTATAAACGTCGATGCCGCAGATATTGCAACAGGCGCAATGGTTCATTTCGGCAAAGTAGCATTTAAGGCAAGATCTTGAGACTGAAAGAAAAGACAGATTCAAATCATGTTCAAATGCCATCTCGCTAAAATATTTAGGAACTATAGGCTGCCTTAAGATATCTGAGTTGATTTGTGGTCAAATCATAATCACCTAAAATAATCAGATAAAAATAAGTAATTTATTAACTGCAGCTCAGGTCTGTAATTCCTTAGAACTAAACTTTAATTAAAATAACATTAAATTTCACACTTGCATATTATTTTCCTAACAATCTTCAAACAGGAATTAGGTTATAACAGCCTAGCCACCTTTCGCCACTTAATGTTGCAATCTTTGTGTCACGTTCTCCCTGTGTTCTCGTTTAGCATCGAGACGCAACGAGTTTTGCAACTACTATAACAACTAACAATGTGCGAAAACATAATTCACAGTATCTACCATAACCGCTCTCTGACTTGGAACTCAATTCTAAACAGACGTTTCCGTAAATTGTTTCCTCGTCTTGATTCTTGTAGTTTCATTCTTTAAGTTTTTCTTGCAGTTTTTCTTGCAATTATTGTTGATTCTTGCAGTTTTTCTGAAGCAAAACAAAAAACGTGTCGAATTCGCATGTCTTCGAGTTAAACAAATAGCCTAGTAATCTGTTCTTGTATCGTAATCGTAACCTCCAGATTTCCAAAGCGTTACTCGAAAGCCAAGCGCGAGGTACTAGCTTTTTCATGAGTGCTGCGTTGAGTCAAAAGGGCTGTTCATAAGAGTAGTCCAAAGGTGACCCGGGTCGGTTGCCATAGGATCAGAGTTGTTTGTATTGGCACCCCGTCAAAGGGCAAAGGAATACGAGAAAGAAATTGCAACATGTTCAAGCTTCATTTTCCCCGATGTTATGCGTCACAGGCGAATATTACACATCTCAAGGGAATACATCAAGCACGCTGCTGGTCTAAAGCTGATGTCACATTTAAAAAAACGCCGCATATATACTGTGTTTAGATGTTAATTTTTCTAACCTGTTTAGATGTTAATTTTTCTAACCTGTTTAAATGTTAATTTCTCTAACCTGCTGTTCATCCACTTAAATCCGACCCAAATCGTGCAAATGGCAACGAAGATTCCATAAGCCTCGAGAGATCGTCTCAGCATATTCGTGTAAAACTGCCATTCGTAGATGTCAATACCTAAACAACAGAATTATGCTTTTTAAAAGCGTCGGGTTAATTTATATTTGACATAAGCTAGTGATTTGTGATGGCATACCACAATATTTATGGATTACATCAACTTCAGCAACTCTCAAAAAAATTATTTAGACTTAAGAACAGACGCTAATATAATATTGTTATCTTACACTAAAACTGACAGTATTGACTGATTCGTGCACTATTTAGAACACACCTCAGAAAACGTTGAATTCTTTTACGGGCATGTGAATACATTGCATATTTTCACGACACAGCAAAGGAGAACTCAGCTTCTTTCCCAACAACACTGTTTTGAAATCGCTTTGTTCCACAACTAACACGTGACATCTTTAACAAAAAATCAATCATGCCATCTGAGCTACGCTAGTTCACAAAATGTCCATAGGGTAAGATATTCATTTGTATTATCCCGCCGTTGCCTACGATAAATGAAAGCAATATTGCTGACAATTGCCCCGATTTTTATACCACCATCCAAGCCGTTTTGTTCACATATTATCCAGCGTTAATCCTAACATGCATGGAGTCGTAGGACCTAATATACGTGTACGCGTCTAAGTTATGAATCTAATTCAGCCATTGCCTCCAAAATATTCTAGAGAGAATCATGTGGGCCGAACTATTTCTATAGTAACCTACAAAAAATAACAAGGCACATACGTTGATTAACAGTACCATCCAAATACATGTAGCTGCATAGATTTTATAAACCGCTTTTATAACATTGCTTTTGGAGTTGCATCAATAGAATGTATAATATTGTACATAATATTATTATAATGTTATAATTAAGCGTCGAAGATAATTACCTTCATTGCAAGCCGCTCCTGTCCACCCACGCTTGCATAACCGATTAGGACAGACTCCAGTCATCATATCGCAGTGTCTGTCAGCCAAGCAGTTGCATATAGCCCTACAGGAAGGTTCGTAGTAACCCGCTGGGCAAACTGTTAAGATAAAATTAGCGTGTGTGTGAAAAACTATAATATAGTCATATTTTATATGTCATTTATAATATAATGTGCGTCCGATGAGTTGCAAGTATGTTGCGGTGGAGTGTCGTCGCTGAATAGGCTACATAGGTCTACAGCACTTGTGAGATATTACAGGCTAGCTTTGTATACGATGTGCAGAGGGCGACTTTAGTATAGCCTACTGAGACCATTGGAACACCAAAAGGAACTGGTGCATAAGCCGTGTAATAGGCCTGCTGACTAACTAAATTAATGAATTGCCAGAACTATTTCGCATCATTTTAACTTTTGATTAGGAAAATTTAAATATACGATTGCCCAGACGTAAACAATAGAACTTATGCTTCAATTAATTGCAATTTGTTATGTTAGCCGATTGTGAAAGCAGCATATATATAATTTTATATAGCCTATATATAGCCTATATATAGCCTATATAGGCCTAAAGCAGCATATATATAATTTTATGTAGCCTATATATAGCCTATATAGACCTATAACCAAATAAGATTGAAATATAGAGACGACAGTGTTAGACCGACCTAAGTTTGGTACTATAAGTGATGTCTAAATGCCAATGGTAAGACCATTGAAAGAAATGTCAACCTGAATAAATGCTGTTCATGTCTTCAGCGCCACATTTCTCGAGTGGTTGACTTGCACAGACAATATCGCATGTTCCGTTCGGAACAATCCCATGTTTCCCGAATGCATTTCCACAGCGACAATCCGTTCCAGCCTAGATTCACAAGCAAATCACTATCGGCACTAAATGCAAATTGCATCCTAAGTCACTATGATTAGAAAGAAGAGCATTACCCTTAAACTATAGACAATGTAATCGCAATTATAATCGCACATGTTTTTAAGTTACCACTTCAAGAAACTTCTCAAAGGCGATCCCGACCTGACAGCATAAAACCAAATCATCAAATGCTGATTTGGTTTTCAAACGCTTGCAGAAAAAGGACAGAGAAGCATTAGCGACTTTATCCCTGTAGCGTCGACTTGTGACATGGGTGGTTAGAACTCTCCGCCTGATCTTGAACAGGTAGTATACGACCAGTGTCAGTAGTGTGTGCATACTCATTATAGACGAGAAAATCTCGAAAATTCTCTGCCCTGGTGGTGTCTAATTTCCAATTACTGTCCTCTTTACAGTACACCACACTTGAATGTCGCGAATCGTTTACTTATACGGTTAATTAATATCAATGTATCTCACCTGTATGCCTGCAAATGTGAATCTTTTGCGAAGACAATGCCTCGCGCAGATTCCTGGTCCCATATCCACATCGACCCACAGATCACCAACGAGATCTCTGTTTGTGTCTTCATCTCGAAAGCATCCAACGTACTCGTAGCTGTACGATCTACTCGTTCCCATCGCCTTTCGTTTCCTCTTCAATCCTGACAACTCTATCATTTGCCTGTAGCGCACAGCACTAGGTTCTACCTTGAAGTCAGCGGAAGGAGAGCTTGTGTCTGAAAAGAAAAACGTTCACAAGATGTTATTACATTAATTAATGGTTTTATTAGGATCTGTGAATATCTTATCGACTATGTAGCTGCAAAAGCAAAAGCTCTATTGTCTACACAGCGTTCGATAAATTTGTTTACATCAGAAGGGCACCCTCTGAGCATGCTTGCATGACCGCCCCCGAATCGGAAATCATTGCTTTGAAACGGGGGGCGTGTGGGGGGGGGGGGGGGCGATGCGGAGATTTTATAACAGCGCTATTTGTAGGTTATATCAGATGTACTCAATATTTTGCCAATTGTTATATTAATATCTATTGATAATGAATTCACAATATTTTTATAAATTACCATATTCGCAGTGGTGTCCAAAGAAGTTATTCGCACATTTACAACCATATGTGTCTTCATTGATAAAACAAGTTGCACCATTTTGACATTTGTTTGCAGCGCACGGATTATCTGAAAAGAACATCAGGTTGACATGCAGTTAGTTTAATTAGCCCCAGAAAATATATTTCCTACAACTCTACAGTTAACATATCGATTCGTGTGTTCTTAAAGTTTCATTGCAAGTTTATTCAAATTGTAATGATTTCCATTAATTCCGGAATGCCTTGCCGAGGACATGATTTTCATTTTATTCGAACTATAGGAAGAAGACGCTTTCATTTTCCTTTCATGTCTTGGGTTTGTCGAAACAATTATGTACCTCTTTTCTCTTACATTCGTATTCAGATTTGAAATATATTCGAGAGAAATTAATAATACATGCCAATTGCCAAATCAAAATAAAAATCCTAATTTTCTAGTTGTGCTTTCACTCCAAATTATTAAAAGTGCAGGTCCACTAACGTTTATTGCTTTCTTGATGAAATTTTACACCTTTACGATGACAGCAATGCTACACGGGAGAAACACTTAACTATTAATTGATGAGGTCAAGTAACGAAAAGAATAAGAATTAGAGAAAGTGCATCAACGACAGTCAGAACAATTACAGAAGGAATTTTTTTAAAAGATTTTAGGCGTGTTACCTACAGATGTCACATTGGTCACCGTAGAAGTCAGGGTGGCAACCTGATTCGCATTTCCCAGTTTTAATGTCACAACTGCCGGACTTACACTTGCACACTTTTTCGCATGCTTCTCCATAATATCCAACCGTACACACTTAAACAAAAAAACATAAAATATACAATAGTACATCATTAACATTGCAACACTGTTTGTCTTATTATGTAGGCTTGTTAAAAGAGTACAAATGTAACAATAACTAGCTTCAAGAGACGCTATATAAATGGATAAATAAATTTTTAAAATAAATAACAGATAATAATTGGGTCCAGTAGCGGCAAATTTACATGCATAATAGACAACAATGCTTTCAATTGTCAAAAATTAGTGTGCGTAGATATGAATTACCTTCAAGCCCGTGAAACTTGATTTGAAACATTCGTATTTTTGGCCAAGATATTAGCAATAAACCGTAGGTCAGTACTTTTTTCATGGCCCAACTTGTAGAGCACAAAGTTTGCGCATGAGTCCACCCAGTTTCCTACTGAGATTAGGTAACGCAATCTATTATTATTAATATTAAGTCGTACATAACAAAAGCAGCTAGATCCGCTAAATGGACAGTGCTGTACTGGCTTCCTGGTCTTAATCAAAAGCCGTCTTAGACATCAGGACGCTCACAAAAATTCGATGAGGAATTAAGTGAAACAATGACAACAGTTTGTACGCAGTGTTTTGCGTTTTTATCATGCAAACTAATTGGAATGCAATACATCTTAAACACTAAACAGTCGGATCAATTTTAAAGACGCAGAACCCATAACCACAAAAAAACAATTCGTACTTTTTTCGCAATGGAGACCCGCATATATTGGTGGACAAATACATTCGTAGCCTGTGCGGAAGCGATCGAGTTGACATGTCCCTCCGTGATTGCAAGAAAATTTTTCTATACACTGGTCTAAAATGCAAAAATAAACAAGAAAATATTTCTATACACTGGTCTGAAATTTTGAAATGTAAAAAAACATGACAGATAAATTCAAAAGGCGTCAGACAATGGCAGTCATGACTCTCTTAATCCAAATAGTCCAAAATGTACAGCCCCAAAAGAAGGGTAGACTATAGGTCCTACATGTAAGCATTGCGTACAGTGTATTTGCATGCAGGTCTCTATGCTTGACATTGAATTTAACACAACTCTTTTATTAACATCGCAAAGTTTCTAAACGCAGTGTTTAATCTAGTTTCCCTTCCTTGAGGTGGGGTGGGTTTGAAATCAAATTTGGGTGGTGCGGGAAAAACTTCAGACGCCGACGACACCTTTTCGGATGCCACGGTAACTGACACTCTGGCCGCATCCTACCAGCCATCCACATCGGCAGCAGCCAGCGCAGCCGAATTAACAGCAGACAAAAAATGCGCCAAATAGCCTACAACACGCGCGCACAAACCTACCATTTTGTCCCGTTTGCAATTGAGACTCTTAGCCCAATCAATAGCAGTGGCTTATGTTTTATCACGGAGTTGGGGCCGCTGTCTAGCTGGTAAAATCGGTGACACGAGGAAAACAAGTTATCTTTTCCAGCGCATTGCCATTTTAATCCAACGTTTCAACGCCATTGCCCTTCGCCTGATCTTGACGAGTTCTAGCCGTTCCAGAATGCAATTTTTACGTCTCCGGATAATTTTTTTGAAATCCCGAGGAATCTGAGATACCTCGGGTAAAAAATAAACTTAACAATTTTCTCAACGCTGCTTGAAAGCTATTGGTAATGCACTAGCTGTATAGGCTAAAAAATAATAAGAGAAACAAGAGAAAGTCCGGCCCATACCTTTTATTGCACAGCTGTCTTTGACCCATCCATAGAGGCATCCTCCTGGCGGGCAAAATCCGGTCAAACTTCCGCACGGCACGACTGTGTTCGCACAGTTACATTTGTTCTGGCAGTCATCTCCAAATGTTCCCCAAGGACACGCTGCATGTCACGAAGCAAAGCATGGAAAAATCAAGATACTAAAATATTATGCGTTCGTAAATTTCGCCACAGAAGAACTGGTATTTGTATATAAACTCCATGTACAGCTGCTCGATAATGGCATGGTTATTGTGTCTATCTTGCTCCATGGCAAGGGATAGCAGGAATTTTCCAAGTCATGGATACCGTGAATTCCCTCATCTTTGGTACTTGGCTTGAATGCCGTGTATTTCCCCGGATGTCACAAATTGACGCGATTTTTTTTTTGAAACATTACAGCTCGGGTATTTGTGACGATTTTCGCAAATTTTATAACATGATACTGTGAATTTAGAACTTCCCTCTCATTTCTGCTATTCCTATAAGCTTACAAATATATAGTGTTTGTGATCTAAATGTAAATGTAGTGGAATTTTATATAGCGGCCATAAATGGCCACGACCGTGGTAATTTTCAATGAATTGATTGGGTGAGATCTTTCACCACCGCTCGCCCGCTTGAATGGACACCACGACATTTAGGTACCCGTGCGTTCGAGCACGAGATTTTTTTAATCTCTGAAAATAACCTCGTTCGAGAAATCTTTTGTTTGGATGTTAGGACGTTGCTGGTTGTGAGCGGCACATATAACTGTTCGATTAAGTTGTATTTGCACAAATATGCCAATATGAGCATTTCCGTGCTATTTCGTAAGGAAAATGATTACCAATCTTTGAAATTGAATCGAATAACTGACTGGCTGTAAAGTTCCCGTTGCCACAACTTTTAGAAGCTGTCCTTCGAGGACAGGAATAGCATATTCATTGATTAGGCCTACGCCGTTGATCACGTTATGAAGAAGAATTACAAAGGTTTACCTCTGAAAACGGCATTGGCCATTTCATTTCCACAGTGGTATCCCTGACACTTCTCACCAATGCATTGTGAACTATCCACTTGTCCGTATGTCCCGTACTTATTACCGCAGTAGCAGACCTCAACCTGGTGATAAAAAAGACAGCAGAAAAAAAATTATTGCAAATATGGAGGAAGAATTTGAGGAAATTCGACTCAATAAATTTTCACAAGCTAGAGACGTGGCATAGTTGTTAGGTACACCCCACTGAAGAAATTACCAAAAGTCTCCATAAATCCGTGCTGTGCTCGAGCCGCCATCTTGGAAATCGGTTTTTCGGAAGTAGCTCCCGAACAGTTAGGCTATACAGCTACTAAACTTTATATACTAGGCCTAATTGCAAAAATAATCCTTATTGAACGACAAATAAGTTTTTATATAACATTTCCTTCTAGGATCACAAATAAAAACGTTACGCACAATATTGTAGTCACTATTATGTAGGCCTATAGCAATGCGACGCACAGTTTTATGGCGGAAAGAACAAACGCTGTGGGGTGAATACTAAAGTAGTTCTTTTGCCACTGACCTCAGGCACATAACAAATCAGGGATGAATGTGTTATTCATTTGTGTAGTTTAGGCTATGTATTTATATAGCGCAGCTTTGAGAAATCTATGCAGAAGCTACATGTATGTGCTCCCAAGTTAAAAATCGGGTTATTCAGGAACTAAATGGATCCACATTAAACTGAAAGCTTCTCAGCGCTCTGTCCTGGGTTCCCTCGCTCTGTATTCGGTATACCATAGATGTAAAAGACGATGAAAATTTTTAAAAATGGAAAAAGTCGGGTTTTTAAATAAAAAGGAAAAAAAGGAAACGGAAAATAGCTTGCCTTTGCTGCGCCGGGTATCTCGTCTAGTGTAAATTTACAAATAGGCCTACGTTCTACAATATTGTGAAAGTGAGGCATACGTATCAAACGTTTGGTTAATTGAAAAGTCGACTAAGACTGGTTGTGATGACACTTACTCTAACCCCGGCATAGAGAAAGCCTCTAATTCTACACGTTCGGATGCATTCGTGGATGATGCCATTTTGTGGAGGCATATAACCGATAGCAGTTTCAGGTAGATCGTGATCACCCGTTTCGGATGCATGAAGAACATCCGAGTAACAACCAATATAGTAGGGCGCATACCAGGGTTCTTCGCACTCTAAAATGTACATGCGTAGTGTTATAAGTCAGAATTTCTCAGAAAGTATATTTTTTTATTAAGCCAATTGCCTATATATTTATCTATCTAAACAACAATGAACTGTGAACATTTAGTGCAACATTTCAACTATAAACGTCTAACGGTACAGAATAATATTAGGCTATGTGTAAGAGGTAGGCAACGGTAGTGCGGATCGACGTCGCATAGTGTAATGCTGAGAATGCCTTTTGGGTGGAAATTTATTTATTGCGCGAGTGTTCTAGTCGCTTCTGACTTCTGCCAATGTATTTGGATTCAATCAGCGGGCGGCATAATTGGTTTCCACAGTCTCCTGGGTACTCACAAGGAAGGCGACGAGAACGCTTATGCCACCCCCCCCCCTTGGTGGAAATAACCCATGCAGTAAGTGGCCAGATTTCACGAGGATTGCAGGAAAAGACAGACGTTGCATTGAAGACATGCAGCTCAAATGTCGTTAGAAAGGTGAATTAGGTTGCCTATTGCAGACTGCATGGAGACGGCTTCTACCCTGTGTTGTCCTGCAAACCGCCACCATATCGAAGTTCTACGAAGTAGCATATAGCCTAAACTCCTAGAGCAAGCGAGCCACTGTTGTTGCGCTACTGCATCATAAAGCTGGCTGCAGACCATTGAGACTATGCGCAACAGAAATGCGCGGGAAGACATTGAATGTCTTGCTTCGCAGCGTTATTCGGGTTATTTATTATGAAGTTCAAAGCTTGAAACTTCATAAAAGCAATATGACGCACGACGGTTGCCTACCTCTTACATTAAGTTTAGCGACGGCAGTGCATCAAATCTGGAGTTTGGTTCCAGGAAAGGTTGGGTCTATTACTAGGCCAGTAGGCTATTCAAGTAGTCTAGGTTTTAGAATTTAGAGCGACAGGCTAATCATGGACCTGTTAGGGTTAGGGATAGGGTTAGTGCAGTCACTCATTAACATAGGGACCCGCTTACTATAACTATGCCGATTCGTTGGCTGATTAGATGATTAGCGCAAATTTCTTACCTCCATATTTGACAAAAAGTAAAGAAATGAGACTTATAATCAGTCGTGACATATTCAAATCAACTTCCAATAAATCAATCTAACAAGCTAATCTCGTTTTCCATAGCCTACACACAAGAAAAGCGTTTTGGTGATTTTAAAAACTGTCTGTCAACCCTTGCGCCGTCCAACTTTCGTAAACATAAATTTCAAACTGAATTAAATTCAAATTCTTACGTCATCGTTCAATGACGTAGTAGCAGATCGATTTGATCATAATGATTTTTGACCGATAGGCCTCGTGCTCGATTCTGCTGGAGCCTGGAGGCTAAGCTATGCTGGTAGCATCTGCAAATAACCTTCAGGCATTATTTCACTGCCGACTTTATAGTTTATCAGTCAAATGCTAAAGGATAAGTGAAGGATATAGTGTTTTGTAGGCTGCTATTAGCGCCGTGTATTGCAAGCTGTCTGTTAATATCATTATCAGTTTCAGATTCTGTTAGTAGGCCTAGTGAAGATTTATGTCAATAGGCCTATGTATTCTGTCATTTTGTGTTCTTGTGATTTGTTTCAATTGCATTACTGTAGACTACAGCCGGATTGTTCAATAAAGGAATGTTGTTATATAGTTTTCCTGTGGAGTTTACTGTGCTTAGCCTGTATATCATTTGCACTTGCGATGCAGTTCTATTAATAATTAGCCTAACGATGATGATCTTCACTATTCGAAGCAAATGTTCCCCACAGAACATTTTATTTACAGTCTCCGATGATCAATTATTATTGCAGAAGTAGCCTACCTATCTAATAAGTAGGCCTACATGTCAAACTTTAAAAAGACGATCAAACCAACTTATGCCTACTTTAGACTCTCAGAGTGGAATGACGGAGTAGTTGATGACATTGAAACTGCGAACACCTTGTGACAGTTTAATACACAAAATTTAATGAGACAATAAAAATAGAAATCTTGAGGATGCATTTGAGCTCATTAAAACCATCACCCTAAACGACGTTAAAAGCCAATTTAGTAACTGCGCACACGCGATTGCTAAAAAAACACAGGTAGGACAATAAAAAAAATCGCATCTGATGCGGAGGCCTATTAAACAAATAAACATACATCCAATTGCGGATAGAACAATAGCTTATGTCTATTGCATGCAGACAATAATTATGCATAGGCTACTGAACAGGTAGGCCTCTAGGTTTATATACTCACATCGCCGTAGTGTCCGTACAGGCCAACAACCTAAAGTAGGTGTCTACTTAACTATAATTATAAGCAATGATGCAAGTTCAAAAATGGCCGTTGTTAAAGATTCCAGCTCGTCAATGTTTTGACAAAAACGCTGTTGCCTGTAAAACCTGTCGATTCTATTGGTCCGCACATGCACGTAGGACCGAGCCAAAAGTAAAGTCTTTAAGCTTAGGATGGAGGTAAACTTCGAATTGGATTTCGATGTTTCAAGGTTGCCTTAAGCACCATCAGCGCAGACACCGCATCATGTGTTCCTTCCACTTCTTAAATGATCATCAATCGTGAAATCGTGAATGCAATCGTCCGCTGCTGCATTGAAAACAAGGCTTGACCGTTTCTGTGTTCTGTCACTCATCGTTGCATCATCGACCGATGCTTTTCTTCCATTTCTTCTTTAGCTTATGTCTTTCTTTCTTGTCGGCCTTTTTGTTCGCTTCGAGATCGCGTATATGTCGCCTGAATAGAAAATTACCATAAACCTTAGTCATACATCTTATCTGATACAAACTTTAGTCATACAACTTATCTGATACAAACCATAGTAAAAACAACTTATCTGATACAAGCCTTAGTCATACAACTTATCTGATAAAAACTCTAGACATACATTTTATCTCAAAAAGACGATTAGGCCACCATTGTAATTGCAATGTATCGTGTGATGAACTGCATGCAAGGACACATCCAGCAGCGCGACCACTGGTGCTAGTATACCAGCTATAGTTGTTCAACATGGCGGTCGCTTGTTTCCACGTGATAGCTTATGAACTGGTAAATCGTAATCAAGAGTTTGTATAGCAGCGTTTCCTCAAAAGCGTTCCCGACCCGAGTTTAGCAAGCAAAAAGGAAGATTTGCGGACCCGGTATTGTAGTCCATGACTCAGAATGTACTTGACTGGAAAACCCTTTCCGACGAAAGAATTAACGTGTGAGCAGTGAGCACCCAATTATTTTCTCGTATGCATATAGGCCTACTTCATTGATTGATTGCACGAAAAGAAACAGTTAAGTATGTGCGACGTCGTGCGTGCGTGCGTTTGTGCTTGCGTGCGTATGTGCGTGCATGCATGCATGCGTGCATACATACATACATACATACATACATACATACATACATACATACATACATATATACATATATACATGCATGCATACATACATGCATACATACATACATGCATACATACATAAATACATACATGCATACATACATACATGCATACATGCATACATACATAAATACATACATACATACATACATACATACATACATAAATGCATGCATGCATGCATGCATACATACATACATACATACATACATACATACATACATACATACATACATACATACATACATACATACATACATACATACATACATACATACATACATACATACATACATACATACATACATACATACATACATACATACATACATACATACATACATACATACATACATACATACATACATACATACATACATACATACATACATACACACGTACATTGTCATACATACATATATACATACAAAGGAGATGACTAAGATGATGAATACGATAACAACTTCGACATTACGATCAACTATAAATATCCGAACGGTGTATGTTTAAAAACAAAACTAAGAAGCATTTTCTAGCATTTTTTGTCAGTGTTGGTTGACTACTCACTGCAGCGCCCTCTTCCTGCGAGTCCACCAAATAATCGTTCCCATCATCTGTACGAATGCACCAACTCCGCACGCAAGGCAGAGAAATGACGCATATGTACACATCCGTTCCAGATCATAGTTTTTCTGTAGCGCTGCAACAATTTAGTCACATCCAGTATCTATAATTTATAGCACACATCAAACAGCGGGGGTAGAGCAATCGAAGAAGCGAGCTAGTAGCCTATTAGCATGCGGCAGTAAGACATTGAGGGTCTGCGGAAAATTAGAATGAATTATTCTTAAAAGAATCACATTAGGCCACACGAATTCCAGTCTGTTAAGCTTTTCACCGAGGGTTGTAAACGCTTTCTTTACATACATAGGGCACGGTGGTGTAGTGGGTATGTTCGTTTCCTTGCAGCCGGAGAGTTGCAGGTTCGAATCCACCTCAAGTCGCCGCGTAGGGACCTTGGGCAAGTCCTTAACTCGCAATTGTTCAGCGCTTCGGCGTGACACTCCTACGTTTGGCCGAAATATTTGCAAATAACCTTAGGGTATTACTTTTATGGCCCACTCTGTACATTGGAATGCAAAGCATTTTGCGTGAAGAATAATGGATCAAAAAAGCGATTAAGGCAGCAAAACGTTCGTCCTCTGTCCTAGATTCAACTGTGATTAGATCTACACCGTGGTTCAATAAAAAGTAAGCCAAATTGTTTTGCATATATCTCTAATACCTGATGACATATCAAGCTACAATTTTCCAAGTATTTAGAGAGGTGAACCAAGAATATGATTCCAGAATTTCATGAGATAAAAGTGAACGGATAAAAAGATATGAATATTTAAACTTCATATACCGAAATTTCAGTTTACAAGCAATTTTCTGTCAGATTCAATAAAAAGTAAGCCAAACTATTTTTTTACATCTCTGATGTCTGATGAGTAATCATAAAAACTTTTTTCAGATATTTAGGGAATTGAACCAAGAATAGGATTCCAAAATTTCATGTCTTAAATGTGAAGGGATAGAAGGATATGGATATTTCAACTTCATCACCCGAAATTTCAGTTTTCAGAAAGTCTGTTATTGTGTAAACTTCATTTCTCCCACATTATGGCCTCCGAACAGTCCAGATTTGAATCCTGTCGACTAAAAAATGTGGAGCGTGATGCAAGATCGAGCCTACCAGACAACAATCCATGATATAAACGATCTGAAGCAACGCTTGTTGGAAGTGCGGGATGGCCTGAACAAGAGGATAATCGACGTTGCTGTTGCCATTGCAATGGCGCCAGCGCCCTCAGGCTTGCGCGCAAGCAGGAGGGGGACATTTTGAGCATCTTATTTAATTAAATTATCAAACCATACTGTTGGGGTCATATTGGTAGGTCAATTCTCTACATATGTGGAAAATTTTAGAATGATTAATCATCAGCCTTTGGAGATAATAAGGAAACATTTTATTGAATCTGATAGAAAATTGCTTGTAAACTGAAATTTCGGCATATGCAGTTTCAATATTCGTATCTTTTTATCCGTTCAACTTTATCTCATGAAATTTTGGAATCATATTCTTGGTCCAATTCTCTAAATATTTGGAAAATTTTAGCGTGATATGTTATCAGGCATTAGAGATAAAAGAAAAACAATTTGGCTTACTTTTTTTTGAGTCACGGTGTATATATCCATTGCGCCACCACAGACTTCCAGAATTTCCTCACTGTACAAGTAACTAGTGATACGTAGCTTTAAGAAAATATGACCTCAAACAAACCTTCAGGTCCTTCGCCTTCGACGTTGCAGACCGGTCCAGACCATCCTGTCATGCACATTGCGCTAGGACATTGTCCAGTCGAAGCGTGACACTGTCCTTCAAGACAGTTGCATCTTGACTCGCACACTTTGTTATCGTAAAGATAGAAATGCATCGTGCAAACTAAAAATTCAGATCACTTGCAAATAATATAACACATAAGACTTAGAAGAATGGATTAATTGCTGCTACTATGTTGGAATACGGTAAACTAACATCGAGACCTACATAACAAAACCTGATCCTCTGGCAAAATATTCGTCAAATTAGCTACAATGGTATTGTTAATGCATTTTGCCAATTATCTTGAATAAATTTAATTGTTGTTATAATATACAGTGCATTTATAAGCAATAAGCTTATAACGGCTCATTGCTCAAACGAATAGTTATGTCTAATAGATGGTGGACTTGACGTTACCTACTTTGAGAAGAAAAGGTCAAGCTTTGACCATGAAGCATCTGTGTCATACACAGTTCCAGAAACGTCTAAAAACCGGCTATTAGGGTAGGAATTGGTAACATGGACAGTTGGGTAACTGAACTATGCCTATTTGTAACTTTCCTCGTATAATTTCTAGCATTAAATCTTTGATTCAGACAAACAATTCTATGAATAGTACATTACATCATCGTTCGTGCATAGCCTCAAAATAGGCCTAATAATGCTTGTGCGCTCATTTTGTGGTAAAAACCTGCATATGGTCTACTTATCCTACTCATTTTATTATTTTATTACCATTCGAGATAGTGCATTGCAATATGTGCGAAAAAATTTCTGCAAAGCGACTGTGCTGCACGAAGCACGAGACCTTTCAACTGTTATAATAATTATGCTCCGATTTCGCTGTAGTTATTATGCAGTTACTATGAGATTATAGGGCTGAAAGTGAGCCGGGTCTTAGCCGAGTCGCGGGTTAAAATATAGACATCATACTTCTTAAGCAACGGCAGATAACATAATAGGCTATTCATGAGAAGCCTTGGTTAAGACGCGATGTAACGACAGATTTTATCATCATAATTTTTTTTAAAGATAGAAACCGTGAAAGACAAACCAGCAAGGCGAGAAAGGATTGAAAAATATGCTTGAGTAAAAAACTGGAGTCCAAAAATGAAAATAATAAAGACTGTAATGCATTCAACCCATTCGCGTGTATTATTTGAAAAACTCGATACTAATAATACTATTATCAACATGATTATAGTAAGAAACCCAAAACAATTTTGTCACCTGACTGGTTAAATTGCTACTCTAACAGTGTGAAAATAAACGAATAGTCCACTAAAACGTCATCCGTAAAAATTAAAAGTCGGCGGACCGGACAAAATTGTCGGTAGATCTATCCTCCCGAACTCAGACCCGGCTCCATTCTCCAGCCACTTTCAATCCTGTCAGAGAGAATGAAACGGTAATTTGCCTGTATAAACTGTGAAGCTTTTGGGTCCGCCGCACTTCTGTTTATTGTTTCCAGGACATGGAATTGTGCACTTATTAGGAGTCGTCAATCCAAAGACGAAGCTCTGTACGCATCGACAAATGTGTCCATTCTGCAAAATATTACTGAATAATTTAATTTTTCAGGTCTATTACATGCAAAACCGTTTGTATATACGGTTGAAGTTGCAAAATTTGCTTTATAAAGCGTTGCACTATTCTTCGCGAAATGCCAGCTTCTCTTTAAATTTCCTGATGACTCCTGTGGCTGTGAGGATCATCATCCTTGCTGAAAATCAGCTCACTCACACGCCGAATATTCCGTACGTTTCTAACGAACTTCGGGCAGCCGCTTCCTGATCTAAGCGCTGTTGCATACCATCGGCATCGAATTGACATTACATATAAAGATGGCGACCGGAAATTGACAAAATACTGACAATACGTTGAGTATAACAATTAAGGGTAATTTTACAGTTAAAAAACCCGCACAAAACGTATTTTAATATATAGCCTATTGCACAAGATTTAGCCAGGCGGTATCAATTTTTATGCGCCACCCCCGTGGCCTATAATTGTATGTTAAATATATTTTTAGACAACGCAAAATGGTCCAGCATGAATGTCCAACCATGCATTGCAACCTTGCATGCATATAACTCAGGTGGGCGACACTAATGATTTTTGAAATGGCAGTGTCGTTAAACAGCAACAAGTGACCTTGTTTAGTGTCTCTCGCGTGTAGATGTAGACAAGCTAGAATGCTGTCAAGTTGACAACGACCTTGAAATCTCATTGAACAACGCAGATAAGATGAAAGACTCGAAACAACAGCATTGCACTACGTCAGTAGCTTTATTGTAGTCCTAACGTTTTACCACAGTCGTTATAATTAACCTAGCGAAGATATTCTTAACGTAAAGAAAATAATGCAAACTTTATGATAGTGGGTAACAGTTTAGGTCTATTAGGCAGTTTAATGCAAATCAACAAATCAATCAGCGAATGGTTTAGTCGGAGAAGAAGGTTGCAGAGTATTTAACTAAACAGCAATATAAAATTGATTTAACCTTATGAACAGCTGGCGAACGTGCAAGACCACCGTAGCCAGGATTTTATTTAATGCGTTGACGGCGGTGCAAACCCCACTATTTTCCGCGATTTCCGACTATTTTATGCTCGAAGTTACATTACACACAGTAGTTCTTACACCACGTGCTAACAAAATTTAATGCATTATTTCATTTTTACATTATTGCATTTCGAGTGGTGTTCAAACACCCAAAACATTCCCCCTAGCTACGGCCTTGCGAACGTGGCTGAAGAACGCGTATTTAATGCATTTAACAAGACTCACCTTTATCCCAGCGTAAGTTTTAACTTTCGTCAGACAATAATAAACGCATTGATCGATAGTTGGCGGGTCGAGCGTTTTCATCGACCAGTCGTTCTTCTTTGGTGAGTCGCTGTAAACGCTGTCGTTGAAGCATCCGACAAACGTGGCGACATTTGGTCGAATTGTCGTCGCAGGGGCGACAGTTTGGTTTTGCTGAAAGATATCCGCCTCCAATACTTTGTCCGGATCGGAGAAGGGATTCGCCCAGTCGACGGCATCTAAAACGACGTGTCATTCAGTCCCATTCATCCAGTTGCATCGACTCCTCATCGTGTACATACACAATGTATTACACATGTTCAAGTGCAACATTTGAGCGGTTTATTATGAAGAGTAGCCTACTATATAGGCCTAATTAAGCTATGCTGTCGCTGTTGAAAAGTAAGCATAGTATTAGCATACATGTAGGTTATATTTATTGATATCATCCGATGTAGGCTATTATATTATTTAGCAGAACATTTGATTCATCAAAATTAATTGGTAAACGCTGCTGATAATAATTTATAGAGGTATTATATTATAATATCGGCGCTCTTTTGTCGTGTCGCTCTTGTCGGCGCTCTTTTTTCGGTCGCTCTTTTGTCGGTCGCTCTTTTTTCGGTCGCTCTTTTTTCGGTCGCTCTTTTGTCGGTCGCTCTTTTTTCGGTCGCTCTTTTTTCGGTCGCTCTTTTGTCGGTCGCTCTTTTTTCGGTCGCTCTTTTGTCGGTCGCTCTTTTGTCGGTCGCTCTTTTTTCGGTCGCTCTTTTTTCGGTCGCTCTTTTGTCGGTCGCTCTTTTTTCGGTCGCTCTTTTGTCGGTCGCTCTTTTTTCGGTCGCTCTTTTTTCGGTCGCTCTTTTGTCGGTCGCTCTTTTTTCGGTCGCTCTTTTGTCGGTCGCTCTTTTGTCGGTCGCTCTTTTTTCGGTCGCTCTTTTGTCGGTCGCTCTTTTTTCGGTCGCTCATTTTTCGGTCGCTCTTTTGTCGGTCGCTCTTTTGTCGGTCGCTCTTTTGTCGGTCGCTCTTTTTTCGGTCGCTCTTTTGTCGGTCGCTCTTTTTTCGGTCGCTCTTTTTTCGGTCGCTCTTTTTTCGGTCGCTCTTTTTTCGGTCGCTCTTTTGTCGGTCGCTCTTTTGTCGGTCGCTCTTTTTTCGGTCGCTCTTTTGTCGGTCGCTCTTTTTTCGGTCGCTCTTTTTTCGGTCGCTCTTTTTTCGGTCGCTCTTTTTTCGGTCGCTCTTTTGTCGGTCGCTCTTTTTTCGGTCGCTCTTTTTTCGGTCGCTCTTTTGTCGGTCGCTCTTTTTTCGGTCGCTCTTTTTTCGGTCGCTCTTTTGTCGGTCGCTCTTTTTTCGGTCGCTCTTTTGTCGGTCGCTCTTTTTTCGGTCGCTCTTTTTTCGGTCGCTCTTTTGTCGGTCGCTCTTTTTTCGGCGCACTTTTGATGGAGTGCCGTTTCTACATATTGTGAACTCATTAACTTGACTTTCCGATTAAGGTTGCAATATTTTAGCACATAGGCTTTACAAGTTTACTTTGAATTACCTTCGCACTGTCTTCCTTCATATCCTAATCGACACACGCACACGAATGACCCGTCGCCTTGCTGTTGACAAAATCCGCCATTCTTGCATGGTATGTTAAAGCATTGGTCTGAAAATAATTAAAACAACCTACCAGATAGAAATCAATTATTGTCGAAAGACAGAAAAATCGATAAAACAAACTGAAATAGGGGGCCTACAATACAATTAGCCTATTATCTGTAAAGACGTCAGCGGCTATTGTAGTCGTAAGATGTAAACTTTTGATTTAATAATAAGTGTCTTTCAAATTTCAAGCTGTCAAATTTTAAAATGGTCTTGATCCTTGAACACTTAGTAAAACAACATAAATTCTGCATAATATCACTTCCATAGTTTGGTGTTTGATCCTTCATGCTTGTTTCGTTAACCATTTGCAACAATTTCCAGGATAGAATCGATTGGAAAAAGACAGACCACAGAAGAGTTGACGTACCGTACAAGTCACATTTTGGGCCGGCGTATCCATGTATGCAGATGGCTGCTGGACAGAGTCCGGTTTCAATGTTACACTGATCCGAAGCACAGTTGCATGTGGCGCTGCAGTCTTTGCTGTAGTGGCGAAAGGGACAACCTGAAAGTCAAAATATACCAAGGTAGTCTACCAGTCTGGTAACATAGAGCGTAAACAGCACATAATAAAACCGAAAATAATGATGCAGCAATCTACACTGTGTCCGAATGAAAAAGTCGTCCGGAAGAATAATTGCAACAAAACCGCCAAACTATACACTGCGGTCGAAAGCACGAATCTCCACCAACAAGTCTAACTGTTCACAAAACATTACGTACGAGTCATCCGATTTGTATTTTTAAATGTAAATGGTCAATTATAGTATACATGTAATCTATAATATAACGATTCTTACTCAAGTCTACCTGAAAAGAAGAAATATTCTGCCACTTGGAACCCACATCATGCAATTTCTCATGTCAGGCATTTAACTGATCCTGGGCCCTGCATTGTGGCAGCCCATCATGATGTAGCATATGTATGTGGCTTAGGCAACAAGAGGGGCTTGAAGGGAAACGAACCACCGCCCCTTCACCTTTGAATAAATCCGCCTCTGCATATGCACAGACAAACATGCGTACATCACATATAGCACA
This sequence comes from Lumbricus rubellus, assembly GCA_945859605.1. Taxonomy (NCBI): domain Eukaryota; kingdom Metazoa; phylum Annelida; class Clitellata; order Crassiclitellata; family Lumbricidae; genus Lumbricus; species Lumbricus rubellus. Next base: position 41,115,107 of record OX243813.1, read on the forward strand.
TAGGTTACTTCATGTTGAATCGTTTCTTAGATAGAAGAAACTTGTCTTACTGCGGTAGATGCCCATAGCGACTTGATTTCCACATTTGTATGATTTGTCTTTGGAACAATAGATCGAATCGGAGGAACAGGATTCGTCCGGTGCAGTGTTGTAAACTCCGAAATCGTTACCGCAGTAGCATTTGTGATTCTATAGATCAGTAATCCAGATTCGCAATTTTAGAAGAGCACAGATTCCTTGTCTAATATTCTGAACAACAATAATGCTACGTCTAATGTCTAGAGTCTTTGAGACTAGTTTCTACTCTGCCCTTAAGACTGTTCTCGTTAACCGTGGTTGGGTCGGGAGCGCCTCTGAGTAGATTCTCTTGAAGAGGCGCTATAAAAATGTCTGAAATGAATGAATGAATGAATGAATGAATACTGGTACGGTATGGCAACTGCTCCACTAAGGTAATATACGTAATCTGGAATTGAAAGTCTCTACTATTGATAAATAAAGAGGCGTTAGATCATGTTTGGTACTAACCAACTTTTATTTTAGTTCTATCTGAAACCTTACAGAATCTGTTGTGCCTCGTTCAGTAACCTATATAGCCTACATACATTTTTGGCATAAAGCATTATAGTGGGCCTACATGATAATAGGCCTACAGGGTGGATCTAAAGGTACCCCATACGACTTTTGCCAATATATTATACTGAACAAAAGTATAAATTTGCAGACCAAATTTTACATACAATTGCCAAATTTAACTAAAATATTTCAAAAATAGCAAAAGTTATATCACTTTAAGCTTGCACAGTGGGATTTAAAAATGCATGCTTTGGCAAAGATTTATTGACAACAAACCGCAGGGGTAGGCTACTTTTCCCTCCACCCGTTAGACCAATCGGCTAGACTATGCTAAAGAATAGTGACGAATACAAACAGTAAACAACTAGAACATAGTTATACATAAAAAATAGAGAAATAATATGAGCTAAGAATGAAGGATGCATGCAGAATATGGCTAGGCGGCATTCAGCATATGGGGAATAGTCTAATATACTCCGCGATGTCTTATTGCGATTGTGTTTAGATGTAGCCTAGATTATAAGCTGAGCGACAAAATATGTCATAGAGTTTTCAAATTGTTATAAGGAGCGTGTTTCTTGGAACTTATCAATATTGTTGAAAATGAAAATGAAATTGAAAATAAATGAAATTGTGAAATTGAAAATGGAAATGAAATTTCTCTGCGAAAAGAAGTGTGTTGGGCCTACCTCTGCGTGTTTTGTTAGTTGAAATTGGTGTCTCGTATCCGGAGAAAACATAGGTGCCTACGCCTACATGGTAAATTTTTATAGACCAATGATTAGCACAAACCCACTAAATTGTGCACCATTCAGCTGCGAATCAAAATTTAAAGTTTCCAATTTAAATCAATGTTCTGCTTTCATGCAGACGAATTATCTAGGCGACGTCTGCACACTTGAAAACATGAAAGCATGAAATATTTATATTGCAAATACTATAAATAATTTAAGTGGCCTACCCCTAATCCGGCGAATGTTTTCATGTCGTTTCGACAAAATTCGACGCATCTTTCCACCTTCATCGATGTTTTTGATCCCAATTTCATGTCGGATGCGGATGAGTCGTTCAAGTTTGCGTAGCATCCGAGGTACTGCGGACGTTTGTCTTCAAGCAAATCGAACAGTGAATTTCTTTAGGATGATCGTGTAAAGTCGGAATTTATTGTAATACAACTATAACTTTATTTTGTGTCTATCGACTTGTCCACAGTGACACGTCGTTTATAGCGAATTATTTTAATGTTTGAACGAGTCTGTCTATTTCAATTTGATCCTACAAAATAATGGCTATTAAGTGGAGACGTGACATTGCACAAAAAGAGGCTGCCAAAATGCTCTGAACAAGACCCACTCGAAGGTTACATTTTTCAAAGAAATTAAGTTTTCGTCTCTGACAATTAACAGGTAGCCTTTCAGTAAGCCTCTATGTAAGAAGAGTTGCAAATATCCGTCTTGTAGAACGACTGCTCTTAATTTGTTTTGTGAAACGATGTATTATCGCTTACATTAACGAAAGCTGACGAGAGATCTAAGGTATGAGAATGCATCAATATGTTTGAGTTGCTTCTTCTGGCTCTTGGTGCCGCAAGATATAGGCCTAGCACCAGCCATTCTTGTCACCTTCGTGTTGTCAATATTATACAAATCAACAGGATCGAAACGAAACCGATATATAGGCTATTAAACAATAACCAGCTCAGTTCTGCCGCAGATTTAACCAAAACACGTATCAGGTAGATTATATCGAAGGTTAGATATCTTACGTTGCAAACTTTCGCACTGTGAGCGCCTCTGATTTATGTGCATTGTGCACTGTGAGAGGTGCCTTACAAATTCATAGATACAATACAATACAATACGGTTTGACGGCTAGGAAATCTACTAAACGATCATACAAGTTGATGTGAATGACTTATTTTGAATCGTTAGGCTACCTACCCGGCACATTGCACGAAGGACCGGTCCATCCTTCGATACATTGAGCATCCTTTCCAGGACAAACACCTTTCCATATTGTGCACTGTGGGTCTTTGCAGTTGCAAACACCGTCACACGTGAAAGCTTTATAGATAGTTGGCGAATAGGTATTCAATGGACAAACTGCGTAAAAAAACAATTCGTCTGAAGAAATCAAGTCTAAACTGCGCATGGAGTCAGTATGACACATTCTATGGCTGGGTGCGCGTGGACAACGAAGCCCAAAATGTAATGATCAAAATGGCAATAATCAGAGTGCAACGGTCAAATCTATTGACCAAAATATAGTCGTCAAAATGTAGAGATCACAAGCCGTGGTTACAAACGTAATAATCGGAATGTAATTATCAAAATGTGATGTTCCAAATGTAGTGATCATAATACACTGATCAAAACTCGACGATCCAACTCCAAAGATCAAAATGTAATGACCAAAATGTAACAAGTAAAACAACAGATTGATGTTTAATCGAACAAGCCAACAATCAAATCGATTTTGGTTTCTAACCATAATTATATCGATTAATTAATAAATCATTAAAACCCGCAGTCTTACAGTTTCATCATCATGATCATCATTTTTTTCATAGCTAGGGCCTATCGTCAGTTATCGACATCATTTTTAGGTAGTTTGCTAAGACTGTTCCCTGTAAGCATTATCAGACGATCTAGTGAAAACATGTAAAATGAAACTAATATTTATTATAGTAGCATAGGACCTATTTATTATAGTAGCCATATAGCCTATTGAACTAATCTTGACTCCTATATTAGGCGCACGTGACACTGAACCTTTAGTAGAAAATAACGCGAAACACACACGCGTTCAGTTCGGTCAACTTTGTCCTAGAGACCTAGACACTGTTAGACAGGAATAATTATGGTAATTCGATTTCCAGCTACCTCGTGTATTTTAGGACAAAACTGTCAAAACATCATGATACATCATCTTTATACAATGCTTGGCTATAACGAAGGTCATTCTGCAATGGACACAGCGATATCAAATTGTGTGCATTATAAATATTTATTAGGATCTTTCGCCATTTATCATTGTGGCCCACGGTGTCATGCGTTGCATCTTCTATCCCGCATAAAAATTCTGAGATGCATTCCAGTCCTTCCATGTAGTACTGAATTTTGTCTGAGCATCACATTCACATTTTATTAGCAGTTACAGATCATCAGAGTCTGTAATCACTACAATTAGTCTACTTTTCGGTGCATGCAGAAGCAAGATTCAAGAGCTAAAGCGTGATATCATAATACCATGTGTACTAATGGTTTAAATAGTGAGAGATAAGCTATTTCATATAGGCCTAGATCAGCGGTTCCCAACCCGAAGGTCCTATTGCAATGGACACAGCGATATCAAATTGTGGGCAATATAAATATTTATTAAGATCTTTCGCCATTATCATTTTCATAACGTCTGAGCATCAAATTCACATTTGCTTAGCAGTTACAGATCATCAGAGACTGTAATCACTACAATTAGTCTACTTTCCGGTGCATGCAGAAGCAAGATTCAAGAGCTAAAGCGTGATATCATTAGATCTATAGGCCTACCATGTGTACTAATGGTTTAACTGGTGAGAGATAAGCTATTTCATGTAGGCCTAGATGCATTAAATATTATTTTTTCTTATGCTTGTTAGAAATCTTGCATTACATCGTAACGTACCCGTGTAGACGCTGCTGGCTTGAAACCCTCCGCACTTCTCTCTTAAAGACGAAATGCAATGGTGGTCGCACTTTTCTTCAACCCAATTCTCAGCATAAGCCTGGGCCGGGTCTGCTTCACCGCAAAGGCAATCCTTAGCCTCCTGTGGATAAATCCATTCAATTCAGTTTTATGTGTGTGTACGTAATCAAATTCTGAGTGTAATATTACATGTAGCCTTGGTCTACTGATGCTGCTATACTAATGATACATCAATAACTATATACTACTACCACTAAATCAACAGTGGCCTTTAACTACAGCTCTGATAATCCTCGTCATTATTGTCTGAAATCTTTTACATGAAGGCTCAGAGTGGCCCACGGTGTTAATGTTCCGGATGCGCTGCAGATCGCAATAATTCCCATCATGAAATCTGTTGGATCAAGTATGATATACAGGGTGGCTCAAAAAAAAATACCCCACATTACCAGCAAGACTTCCTTCATCCAGCCATATCTTCGCAACCCATTGAAATTTTTCTACGAAAATTTTTCAATTTGTAGGGGAATGAATTTGCAACAATCCCTGAAAGTATCATTTTAAACTTTTCATGTTTGCAAAAGTTACAGCTGTTTAAACTTTCAATTCGTTTTTTTCGAATTTCCGCGGAAAAATTAACGTCATTTGTTGATTTCCATGTCAAATAATATCACCTTTCACTGCCACCTCAGAAATTCGTTTTACAGTTTATCGTAAAGTACATTCCCTGCTTTAATACGAGCTCAAATTCTTTTTGTGAAACTCGGTATGGGCTTGTTGATCGACTCCTCCGGCAACTGATCCCACATTACCAGCAAGACTTCCTTCATCCAGCCAATGTTCTCCAAGTTGGGATGAAATGTCTAGCAGAGCTCCACATATGTGATAATCAAGAGGGTTAAGGTATATTGAGTTTGTTGGTCATTCATAAGGTAGCGTCATCATAACTAACCTTGCCGTGTGAGCAAGCAGGAAGACATTGGTCGTTTGGTCTGACGGAAAAAAACGCGATGTTCACGAAATTCGCTTGGTACTCGCAAAGGTAAAGTTTGCAAAGCACATCATGGTTTCAGCGTCAAATCTGCTGGCGTATGTTACGGCTGCAAGGAAAGGCTGCACTTCATCCCATTCCGTAGGCCTAGGCTAAACGTCAAACTTACCGTTGAACTCTGTTACCCAGACTCATTGAACACTGAAGGCATGTTATAACATTTGGTTTTATTTTCCAGCAGGACGGTGCGCCTGCTTGCTAGCACGGCAGGGCTGACTATGATGATGCCATCTTATTGCCATCAACTGCGGTAAATTTATTGGCACAGGTGAATGACCATCAAACTCACCAGACCTTAACCCTTTTGTTTAAATTACGATTGGGAACCTATGCTGGAAAGATGCAAGACATTTAATCCCAAGTTGGAGAACATTGGCTAACTGAAGGAAGTCTTGCTGCTAATGTGGGATCAGTTGCCGTAGGACTCGATCTGCAAGGCCATACTGAGCTTCACAAAAATAATCTGATCTCGAGTTAAAGCAGGGAGTGGACACTCCCATAATACTTTACGACAAACGGTAAAACGGATTTATGCGGTCGTGGTGAAAGTGATATCATTTGACATGGAAATCTACAAGTGACGCTAACTTTTCCGCGGAAATTCGAAAAAACCGAATTGAAAGTTTAAACATCTGTAACTTTTGCAAACATTACAATTTTAAAGTGAAATTTTCAGGGATTGTTGGAAATTCATTCCCCTACACATTGGAAAATTTTCGTAGAAAAATGTCAATGGGTTGTGAAGATATTGCATTTTATCCGGTGGGGTATTTTTTTTGAGCCACCCTGTAGATATCCAATGTATCCAGCGTGGCATGCGTTGCATCTGTTATCTCGCATAAAAATTCTCAGATGCATTCCAGTCCTTCCCTGTAGTAATGAATTTCAAGGTGACCCTCGCCCCCCATAGCACGGGTTCAAGTGAGTGGGGCGTCCGTCACCTTTCTGAGCGCAGCTGCCTGGTCCTTCACCTTCTCAGATCGCAGTGCGAGACATCTGAGAAGCGTCACAAGTTACGACTTGAGCCAGAGAAGAGGGAAACTTGTGATGGTGGAGTCGTTGCCATTGAGCCGGGAGGTTCGAGGCTCGAATCCACCTCGCCGCGTAAGGACCTTGGGCAATTCCTTCACTCACAAATGATCAGCGCTTCGGCGTGAAACTCCGATGCAGTGTCCGCTCTGCATCGGGAGCGCCTCTGAGTATAGAGAGCTTGAAGGGGCGCTATAACAAGTGCACATACAAACAAGCAAACAAATGCCACAGGAAGTCTCAAGACGTTGGATTCAAATGTCGAGGTTTACCATGTCAAAGGCGGCAGAGACATCAAAGAGAGTCAATAGGCTAAGTGGAGATCAATCCACAGCTGAATAGATGTAGGAGAGAAGGGAGAGGAGGACCGTTTCAGTGGAATAATTAGCCCTGAAGCCCGATTGACTAGGTGCAAAAGCCTTTCTGACTGTAGAACATTGTGTAAAACGTATTCACGAATTCATGATGAAAAATGTCTTAGACTTCATTTTCAGCTCGTTTTCGCAGTGCTGTAGCTTATTCACTTGCGTTCAATAATTGACAAGCGGCAGCATAAACATGGAATACGCTAAGTCTATCATATAGCTGCTATAGCACACTGTTAGCACAGGCATGTAAACCTATGCACTGGAAGGTCTATAAAGTGCGATTCATCTTAATTATGTTGTTACCTGAATTGAGAAAAAGGTGCTTATGTTTTGAAAGCAGAAATTTCGACACATTGTTACAGTCATCTTGTCATCTTTCAATCGTTTTCCATACTGGTAAAGTCGATACGTCGGATTTTCCACAAAGCAGCCAATGTAAGAATACTCAAGAGCAGTAGTCGCTGATGAAGACACTCGTTTTGAAACTAAAAGAATACATTTCAGAAGTTCATTATTTATAGTTTACGATAATTATAACAGCAAAAATTAAATGGCTCTGAGAGAAAGGCTAATTTCTTTGATTAGACTAAATCGAGAGCTCATCTATTGAAGGCAAATTAGTCGGCTATAATAGGCCTATAATACGCTGTTTGGGCAAACCTTGAAACCTGTACCTAGTTTTGCAAATGAATAACAATAATAATAATTATTATTATTCGCTATTGCTTGGGTTTAAGACTTTAAGTGAACGATGTCAATATCTCAGCGAAAGATTGCGACTTCAGAGCTTAACAGCGGCGAATTTCGGTGGCGGCGTCGGGGGCAAAACTATAGTATCGGGGACCATATGACGACACTAAGCCTTAACCTAGGCTACCCTAACCGACCCTCACGACGCCTTATCTGACCTAACCGACACGTCGGTCCCCCTGATACCAAGGGCGGATACAGAAACTTTGGACGGGGGGGGGCCAAAAATTCCGGGAAAACTTTAGGCCTTGGGTGGAAAATTTTTGTTTCGTATCCGCCGAAAAAGTTGATGACCTTTTTTTTAGTCATCCGGCCAAATTTTCGGGAAAATTATACCATTTTATCCGCCAAAAAAGCTGAAAAGTTGATGACCTTTTTTTTAGTCCTCAGATTCATTCTGACTTTTAGAAAACATGCCATTTCCAAATAGGGGGGGGGGGGCGCCGCAATGCATGGGTTTTCTTAATAGGGGGGCCAATTTGTGCAATATATACATTGTTCCACAGCATGTTCAATCCAAATGGGGGAGGCCACGATACATGGGAATTCTAAATGGGGGGCCATGGCCGGATAAGCCCCCCTTGATCCGCCCCTGCCTGATACCATAGTTATGGGCGCAACTATAAGATCGAGGACCGACGTGTCGGTAAGGGTCAGGTTAGATGTCATGGGGTCGGTTAGGCCCAGGTTAGGTGCCGTGAAGGTCGGTTATGGTTAGGTTTAGGGTTGGTGTTGTCATTCGGATCCGGATACTATAGTTACGCCTAGTTATGCCACGCCGGGCTCTAGCGCTTAATACACGGTGCGTATTGATTGCGAATACTTACAGATACTGATGAAACACAAGAATAAATACCCAGACTCCATGGGTTCCGATCTCTGCAGCAAAAGCCCATCCACAATAATTATGACGATTCAAACGAAAAGTGAAATTTAGAGGTTCGTTGAATAAAGATGACGAATTAAATTATGACGTAATTTTTAATTAGGTCTACTCTATTTTAATTCGGCTACATCAATCGCGAGTTATTTCGTGTCTCCCCATAATCTTATTTTAAGCTCCTGGGAGCCTGTTTAATGTCATCTCAAAAGCACCCGATTGTGTAGTGACCATGAAGGTGGAAGGTTCAGAGTCTCAAATCTCGCCAGAAACAGATCTTTGTTTTGAGAATAATTTCTTTGTCACTTGCGACCCTTGCTGCAACAATGCGCAAATGTTTTTCTTCGATCACACGACTGTAAGTTAACATAGGATGGCATTGCATGGCAAGGCTGGACGAATAGCTTAGCCATGGTTGGTTGATTTCTGGGCGACCTCTAGAGGGGAATTCTTTATTAACAATAATGACCGACCTACCCAAAGAGCGTCGGTTGAGATTCGTGTTTTCGACGGCAGCAATGTGTGTAGCTTGGCGGTTTTGTTGCTATTAGTCTTCCGCACACGTAGGCCTACCGGTATGCAAACTCCCCTAAATCCGATCACCCTTCTCCCCTCATTGAGTACGTGATATATGGACATCCCTCGTAATTATACGTCCTATTAAAATTTATGACTAGGTGAAGGAATGTGTTCAGGTAGATGTAGGACCTACATTCGTCTCATAAAATTTATATGCAACCTCTGCCGCAAAGTACTATCAAATCTACAATAGACCTTAACATCGTGTGATATAATAATAAATTATTTAACAATGAACATAGACAAAGAAATGGAATCTTTCAAAGTTTAGCAAATAAGTTTATATTATAGGATGTCTATAATAAAACCCAGCAGTTCAAATTTAGCATAAAACACAATATAAATAATTATATGCACTGTAATTCACATGTGCATTGCATAAAATTGCATAGGCATATTACATACAATCGTCAGTCTCATAATTATTGCCACTTCACACGATTTGAGGCAATCAATAGATAATGTTTTTTCACGACATTTATGCGGAGTTTCAACGCTTAAGAAGACATCATAATATGAAGTTTAACAAACTGACAATCGTGTCATGGAGTAATGTTTAAAATAAATCATCTTCAGAAATTTCTTTACCTACAAAATCAGCAATCGTCCCTTATCAGTCGGGAATTACTAATAGGCCTACAATTAATTCCATTGGTGGACATTAACTATACCCAGATCACATGATTAGAGATTTGATTCACGATAACGACCGATCAACCTATTTCTTGGAGTCACTACTTGTGACGCTCTATTCAGCTGACTCGCTGTGGCTGCTGTTTATATATCGATTAATTAATTTATCAGTCAGTCTTTAAGCCGCTACACGCAACGCCTTGAAACTTGGCATGATAATTATATACATGTAATTTTATTTATTTTGTGTCATGCGCCTTCGTACGCATCATCGTTTTCATCATCATTCTCACCATTATCTTCCCGCCTCTTTCTCCTCCGCTTCCTCCTCTCTTCTCGTTCCTCCTTCTCTTCTTTCTCTTTCTTCTCCTCTATTTCTTTTTCCTCCTTCTTTCGTTTTTTCTCCTTTTCTTCTTCTTTCGCCTTCCTAGCCACTTCCTTATCGTACGTCATGGCCATGTAAGTCTTGTAGTAGCAGTGGACGTTGTAGCCAAGTCCTGACATCACGATCACGGCGAAGAGGATATTGATCATCTTGACAGTTTGCAATAGAGTGTACGTGTCTTTCAAATCGGCTGTAATGAAAACGATGCAAAAGACATAAATTAAGTGAACCAACTCAACCAAGTCTTTAGATAATTATAATTAGCGTTACTTATCGCGCATGCAATAACACCCATGCACGTACTCAGCCGATTACATAAGATGAAGAACGTACTAAGGCAGAATGTCAATTTTTCTACTTTGCATCGATGTGAGTATCGGCGCATTTTCTTTCGAGACTCAGACTACTGTTCGTTTTTTAAGGCCTCATCTCACGATTATAATCATTATACGAATTTAGCAGCTGCTGAAATGCTTATCAAAATGAGTGATATCAACTTCGAAAGGTAGGATGAGCTGTCTTGCTATTCGGATGTAAGGTCTTAGTGAATTTGTATGCTTTTAACTGACATGGCTTTTTATTCATTCATTAATTTTTACTCATTCATTCATTCATTTCTACAGCGCTTCTTAACATAGGTGCAATCACGTCCTAAAAGTTGGGGGGGGGGCATAAAGAATCACGTCCTAAAAGATGGGGAACATAATAATAAAGTTAAGGGACCACTCAAAAGTTGGGGGCGCGTCCTGTGGGTCTCATAGGGTGGTTGCGCCTATGCTTTTTAACGCTACTAACCTTTGTTACACTGCTTGCCTAACCATCCTTCGACACAACCACTATCACATATTCCCGTCTCCAGATCGCACGGTCTCTGATCAGCGCAGTGGCATTCCATTGAGCACAGGGTTGTAAACTTCCCCAATGGACAAACTGACAAAATAAATTATCACAAGCTAAAAATTAAACATTGCATCTTCTGCTACCACAATACAGAGGCAGAGACAGAGACAGAGGCAGCGGCAGAAACAGACAGACAGACAGACAGACAGACAGACAGACAGACAGACAGACAGACAGACAGACAGACAGACATGTATCATGATAGATGTAAGCTTACTGGCCTGTTGAAAGCTTTTGTCGCTACGAACGCTTGGAGAATAGATAGATAGATAGATAGATAGATAGATAGATAGATAGATAGATAGATAGATAGATAGATAGATAGATAGATAGATAGATAGATAGATAGATAGATAGATAGATAGATAGGTAGGTAGGTAGGTAGGTAGGTAGGTAGGTAGGTAGGTAGGTAGGTAGGTAGGTAGGTAGGTAGGTAGGTAGGTAGGTAGGTAGGTAGGTAGGTAGGTAGGTAGGTAGGTAGGTAGGTAGGTAGGTAGGTAGGTAGGTAGGTAGGTAGGTAGGTAGGTAGGTAGGTAGGTAGGTAGATAGATAGGTAGATAGATAGATAGATAGATAGATAGATAGATAGATAGATAGATAGATAGATAGATAGATAGATAGATAGATAGATAGATAGATAGATAGATAGATAGATAGATAGATAGATAGATAGATAGATAGATAGATAGATAGATAGATAGATAGATAGATAGATAGATAGATAGATAGATAGATAGATAGATAGATAGATAGATAGATAGATAGATAGATAGATAGATAGATAGATAGATAGATAGATAGATAGATAGATAGATAGATAGATAGATAGATAGATAGATAGATAGATAGATAGATAGATAGATAGATAGATAGATAGATAGATAGATAGATAGATAGATAGATAGATAGATAGATAGATAGATAGATAGATAGATAGATAGATAGATAGATAGATAGATAGATAGATAGATAGATAGATAGATAGATAGATAGATAGATAGATAGATAGATAGATAGATAGATAGATAGATAGATAGATAGATAGATAGATAGATAGCCTTAAGACTGTCCTATGTAACCGAGATTACCCCCACCCCACCATTTAGTCAAAATCAATTATCAGAATCAATTTGAATAATGAAACTTAACCTAACCAGTTAATTATCGAGCAAAGCACTTAAACACATTATTTTATAGTTACTTGTATAAATACTGTTCGCCATCGCCCCTCCACAGTTACTGTAGTCTTTGCCTGTTCCAGATTTGCATCTTGTGTTGCACTCAGATTCGTTTCCTTTGCCATGTTTCCCGTAGGCATTAGCGCATCGACATTGGCTTCCAGCCTAAGACCAAACGGTAGGACACAAAAGAGACCTCATTATTCTCAGTTCCTTTCGGGAAAATTGCATGTGGCCTGTTGAACTAATCTGATGATATAGACATTCAAACAAATTGAAGCTGCAAAGCTGCGGTAAAACTTAGCATTCAAATCACGAATTCCAGGTAAACTTTAGGATTCGACGGGAATTAAGTCCAATCCTGAATTTTATAAGCTTTTAGTGTTAATCAAATTTTAAAAATATCTAGCATGATAAGCTTATTGGCTTCTGATTGTTGAAAGCTTTTGTCGCAACGATCGCTTGGAGAAAACATCCCGGTAGACCTATGCAGCTCACAGTAAATCTTTATTCCATAGTTCCGTCCGCAGAATTAAGTAGCACAGAAATTATTTAACAATATCATAATATTGGCTACAGCCTTATTATCGAACCATGATTGCTCACAGTAGTGAAACATTTTTGTAACACCATAAACATCCGATTAAAAACTTTTCTGTTGCTTGCCAAGCAAGTTTAAGTGAGACATATATTTCAAAACAAACTTTGGCATTTCCTTTTTCCATTTTCTTTCGTCCTGTTTTCGTCACTTTCAAACACTTTGACTTTAGAATGACTTGCAATGCATTACTTTACTCATTCGACTTACAGTAAATCTGCGCAGAGTTAACTACTTTGTAATTGCCGATGTGAAAATAATTATGCGTCTTGCCCTGTTTCATCTGATCCTCCACCCTCCAATTCCCGGCCCAGACGACACCCGCCTTAGTAGCTGTTCCGCCCCTCTGATCCTATGGTAACTCGACCCGGACCACCACGGACTACTCTTACGGACAACCCTTTTGACTCAACGCAGCGCTCGTGAATAAGCTGGTGCCCCGCGCTTGGCTTTCAAGCAGCGCTTTAGAAATCTGGAGATTACTATTACGATTACGCCAAGCAAAGAAATAGGCTACAGCGAACCTTAATAGCGACGACGGTGAACTTCTCGTCCCTCCTCGTGCAATGGAGGATGCAGTTCTCTACCGTCATGCTTTCATTCACTTCGAGGAAATTCTCCGGCACATCGGTGCTGTCAGGATCGGGAAAACATCCTACGTAGCTAGTCTGACCGTATACCCTGTTATTGACTGGAACATCCGCCTTGTACGGTATCCCGGACACATAAAACTCTTTGGGTCTAGTCACAAGTATTACTTGGACTTTCGGTCCTAAGACTTCAGCGCCTGAAATTCAATATTACACGCACAAAATAAGCAAACGCGCATGCGCATAAATCGCGCTTAGGTCCCTGTTGCGTAGGAATTGTCGTAAATTATTGCATGCATAATTGATAATAGACATTTTGTAGCGCAGATACAAGTCATCCTAATCAGTGGCCTTTATGTACTATAATAGGCTTATTATTGCGCTGGTATAATTAGGCTGTAGCAGTCATAAAGCATAGAAAATTCATCACTTAGCACACATTACTCACGTAGCCTCAAGAGCCGCCAATGGTTCGGATAACAATGGAAGAAAAAGATAAAATATTATTACACATACATTATTAATTAAACTAACTTATGACAAAAGGTCTGATATAGGAACTCTACGCATTTTGCATTTGTCAAGCCTAAGGGGTTAATATCAGTATTTGACTTTGTTATAATCTTTCAAGTCTTTTTTCGTTCGCAGTGACTGTGCTGGGAGCGCCTCTGAGTAGTTTTCTTGAAGAGGTGCTACACTAATTCATAGAATGAATGAATGAATGAATGAATGAATAATTTCCAATGACATTTAGAACGATGCCTCCAGTTTTTGATCGTCTAATGGTGTTCAGAATTATCGAGTCAATTCACAAACAAACCAAATACAATGTAGGGCCTACCTTATAGAAATTATAATGTATAGACCACCAGTCGGTTTTGCCAGTCTATCATGTCCAAACAGTACTGCAGTAGACACGATTCAACCCGTTCATGTTCCAGTTGACCTTGTTAGAATAGTGCTTAAAATGTGCTACCGTACTGACTGTTGCAACTATCTGTTTAAGAATACCCTTCATCTGTCCGAGTTAAGACTTTCGCTACAGGTGACTTTCGTAATGAATGGCCAGTGGTCGCTGTCTGCACAGTTATTCACAAGATGGCGTTTTAAAGCACACCGATAACCGATGCGCCGACGCCCAACTGTCTTCACGTTACGAACTGCTATAATATTGGTAATACCTTTTTCACAACTGTCTCCTTGAAACCCATAAGGACAGCTGCAGATGTAACCGATGACATTGGAGTCCGTTGGCCGACATACTCCTCCGTGTTGACACGGATTTGTTGCGCATGGTTCTTCGAATTTATAAAAGACAGAAGCACACAGTCTTGCGTTAGCAACATTAGTTTCTCATTACCTCAGTGTCAAACGACTTAATCTATTCTCCTCCAATGCAATACCGTAACTTAGATTCGTTGAAACTGAAAGGGGACGGATACCCCGCCTATCCCCACCTCACTGAATCGTCAAAAACAGTGGGTGGACTTAATAAAAGTGATACAACATTTAATATTTGTGTGAAATTGAGCCCTAGCCTGTATGATAATTATATTTAGAAATTCTTACTTTTGGCTAAGATATTGGCATAAGCTCCTTAGTTTTTTAATGGCCTACCCATGGTCACCCTGTACACACAAGTATAGAAGAACAAACTTACAGAATAGATATAAATAATTATGAGACCAAATGAGAATAACATGGTGTGACAACTTGTCGCTAATCTTACACTGTCAGGACTACGGTCAGCTGAATTCGCTGCCAGAACCGGAAACAGAATTAAGGATGATGTAAACGATAAATGGAAAGAAAATGACGGTTTTGACTAACTGAATATGCTGCACCTCTGTCCACTCCAACCCGGTAAGCAAATCCCGCCTGGACATCGACCGTTCTTTGATTCGCACGGTTTGTTTAGACAGTTGCAGTTTTCGGTACACCATTCGCCATAGTAGTGCAATGGACACACTAGGTATTGAAAACACTTGAAACTTGTACTGTTTTTTTTAAACATAGCCTAGGCCTACTGGATTGCATAACTCCAAACAAAGGCATTTATATGCGGTTAGTTATTGACGATTCGTGTGTTTAAATGACGAATCATAACTGAAATTCCATTTTCTATATTCAGAAAATCTTAAACTAAATAAACAATTCATATGATACAATTATTATGGTCTGACGTTGTGTGAGCGTTGGTGAGACAATCAACCGACCTGTATAGATTGCGCTGACGTCTTTATGACCACATCGGAGTCCATCTGACATTTTACCTACTCTGTACGACACAATGAATCGTTGTACAATGGCGCAGTCTCCTTCACACAAAGCATCGTCCAGTACTTCGACGAAGGTGAGTGAGAGTCCACAGAAACACCGGCTGAACTGTTTAGCAAGCACAAGCACAAACTTAGATTGTACACCACCGCAAAAGAAAGACAAGACGCTAGAGCTAGGTCTATAATGCATGTAATAATATTATTTCTCTATTACAAACTCCGATTCTTGACTGCATGGAGCAGTTGCAACTTGCAAAACCCCGCAAATCGTATATCGTAACCGTTAACCATGAATATCCTGAGCGTACAAAACAAGACAATAATTGTAATAATGCGTCGAATACTTTAGATACGAAATTATAATGAACATAAACAGCTAGACAAGTATATTATAATCGAGAAAAGCAGGTGTTTTGTCTACAATCGGCAGAAAAAATATCGTTTGGTGAGAAATTCAATTTTCACCCAATGCCGAACAGAAGCTTATGTGACCACAACATGGAGTAGTAGATACACGGAGGTATCGAGTGGCGAAATTTTGCGAATTTCTAACGAGATTTGTCGGCACATGTCCCGACACAGTGTACGATCGTTGATAACTACAAAAGCAAAGTTAGTCCAACCGAAGACGCCAGTTGATTTCCACCATATCTAAATTACGGATTTTACTATGAGATCTAAGAAAGATTGGGGTCGAAACCCCTCAAACCCCCGGATATTATACTCGCCCTACATCTAGTGCAATACTCAGCTATATCAGCATAATTGTATTGTGGGGCGCGGTGGTCTAGTGGTGGCGTTGCTGCCTTGGAGCCGGAAGGTCCGAGGTTCGAATCCACCTCCCCGCGTAAGGACCTTGGGCAAGTCCTTCACTTACAATTGCTCAGCGCTTCGGCGTGAAACTCCGATGCAGTGTCCGCTCTGCATCGGGAGCGCCTCTGAGTAGAGAGCTTGAAGGGGCGCTATAACAAGTGCACATACATACATACATACATACACTCGACTTACTTGCAAGCTGGCGTAATTCTGACCATTTCTCCGACAAAATCTGGCGCAGTCGGTAGCATTGGTCGGATTGTCTTTCCAAAGTGTAGCCTCACTCGTCATCGCTGTTTGGCCGGATGCGGTTTCTTTATAGCAGCCAATGTAAGCTGGCGTTGGCACAGTCTTACCAACCAATTCTTTTGCGTCTACGATGACAAAATAATTAATGCATGCAATCAGGTTAATAACAGAAGTAACTTAGAACTTTTGCTCAATACCGTAACTAGGATTTTGTTTCGGAGTGTTAACTTAATCTTGAGAATGAGAAAGCGTACAACAAACTGAATCAACTGACTAAAGAACTTTGCATCATCATCAAATTCATCATGATTATATCATCGTCATGATTAGATCATCGTCATGATTAGATCATCGTCATGATTAGATCATCGTCGTGATTAGATCATCGTCATGATTAGATCATCGTCATGTTTAGATCATCGTCATGTTTAGATCATCGTCATGATTAGATCATCGTCATGATTAGATCATCGTCATGATTAGATCAGCGTCATGATTAGATCATCGTCGTGATTAGATCATCGTCATGATTAGATCATCGTCATGATTAGATCATCGTCATGATTAGATCATCGTCGTGATTAGATCATCGTCATGATTAGATCATCGTCATGATTAGATCATCGTCATGATTAGATCATCGTCGTGATTAGATCATCGTCATGATTAGATCATCGTCATGATTAGATCATCGTCGTGATTAGATCACCGTCATGATTAGATCATCGTCGTGATTTAATCCATTGCAGAAGTCGACATAGAAAAAGCAGCGTCAAATTCAAACCTCCATAGTTCTTAGTCTACATCAAGTGTTAGTAAATGCCGTATTTCATTACTCATTATTTCATTTCGGATGTCGAGACGGGGGGTTCAAACACCCAAAACAGAAAATAAGCTTAATCTGTGCCTGTAGTGTTCACGAAGTGTGGGGATGATGTGATCACGAGGAGTCAAGTTTTTTATAAGCCTTGCATGATGGAGAACAGTGGCAAGAGGAACAGAACAATGATAGGCTACATGTAATTTATGAGCGATCGACTTACCTAAGGTTACGCACCAAAATAAACAGAGATGACACGAGACGATTATTTGTAGCTGCATAGTCACAATTGCTTTAACCGAACTTGGCAATCCAAGGATTCCCTGCAATGAGTCGTTTTGATTTATAAATCATTAATTAGGTTAACAGCTTACACGATACTGTCAACTTTCCATAACTACTTTTAATTTAAGATTCATGATAACTGACCTGGATTACTATTTAAACATGAGATACAATGCACTGCGTCATAATGACGTAATTAATAGGGTCGATTAATAAGACTCGATTGTCGATTGCGACAACGTGTGGTTGTGCCTCTATGGTCGAAATTGTTGGTAATTTTGAGTTATATTACTCGGGCAATATGCTTGATGGCCACCGGAATGTCCATGATGTGTTCGTCTGCACGATTACAATCATAGGTGGAGACTTGTTCATGAGTTGAGGGGGGGCGAATGAGTGGCCGAAAGACGATCGCCCTCGGCGCGATGCACCGAGCAGGGAGAGGAACTTGGAGGGGAGGATGAACCTTCTTCCATTGTCGATTTTTTTATTTCCACACTGCAGTGATGCCATTTTAGGTTGTCGTTTTTCTATAGCGAAATTGATCATTATTTCAAAGACGATTTCTATGGCGCCGTAACACAGTTTACAAAGGCACCTCACATACTAAACTAAGCAGCAGGATATTCCTGGAGAAATAAATGAGTCTTGCGTCCAGATTTGAAGGAGTCAACTGGGCCAGCCGCTCGCAGGGTGGAAGGAAGACTGTTCCAGCATTCGGGACCGGCCACCGAGAAAGCGCGGTCACCGAAACTGGTTTTCACCCGCCGTACACGCGAGCGATCTAAGTCGCAACCCGGAGGCGTCATGATGCAGTAATCACGCGTATAAACGGTATAAACGCCTATAGGCTATTGTCTGTCATTTAAACTTTAAAGCACCGCTGATGCCGTGCTCAACTACTTTAAGCACAACTGCGTTGCAGGCAGAAAAGAACTCATACAACAATTTGTTGTTTATTCAAAACTTTAGGTTGGCAGAACGCCGTTTGTAACATTTAACTTATTAGGCCTATAATTATGAAGTTTTTTTATATGCCACACCCAATCCTAACTAGGTTTGATTGATATACAATTTTGCAGTGATTTTGTAAAAGGACAGTCGTATGCCAAAATATGTTTTGTGTTAGAATCTATAGAGGTAGGCCTATAGTAACACGCGAATGATGTATAACCTCAATTTACGCAATGGTGTTTTGTCATGAAAAATCATGCAGCATTTTGATTACTAATTTACTACATGTAGTTCACCTAAAGCAACACTTGATTTATGTTCCTGATGGCCTTTACCAGTTCATCTAGTTGTTACTGGGTTATCAGATGAAGCTCAACGGTCATAGCCGGTTCAGAATCGGAAAATATCAAGTTTTTCCATGTCTGATCTGCTGCACATTGTAGCATCTTCATCTGTCTTTTCCAGAGCTCAAGGTCTGCTGTGGTTTCCGCACTGAAAATTTTCATCGTGTGGCAGTGGTCTTGTGTATGAAAGTGCATCGCGGTAGCCTATTCAATTATAGATTTCCTACATATCATCGCCTGAGAATTAACTTCTCATATCTCCAGTCCAGTTTCTTCGAACAGTAGCTTAGAATTGATTTGTAGCAGACATTTTTAAAAATTCTTCTTCAGTTTCAATGGTTAGGAGATTAAATGTTTGAAAGATATTCAACGGAAATTGCTTGTTGAATATCCTGCTTCCAGAAAACTTGTATCGTATTCATTCATTCATTCATTCATTCATTCATTCATTCATTCACCATTCATTCATTCATTCATTCGTTCATTCATTTTAAGAATATCCATCATGCAGCAAACACGTGAAGTTCGAAGTACTTTGTCTTAATCACTAATCTTGCAACTGAAGTAGTTAGAGTTCATAATAATTATAGTCTGCGCTTTTCTATTTAAGTTCATAAATTAAGTGCAGTCGTCTTGAGTCCTTTGACTCAATATAGCCCATGCGTGATAACTGGTGTCAAAGTGATGCACATTATCTGCTCTTACTAGTCCGGATGATGGTGATGATGATGATGATGATGATGATGATGATGATGATGATGATGATGATGATGATGATGATGATGATGATGCTGATGATGGTGATGATGATGATGATGATGATGATGATGATGATGATGATGATGATGATGACAGTAGCATTCGTTTTTCAATGACATTATTTATTTAATGAAGCATGCAAAAGAATCGGCACCATTCCACGACAAGAAGATATGCGATACAAACATGTCAATATTTTGTTTAAACTACGCTATATAATTATGGGCCATAACTTGAAAGTTCTCCTAGCAATTAGTCACCATCTCAACTACTTATAGCTTTTTCAACCTGAATTAGAAACTTAATCACGTCATCAGCTCTCTGATGATTGTGCTGATTGTGCTGATTGTGCTGATTTTGCTGATCGTGCTGATCGAGCTGACGGAGACGCCCCTCTGAAACGTAGAAGCATTTTACACAATGTACCACTAATAAAATTATGTGTAATAGAGTAATAGACAGCAGAAGAGTAAAAATGTCGATGAGTTGTCAGCTGTCCAGTGCAATCGCTCAACGCTACTTTTTAAATTTGGAAATTGCGATTACGATAATAAACAATTTATTTATTAAATTATTTAATACCTCAAAGAGCTATTTTACTTTGATTTTTTAGACTCAAGATATGAAAAAACTATAATTAT
The DNA here is from genome assembly GCA_945859605.1 of Lumbricus rubellus. Classification (NCBI taxonomy): domain Eukaryota; kingdom Metazoa; phylum Annelida; class Clitellata; order Crassiclitellata; family Lumbricidae; genus Lumbricus; species Lumbricus rubellus. Next base: position 41,135,455 of record OX243813.1, read on the forward strand.
TTTTAAAATTCTCCTAAACATTATCCCTGCATTTGAAATGCCTCAGACACTGTTTCAAGTGGCACTCACACCCTTTTGACAACCGCACAAGAAGGCATGACGACCTTTAGCATTTTGATTTGCGAACCTAAAAACTACATAAAATTGGCTTTACAATTTTTACTAGGGTTAACTTTGAAGGAAATGAAATTGGTTTCATGCATAGGCGCATGCAGCTTGGTCAGTTACAGCTATGGAATTCCACGACGAGAAAAATTTCATTGACTTTTTTTAAATCACAGAAGAAGATACGGTAATCAACATTTCTAACCGTAGACAGACCTTGCATTAGAACAGTCGTTAACATTGAACGCAGCAACTACAAAGTTGAGCAAACTGCTGCTTTCTTTAAACGAACATGGTATTGCAGTTGATGTGAAAGCAACACGGTATAAAAAGAAGTTTACTTACGGCTTTTTGAGTTTGTTGATAGCTGATGTCGATTTCTTGACGCCAGATTTCGAGGGAGCTAGCTTCTGTCGCTCTCCCTTTTTGTCTGATTTCACTTGAAACCAGAAAGAAAATGAAAAACAGCCTAATAGGATATTGACATTAAATTAGAATAACAAGTAGCTGACATAATAGGTGGACGTTGAGTACGGCACTCAAACTGTCGTGTCCATTTAAAATATATTTTCAAACTGCATCAAATTACCTTATTTTTATTTTTTACTATGGTTAACCTTAAAGGAAATGACAGTGATTTCATGCATAAGACCCAGCAGCTTGGTCAGTAAAGAATTGAAGGGATCAAGTAAAACTCGCGAAGTGATAGAACCAAACACGACTGTTTGATCACGTTGGAGGGCTTAACGTAAATTTAATAATACAGAAAAAAGTAGTGGAATCACGACGACAAAAAAATTAACTGAATTTGTTTTAACAATCAACAAAGAAGGTAATCAATTTCTAGCCATAGACAGGCCTTGGATCAGAAGTTACAGTCGTTGGCATTTCAGTCACACGCTTATAAGTTTAATGATGAAGTTACAAGTAGCGCAGTAACCTCAACGGTGGTAGAGCATGTTCAGGGTTATAATTAATTATTGCAAGTGAACTAAATCGCACCATTGTAGTGCTTCGTGCAAAAAGTATAAGAAAGCACGATCAGCTATTCTCCTGATGGAGAGGCCGAAGAAGAACAAAAGTCGCAAACAAACGACCTTTCAAAATACGGTCGTGGAGCTATTTGCCATTGCGAATGCCAGTTGCCTAGAATCATGGAGCAGCATCAGGAGGACAAGCACGTCTTCCAATCGCGGCTGAAGAAGGGACGTCTGCATTGGCACGATGAAGTTACAATACAATACAATACAATACAATACAATACAATACAATACAATACAATACATGACGAGACACGAGAACAGAACAACAGAACAAGGAGTTTTCAAAAGCAAAACTTGAGAAGATATTGTTAGATGACGTTACGATGAAGATTCGGAAGAAAGTCAATCTGAATCTGAAGACCAGGATGCCATGATCATGATGAGGACTCTCAGGACTGGAGACCCAACAACAACAAAATACGTGAGCGCTAAAATGTTATATTACGAGAACAGGAAGCTAGGCTCGACTAACATGGTCTGAGCGATAGACCTGTTAGTTGTTTTCTTTAAATGACCTTGAATGACCCTGAATTTGCTGTCTGTATCGTAGACCCTGGTGCATCGTCGATTACCATGCATCTAAATGTAAGACAGGTTGGTGCGGGTTTCTGGTCGTCGTTGCAAGTATGTTACCGAAAGTGACCAACGTTTCCTTCTGATGAAGAGTGTCCGTTGAATAATTTATACTGTCATACAGGACAGTAGTGTAGAGCCTACTGGTAAAGTTTTAGGTGAATACACGCTGCGGTCTTTACTTTGTTTCACCAAAATTTCTGACGACTTTTTTAGTTGCCGGGCAATTTTTCGGTCGTAATCGGTGTAAAACGAGACCTGATTACACCATTTTCTTACTTTTTATTGTGTAATGGTTATTTGCTGGAAATTCCCTCTCCAATTTTTATTTCCTCCGACTTTTTAAACTTTTACTTTTTCTGAGGTATGTAGCCCTACACGCTGTAAGTTAAATACCCGGTTACCCGCATATACCTTTGTTTTCGGAATTGCGTATACACTAGTGACTAAGCCCACATTCGTTTTAGGTGTGTAGGCCTATACACGCTGTATACACGTGTATACCCTCGTGTACAGTGTTTAATCTAGTCCCAATCCGCTGGGGGGGGGAATTCAGGTTTCTGGAGGGGGGGGAGAAAATTGAGCGTCCGAAGGACGCTCGTGAGGCGCGTAGCGTCGAGACCCGTAGGGGGAGGGGTATGGGAGGGTCCCCATCAGAAACTTTTTGAATTTCCACATTGCAATGGTGGCATTTTAAAGTACCATCTTAACAAAATACCGCTACTTTTTCAGAGCCTCATCAGAAATTTTTGAATTTCCACATTGCAATGGTGGCATTTTAAGGTACCATCTTAACAAAAATACCGCTACTTTTTCAGAGCCTCATCAGAAACTTTTTGAATTTCCACATTGCAATGGTGGCATTTTAAGGTACCATCTTAACAAAATACTTGTACTTTTTCAGAGCCTCATCAGAAAATTTTTGAATTTCCACATTGCAATGGTGGCATTTTAAGGTACCATCTTAACAAAATACTTGTACTTTTTCAGAGCCTCATCAGAAACTTATTGAATTTCCACATTGCAATGGTGGCATTTTAAGGTACCATCTTAACAAAATATCTGTACTTTCTCAGAGCCCCATTAGAAACTTTTTGAATTTCTACATTGCAATAGTAGCATTTTAAGGTACCATCTTAACAAAATACCTGTACTTTTTCAGAGCCCCATTAGAAACTTTTTGAATTTTCACATTGCAACGGTAGCAATTTAAGGTACCATCTTAACAAAATACCTGTACTTTTTCAGAGCCCCATCAGAAACTTATTGAATTTCCACATTGCAATGGCAGCATTTTAAGGTGTCATCTTAACAAACTGCCTGTACACTTTTCAGTGCTTATAAGAGTGGACTTCAATAAATATAAGCAACACTTAACAAATATTGGGGGGGGGGTTATTTCCACACTGTAATGGTAGGCCTCCTCTTTTAAGGTGCCATTTTAGCAAAATAACTCCATTAGACTATTCAGTACTGATAAAAAAAGGGTTTTAGGATCTAATATAATAATATATATGATTATAATTACAATAAAAATATCTTTGTGTATCAGTTCAGCAGCTCAGTTCTCCTGTTGCTGAGTTATTCTAATGAATAAATGCAGACATGAATTTAATAGTAGCCTATATAAGCTGACTTTTCAGCACTATATCAGTTTAACCCTGTTTTTCCAATATGGTCCTGAATTGCTGACCAGGACATACTCTCTGAAATCATATTTAATGGTACACAAACCAACCAAGAACTAATAAACTACCGGTGTCAAATTCAAGAAACCATGTGTAGTAATGATGTTGTTTTTAGGTTTTACTATATATGTCTTCAAATAATAGGACCAAACATTTTGAAATTTTAGGCCTAGAGTTTAAAATTTGAAGGATACCACTGGTGAGAAGCCATTCAGTTGTACAAAAGTAGTATTTGTACAAATATTAGCAGTAAGTTATTCTCATTTAGCAGGATTGTGTCATATATTATAATAGTAAATAATAACACTATAACCATTGACCATATAGGCCTAATAATAAATAATATTACAGTATATTATAACAATTCACATGGTATACGATGATGTAAACAGCAACTAAAACTATAAGCATTTTGTCAAATTTTCTGGAGGGAATGTCATATCTGTTTTAGTTGTGCAAAAATAGTGTTTATACAAATATATACAGTAAGTTATACTAATTGCAACATGATAGTATCATATATAATAATAGTAAATAATAAATAATAATCATATAATAGTAAATAACATCACAGTATATTATAACACTTCATATAAAACAACGATGAAAATAGTAACTAAAAACCAATATCATTTTGTCAAATTTTTCTGGGGGGGGGGGGGGGAAATGTCAATCCTGGGGGGGGGGACTTTCCCCCCCCCCAGAGACGTCTAGATTAAACACTGCCTCGTGTACAATCCTGACGTCACATAGAAACAAAGCCAATTGTCATAAGAAGCTATTGCCAAGCATCGTAGATTGCAATCTGCAAACTGTGTGTTTGCATTTTGTCTAGTCCTTACCTTTCTTCTTCTCTTTTACTTTAGTTTTGCCTTTCTCTTGGCCTACTATCAGGGCGTTAGTTGGAGTTATTTGGGTAGCGGGTGATGCCGGTGTAGCGGATGGCGGCGGTGGTGCTGGTGGTTTGGCTTTGAAGTACCTAAAATTAATAGAAAGAAAAGAGGACTCTGGACATAAATGAAAATAGGAATGAATCGTAGAAAACCAAATCGTAAAGTGTCCGCATTTAATTCTAGATGACGTACTTGTTTCTGGTTGTCACGTTCTAACTAGTCTGCGCATCTATAATTTTTTCTCCATTTTCTGCTTTTGTTTTATCCTTTTGGGAATGTTAAAGCAGCTATTCGACTTCTTCTTTATCCATGGGCTGACAGCCCGTAGGTGTCCACTGGGCACTTGACTATTGTTCTCCTATAATTCTCTGTCCTGTGCCCGATGTGTCAGTTCCTGTTCATTCATCCCACACCATGAGTACGACACCTTTCCAACACCTCCTGTAACCCACGACCCACCATTTTCTATATAATCGTATCGTAAACTCGAAATTTCTAAAGCGCTACTTGAAAGCCAAGCGCGGGGCACCAGCTTATTCACGAGCGCTGGTATAGGATACCAAACATTCTCAACCTCTCGGATCAGAGGCACGGATGCTGCCTCCTTGTCCTGCACTAGGGAAAGGAAGATTCTTTATAGCTGCCACTACTTCATTACATTATTAGGCTACTACTTCACATTAGCCTACTATTGCTTCTGTGTTTTATTTTTGCATTCTATTTCGATATGTCCCATTGCACATTTTGCTACCGAAGTATTAATCAATCACATAAATTTGAATAGCGCCCCTTCAAGATCTCTACTCATTAATAATGAAATACTACACTTATTTACTTACAGATTTGCAAATTTCAATTCATTTCGTTTCAATCTCGGAGATTCACAGAGAGCTCTCCTTCAAGATAATTATCTATTCGGAGCGCACCCGACCCAACATCAGCTATCGCAGTCGATTAGAATCATTAGATTATATCAGTGATTGTTTCCGATACAATGCCAAAGAGAAACCAGAGCAAAATTAGATCTATATAAATTATAACGAAGACTTACATATTGGCTGCACTTACCCTAGTTTGAAGTGAGCATATCCACCGAGCAGAATCGCGATAATTAAAATCACCATGACAACGGCTAAGATTATTTTCACGCTCGATTTCTTTGGTTTTTTCGTCGTCTCATCTTCTGTTTGGAATAGCGAAGAAGAGAGACAAAATAAAATTAGTAGTCCTAAGTAGGTCTACTTGTGAAAGCGTTAAGTTCAGTTTAAGGTAGGTAGGTCTACTGCTCTTTATCAAAAACCTTACAACGAGTATTAGACGTTACCATTTTTAATCAAAGGACCAAAATCGATCGATCAATCACATAAATTTATATAGCGGCGCGCACCTTCAAGATCGCTGCTCAGAGGCGCTTCCATGTTCCAACTCACTGGACCAAGACGTCGTCGAAAAGAAAAGTCTTGAGAAGACGATAGAAAGAGCCAGCAGAGTCACGGGGAAGCGAGCAAGCAGAGAGCTGCAGTGCAGCCATTCCAGCTTATAGGCCTATAGATGGCATGACCCCTATCGAGAATGCTGTTCGTTGCATGGTCGCATTGCGTGCAAAAGGGGCAACGCAGTCAGCTGAGCGTAGCGTTTGGTGTCACAGAGAAGCGGAGACTGGGGGTGAACACTGAACAGTTTACGTAGGTAGGATGGAGCTTGAACCTGGACGCAGCATCAAGCAATGGATGCAACTCTATAAAAAAGTGATTTACTGTAGTGGAAGCCAGTGGAGACTGTCCTTCGACTAATCATGAGTTGTGTGCTATAGTCCCTCCCAACTTCACAGCTATACTGTGTCCCCCGATACCTTCGGTTCATTTATAAAAATCGCATCCATTCGCCTTATACAACACTCGCTGCTATATTTACAACCTGCGTAGAATACTGGCAATCTTTATAGCCTACCCACCTTTCCCCGGTAGAGTAATGGTTAACACGCTGGCGTACAGAGCGAGAGGTAGTAAGTTCGAGCCCCGTTGGGCAGATATGCTTTGTAGGCTGCTATTAACGTCGTGTATTGCAGGCTGTCTTTCCAGTTTGTATAGTTAAGTTTGGTGTTAATTAAGATTACCGCGTAACTTGTACAATGTAAAGGGCAGTGCGTCTGCTGGCTCTCAACTCAGCAAAGAAAAAATATATTAATATTATTATTATTATTATTCATATCCTCAATTATATAGGCTATCATTACACGCAGTAGCCTAATTGATCTTAAAGGCACATACAGTAATAGTCGGACAATGCCTTTATTTTTATAAAACGCTTTGAAATGAAAATTGACGCAGAGAACCAACGGGATGGACGATTATAATACAGTTGAATCACAATGAAACTACTAATCGAAAGCATAATTATTATTAAGTATCATGAAAGATAATTATCATAGATACCTGAATTGGCAAGAGCTGTCACGAGAGGACTTTGAGTGGTCGGAGGAGTTTCTTCTGCTTTTTCTGTTACAATTTCTGCTGGTTTTTCTGCGGGTCTTTCTAATCCTTCTAGCGCGGCTGTTTCGTCTGCTATTTCATTCAACCGCGCTTCGACATCCTTTGATATCTCTATTTTGTCAAAGAAATTGCACGTAAGAGGGAATGCATGAAAATGTCAATTCATGCTATTGAAAGCAGGGACGGACGACGAGAAGAGCGGTTGAAGTCCAGGACCCGTCGGGGAGAGGAATAAACTGAATGGACGGACAGTAGTGGGCGGTGTCGCGACAAATAATTTAGAGACAAAATGGTTCAACGACAAATAATTCACTGACTAATGGTACCGGGTACACGACAAAAGTTTCACGACAAAAGGTATACGACAACATGAACGCTTGCAATTTATTAGTCGCTGGTTATTACTGCAAAAGTGAGGCTGAGGACAACGAGACAGACGGACACAAGCTTACACAATCATTCAAACAAGCACTCAATCATACTCGTTAAATTTTTAATCATAGACTTTTCTCGGAAAATCTACTATAATTCTCACGAGATGGCGCCATTTAAAAAGTATTATGCAGCTACGCGCGGTTCTGAACCAGCGCTGCAAACAAACTTGAGTAGTAGTCGGACTACAGGTTTTAGTGAATTTCCCGCCAGAATGTGTCAGGTGACCGAATTAGCTCCCTCCATGACTCATCACCTTAGTACTTTACTAGTATTGACAGTGACGAACCAATAGGAACAGCACAACCCTTAATTAATGGTCATAGACCATTCTGTAACAGCTGACGTCATCTTTCTGGAACACTAAGTTTTTATAATTAACCGATCAATAATTTGTTTAATACTGAAAGTGAGCAACATACATGTATTTGAGATACCTGAATTGGCAAAAGCTGTCATGAGAGTTGCAAATAACGCAAAAAATCGAAAACATGATATTAAATTTTTACCATTCAACTCTTGGAAACTCTCGGCCCATGAAAACATAACCGTTAATGCACTAGGTAAAGGATCACACTCTTACACTACCCTGCCACTTTTGCACCAGTTACCCCTGTGGTTAACGAATAATTGTGTACTTTTTGAAGCATTTAAAACACTAACACATCGTTTATTATAAAATACGCAAAACTATGCAGAGCGCAAATCAGTCATCAGAACATTTATACAGATGATCAGAAGCGTTAGCTTAGATGTTCGCTATCTAATTGGAACATAAGACACACCCATGATGAAAGTTAATGTAAAAACCGTTGTTGTTACAAAACTGTATACACCATAACAACCATTTACTCTATGACTTGCTACGATTTCATGGTGAATGAGTGAGGAAATAAAAACCATTTTCTAAATTAAAAACACATGGTACCTCAGTGACCTACTGGTCAAACGTTTGAAATTTCGTGGTAATAGGCTAGATGTCCACTCTGTGAAGTGCGTTTTCAGACAAATACAATCCAATGTCTTAACATAAGAGTCATGGCGCTTAAATGCGCGTCAGAAAATAGAAAGAGCCGTCACATCGGATATGGTTTATTGTTCTGCATTACAGTAACCTAGTAACGAGAAAAGAGTTGTGTCCAGATTAAAATATCTGGATATCATAGCAATTACTCACTTATTGATGGCTCACAGTGTATTCGGAACTTTGAAAACGTTTCAGCAACATTCACTTCTATCGGGTCCATAATATTATCTTGAAATAAACAGGTTTGGTCTGCATTGTTCCGAGAAAAGACGACGCAGTTCGGATCCTCATTGCAATGCTTTTCACAGGATGCCACATCTCCGAGAAATTTGTCACCAGTTGTAGGAACCACAAGATCAGAATAAGTGAGAAAATAAAAATCATTTTCTAAATTAAAAACACATGGTACAGAATTTATGCAAAATGTTACGCAAGGAAATATTTTAAAGTAATGTCCACATTTACAAAGAAAATATTGGCAAAATGCCTTGGGGAGTTTTTTGCCCTTCCTGTATATACTAGCACCAAATAAAGATGCAAGAAGCGTTCTAACAGGCTGATCCAATGTATCCCTATAAACTAGTAGGCCTATAAAGAATCATTCTTCTAATCGAGCACTCGCCAAGAATTGATTATTTTAGACTGAACTCGGTTTGGGATTCAGCATTTTAGTAACAGATTAGATTAAATCTGTCGTAGTCGATTTCCTTTGTTTTAAATATTATAGCCTAACGTACTTTGATTGTTCGTACATCAGTAAGATAAAAGTATCAGAGCCGTTAATATTGGACATGTCCGGTGCTCCTCACTCTGTCTCACCTTTCGCTCTTGGATTGCAGACGCGCTGGACGCTGTAGTGGTCCATATTAGAAGCCTCTTGTGTTTTATATTTGATTTTTGTGATTATATAGCAATTCAATTGATCGCGTCCTGTGTTGATTCCGACACATGATTCCATGTAAATACACCAGCGAAGGCAAGCTACAGGATTGAGATCTGTAATCCTTACACCGACCAGATGTTCTGCTCTTTCGTTTCTATATCGTGTAACGTGTCCTTGAAATGCTGCAATAAACAAATACAATATGTAGCCTATACCTCCTAAACTCGTTCAATGTTCACCAATACAGTCTCATAAAATACTCGTCATCTGCCAAACGTATCTGAGATAGTCTTGTCATATCTATGCTATGATCCTGATTAGTCAGTTATAATTACTGTGATCACGATATTATAGGAGAACAGAGAACTGCCATTTACATGCAGCAGGCCATGACGGTTACGATATTTTATGACAAATACTGCCGCCTACCCTCTTGAATGTCTTTGTGGGTGACATTAGCGAGATTGTGTATGTTCAAAGCGATTTAAAAGTCAAAACGAGAGTGTTGAAGGCGATTTTAAAGTCTTTGCTACAGTGAAGGTCTAGGCTATTAAAAACATTTAAAAGTCAATACGAGAGTCTGAAAAAGGCGATTTGTAAATTAAAACAAAAAGTGTTTTGAAAGCGATTTACTTTAAGTTATAAAATAGTGAAAATGGTCGTTGTCTCCCGATTGGGAATAATTTACAAGGAGTGTGGGAAGGGGAAAAAGTGTTGTGCTCTGCAAAAAATTCAACAGCTTTGCTTCGACGCTTAGATCGGGTTCTGCACTCGGCTGCTCGGCTCATTGGAAGAATCCCCAGATTCACCTCTAGCTGTCTTTGTCTACATGCGTGACGTGTTGCGCTAGTTACATGTAATAACCCAAAGCATAGGATCGCTGCTCTGATTTTACGCTACATCCTTTGTTGCTCCATCTTACCTACGCGATCTCTGTCGCCCAGTCTCTGACGTTGAAGTGCTTCCGGCTGCTCGCTTTCTATGAAGTGGCACCTCCTTGTTCCACGGGCTCGCTTAGATGTCGGGCATCGCCGAGCTTTCTCGGTTGTAGACAGTGTTGAAAGTGGTTTGAAAAACTAGCCGGGTCTGAGAATGCATAATTGCATATATTGCCCACATTCTCCTTTACAGGTATGGATATTGGGGTGGTAACGCGAGTCATAGCGCTTAATTAAACAAAATGCCATTGAAGATTGAGGACTTACGCTTGCAGATGTCACAGTATTCCCACGTTACGCCTGCCCACTCTTCAACAAAGCACCATGGAGCTTCAAAGTCTTTCCCACTTGGATTACTAAAACAGTGTACAGTGTACCATGCGGTGCTTTTCAAGTGATTGAAGTGATAGGCCTACATTGAATGTAGTTATCTAGTCACAGAGTAATAATTATTCCTGCAATTATTGAGGACCAGTAGCTAGCGCTTAACTATACAAAAGTATACAAAAGTATACATGTATATCAATCGATGGAGTTGCGCTAGTTTAAGTGAAGAACTTGCTCAAGGTCTGGACACAGTAGATATTGTAAGAATTGTTAAGCGAAAATGCTGGCCAATAATTATTGTACATCCAGGATTTTATTTTAATTGATGGGATGTTGTCAGGAGCATTCGGATTAGTCGAGAGGTCGTTCCAAACGTTTAGAAAGAGGATTCACCATGTTATTGTGGGAAATCAGATACATCAGCATAAAATCATTCATGTAGTAACTGATGAGTAATGGAACCTCAACATTTGATCAGTGAAATTGTTCAAAGTTTATTGAGCCTATTTCATGCCGTTTTTGTTTTAGCTTGAACAGTTTTTGCGATGCTTTGGGCTATCTACAGTCGTATTCTATCATAGCTATTTAGTTGACAATGTGACGCAAAATAAAAATGATTTTTTTAAACGTGTCCAATGTCAGTGATCATTATTCAGATCCTACAGTCATTACCATTATTATTTTCTTTGCCCGAAGTTTGATTAATCCCTCAAACTTCAAAAAGCAAATTCCAAAGAATAATTATTATAGCTCATCGGGGCTCTTGGTCCTTGTCCCGGGGTATGTCCCCCGTGTTGTCAACAGAAGTCTTTCTGAACACTATTGCACTGAAGCGTCGTGCTCACTATGGACAGGCGCTGGAATATAGATATTCATTCATTCAGATATAGGGTCTCCAGGGGATCGCCGGTTGTGGCAGTCAATCATCGATCAAGTTCAAAAATGCTCTTCAATGCTGTCCTGATTTACGATCACTGGTTTGAAGTGAAAAACTTACGCGTGTTTGTGTCTCAAGTCGGTTCAAGTCGACTTGCGAAAAAGCAACTTAAAGTGAATTCTTCTATATACACAGAATCCGACTTGTGGTCATTTGCGGTAGGCAAAAGCGACTCGACTCGACTTGGGATGACCAAGTCGACTTATTGGGGTCGACTCCCAAGTCTACTTTCGAGTAGCACTTTAGAAGTTTTGTACATTACGATTACAATTACGATCGCCGCTGAGATGGCGCATACTGGCAAACGCCCAGGGGTCCGGCGAATTGTAGGGTTCCTGGTTTTAGTTACATATATATTATTATTTTTGCATTTGCAAATATAATATTTTATATAAATAACCCCAATCAGTTTCATTTTAGATAGCCTACATAAAAAGTATACACAAATTCAATTTATAGTCATTTTTCAATCATTATCTTGAGTCAGTTGCGTCGCTCTACGTAGCCTTCTTGTAGTCATTGTATAATTAGTAATAATATTATGTCTATATATAACGTTTTCAAGAATTATTTAGAAATAAATGTGTCTCTGCGTACCGGCAATAATTTTGTGCCTCCTCTACGGATGTATCTGGGAACTCATAATCCGCCTTTACATGTTTTGTCCAAGGTTCGCATACCGCAAAGGATGCAGTGTGAGCGAGTTTTCCCTTATAGCGGTATCCGTGATTCGGTATCGCACAACCTGCGTTTGAAGATAAATTTTAAGTAAGATCAATCGCATCACAGAGTCGATATATTAGGAACCGTAGAATAGTAAGAGAATAGACGTTTCTGCTACCGTTCATAATTAGTACCTGCGCGATTGCTGCATAGAGACTCATTCCTCCGCGGCTGGGCTTCGGCTCAGATCATCCGAGAGGTCTGACTTGCGTGTGCGGAGAATGAGAACGTGCTTCGGCGATCGTGCCTTCTCGGTCGCTGGTCCTCGTTGCTGGAACAGTCTTCCTCTCGCTATCCGATCAGCAGGCTCAGTGGACTCTTTTAAAGCCAGGCTAAAATCACACTTGTTCGCTAGGGCTTATCCGGTGTAGCTGGTTTTCTGTAAGGCGCCCTTGTAACGGCATGGCTGTGTTACTGCGCCATATAAATCGTCGTAATTATTATTATTATTATTATTATTATTAAAAAAATTAATCAAGTGGGAAATGAGACTCAGTCGAAGTCATGATAGTCATGAAGTCATGATAGTCATGAAGTCATGATAGTCATGAAGTCATGATAGTCATGAAGTCATGATAGTCATGAAGTCATGATAGTCATGATAGTCATGAAGTCATGAAGTCATGATAGTCATGAAGTCATGATAGTCATGATAGTCATGAAGTCATGATAGTCATGAAGTCATGAAGTCATGATAGTCATGAAGTCATGATAGTCATGAAGTCATGATAGTCATGAAGTCATAATAGTCATGAAGTCATGATAGTCATGAAGTCATGAAGTCATGATAGTCATGAAGTCATGATAGTCACGATAGTCATGAAATCATGATAGTCATGATAGTCATGATAGTCATGAAGTCATGATAGTCATGATAGTCATGAAGTCATGATAGTCACAAAGTCACGATACGAATGTATTTTAATAATTCGAAGGTTAAGTCGATAAAAAAGAGAAAGCCATACCATTGTAGCCCTCGTAGTCGCCAGGACAAACATTACAGTATTCCCATTCGACCAGTCTGTCCGTTGTGTAGCACCAGACGCCGTCTCTACTCGTTGGATTCGGATTACGACAGAAATTTAAGGCCGCTTCTTTGCTCCCATCGGGAAACTGATCGTCCGTTATTTGCGGATCAACTACATGCGGTGTCTTAACAGACCATTTCTGGCACCCTCTTTTGTTTTGTGTTATGTTCCGAGATCCACTGTAAAGTGTTCCTCTTTTTGGCAAACTGCAATCTATGAAACAATAATTTTTTTTAATGGACCATTTAATTCGTTGACTAAATATTTTTATGTCAAACAGCAAGTTTGGTAAGGAATTCATTTAGGGCTTAGTCTATTTGTTAATTACCCAAGGAAACCCAGTAACAATGAATTTAAGTAAATAACTCATCTGCAACTTCTTCTATACCTTAATGGCTTCTTGTACCTGTACGTTTATTACCTTGGATTTCTTTGCCTAACCCATCTTTTACTGATCCCGAAGTTTCTGTATTTATACCTTTAATACTTTATCGTCAAGCTGCACTGGCTCCATAGTCGCTTCTAGTAGCCAACCCTCTCGCTGTCAAAGTGTGTTGAGAAGTGTGTTCATTAGGCCTACGGTATTGAGCGGCCATTGACTGGTGCTTGATGACATGCGTATTGAACTGATAAGAAGAATTGTTGAAAAATTGCCAATGATTTTTTTATAAATAGGCTATTGAACGCACTACAAACTCAATTTTACACAGCTGGTGTCTCTTAGTCTGCAGGTTCGCTAAAAATTCCACCCTGATAGAAAGGCAACTAGTCAGCCATCAGTTCAAAGTTGACAGGAATAATTATTCAAAGGAGGTTGTACGCCTCGGCGATCGATGCATGAGGGACAATATAAATAACACCATAATTTTCTTACTTAGGCTAATTATTTAATCGATCACAGTCAGGATGCATGTCAGAGTGGGATAGCCTAGGCATACGATCAAAAAAAGTGACACAACAAAAAGCAACAAAAATGATTTTATTAAGTCGTATCTCAATTAATTGTCATCAAATGAACTTGATATTGGTTCACAACTTGTGTTCAATGTGTCCGCAACAATAATGAGGCCATTGCCCAGATAATAAGCTTACTGAATTGCGTTTTCTCGAAGTCCCCCATGGCGCATATTAAGTTGAGAAAGAAACAAAATCCAGTGAGTGAATGCGTGTGCGTTAATCTCTGTCGATACGCGTCATCCTGAAATCATTGAACACAATAATTATATCTGAAGAAATTTAGAAAATCAATTTTTTTAATATGGTGCAAACCTGCACATCTAATAAATAAGCGCAGTCCATGGGATCGGGTAGCCTATGCACATACAATTAACTAGGCCAATGCTAATACACGGTGGTTCAATATAAAGTAAGTGAAACTGTTTTTTCATCTATCACTAATGCCTGATAATTATTAATCGTACTAAAATTTTCACGATATTTAGAGAATTGAACCAACAATAATTATGATTCCAACATAATTTATTATGTCATAAATTTTAACGTATCGAAATCGTTCAACTTCATCCGCCGAAATTAAAGTTTACGAGCAATTTCTTTGTTGTTTTGTAACAAAGTGCTTCAAACATGAAAACAGGACTCTTTAATATTACGTGAAGAAACTCTAAATAGTATGGGTTGATTATCTAAATAAAGAAGATGTAAGAATATCCTCCTCATGGCCGAGTCAACACAATGCATGCAGGCTGCAGCCCAAGTTATCTATCGGATTACGGCTCTGGTTTCACACTGCATCCATGGTTGCACACCATCTTATACCTGCCGCCCAGTTCTTGACGCTGTTACTTAGCGCGTCGGGCTATTTGAAAGAATTCATTTCAATAACAATCTCAAATTCTCAATTTATTAGTTTCATGTTTTGTTTTTGTAAACTTGTTCTGCTTTTCTCCGTACTCTACGCCAATCTACCTACAGTGCTAATTTTGACTCATGAAATAGTGGTTAATGTAGACATAGGCTAATGTTTGATTTCTTGTGCAAAATAGATCTATAGGCCTAAGCTTGTTAACCTAGTTAACTGGTGGATATTTTAGGCCTAAATTGTGATAATTAGTAATTATGATAATTATCCTAGTCTCCTAGAGTACTATCTATATTTTCAGCTTCTGCGCTCTACGAACCGACTGAATGGTTTGTTCATGGGACTAGGACTATTCTGGCCCAACAGCAGAGTTTGCTGCTGTGGACACGCACTGAAAACGCCTCTGAACAGTTAACCCATGCAACGAGAAGACCTTATTAAATGTCAGATATGATAATTTCATAGATACATATATAATTGCAATAATAAATTTAAATTATGAATAATAATTGTGATGATGATGATGATGATTATGCGCATTTTCGGGAATTGAACCCTGCACCGTATTCTGATCTCACTAATTTCCTACAATCCTATCAATCAATCAATTCACTTTATTGCAACCAAAAACAAACACAAGATGACAGCAAAAGCAGAAAATATGCATGTAATGGCTACAAAGAAGGGCCCTAAAGGAATGGGCATCCCGCTGGGGAAGGGTCACCCAAGTAAAAAATTCCCAAGAAAAATTAACAAAGAGAGCCGAAAAGAAAGAAATTAAAACAAATTAGGCGATGACTGATTGCATAACAATTTAAATTGTCAAAAGCAAGTAGAATAAAACTTAACTAAGTACTTAAGTAAATCTTTAACTACATGTGGTCATGTGCATTTTAAGTAGATTTATCAGAGGAAAGTAGAAAAGCACGAATTCTCTTTCTAAATACCTGCAGACTACTGGATTTACGAGTATCTACTCATATTGTGTTCCATACTTTAGTGCCATAAAATTCTCAGTAAAAAGCCTGGTGTTAGATTGAGCTTTGACCGGGCGATTATGCAGATGAATTCCTAGTGAAATGCGAATGAATGTCAGAGGCCTTGGAAATAAGTTGGGATACCGAATGTCAGAGGCCTTGGAATACCGAAGGAAGGAGACCGTGTTCGAGTCGAAAGAAGAACTCGCAAATTTGGAGATCTTTATCTGGTCTATTTTCTGGAGATGAAGCTCACTAAAGGAAGGGCGTCTATTAGTAAGAACAGGCGATCAACTGAAGCAACAGAGTTCTTTATAAACGATTTTTAGTATTACTGGGATTACTTACCATGTCAACGTCTTTAATCAGTTATCTTTTTACAAAGATTATCTTTAAAACACTCAGGATTAAACCCTGTAGATTTCGCGAGCAGACAATTTAACGCCCATAATATATACGTCTTCGTAGCGATTATAAAATTCTAAACGTCATAAAGCTATTATAACTATGCAGAGATGACGTAAGCATAGGCCACTTAAGCGAGTGTTAACCTATCTCGAAGCCGACCAAGAAGACTCGTGAGTGATTATTATTTTACAATTGAAGGCTCTGGGACAACAATCATAACCGAGCAGGTATTATAAGATGACGAACATCATCAGTCAGACAGGGAAGCGGTTCACATTGATGGCGATTGTTTCCTGCTCTTAGGAGTTATAGCAGACCCTGGTTAGAACTCATACGCCCAGTGGAGCAAAACTATAATATCGGGGACCGAATGACGACACTAACCCTAACCCTAAACGACCCTCACTCTGACCTAACCGACCTTCACGACGCTTAACCTGCGCCCCAACCGACCCTCACGACCCCTAACTTGAGCCCTAACCGTCCCTCACGACGCCTAACCTGAACCTAGCCGACATGTCGAGCCCTAATACTAAATTATAGTTATCGTTGTTTAGGCACTATAGGCATAGTTCTTGCAGCTTAGAGATGTGCTTAGTTAAAATAAGTTGCAAAAACAGAATTATTTCGTGTCCAATTATATCATTGTACAGATATAATTTTGAAACTTCATTGGCAAGTACAAATTGAAATGGAAAGAACTTACAATTGTTGCACTTCTGCTAAAATAATGTGGAAATAAATTGAACGCTTGATTCAGAATAGACGCATGACAAAACTAATGATACGCACTTGACACATGTTCATGTATTTAGCACAGATGTAAAAAACGATGGAAACGGTATAAAAGACGGAAAACGTCGTTTTTTTCGAAAAAATAAAAAAAGACAAAAAACCGATATAAAGCGGAAACGGACAATAATTTGACTTTGCTACATCTAGGCCTAAAACCGCATTTTGAGCTTGAAAACCTTGATTAGGAACCATACACGCAGGCTATCTCTTAAATGACGATGTTAAACGATGAAATAATGACTTTAGTTAGCTGAATCCTTGAGATTTGGCGGAAAACATAAGGAATATCAGAGAAAAAATTAAAATTAAGGAAAATAATAACAGTAAGTAGGCTAAATGAATAATAAAGTTAAAGAAAAATTTAAAAAAACGATAAAAAACGATGGGAAATTTTTTTAAAAAGACGTTTTTGGGAGAGAATAAAAAAGAATTTTTTACAACTATAGTATTTAGGCTATAACCTGTAAGCTTATGCTACTCATGCCAACATTGTTCGTTAACAAATAAACTACCGTATACAGTTTAGAATTCTAAAGTTTTACTACCGACCAACTAATAGCAATACTGCTTATGTTTCTTCAAATTTTAAAAGAACTTTAGTCATGCAAACGCCCTTTATGTCCTTATCATCTGGTTGAAACAGCTCTGACGTCATAATCTCTGCGAGCACGGTAGTAACTCTGAAATAAATCAGAACAAAATGCAACAGTAGAAAGTGTGTTGTGCGGGCCCTCTTCTGTCAGCCACCGGTCCAGCGGGCACATAATTATACCATGTTTACTAATGAGTAGGGCCTACAGCCTAGGGGTGTTTTTCCTGTTGTCCAGTTGCATTCTAAAGAAAAGGTTTAGACACCAGTAGGCCTACGTCTACGGTACAGTGACAGAAGGAGCGACCAGCTTTGTAAAATAGTTATAGGCCCTATGCCTATGCTCCACCCAGTTGATTATTCTTCATTGTTCTCCATGTCCACATTTCAAAGGCCTTCAGTCGTGTTATAAAGTCTATCGATTTTATGGTT
Organism: Lumbricus rubellus; assembly: GCA_945859605.1. Taxonomy (NCBI): domain Eukaryota; kingdom Metazoa; phylum Annelida; class Clitellata; order Crassiclitellata; family Lumbricidae; genus Lumbricus; species Lumbricus rubellus. The sequence goes on from OX243813.1 coordinate 41,153,564, forward strand.
TCTGATCCATACAAGACCACATTAAATTATTTCCATATCAATGTTTTATCGTTTATTCGAATTCCCGTTAATTTAGTCTTATCAGTTCATCATAATTCTTAGGCTATATTTAAATTTATAGACTAAGTTCCTCTTACTATTACAGGTCTACTAAAAATAATATAACATCCGCTTTCTTTCGCTGACTCCAATAGGGTCTTGGTTCAAGTAGGCCTAATCCATTTCACACAATAGAAGTTTACAGTTAGATTATTGTACAGTATGGTTTCTTGGACAACATCTCTAGATCTGAAATATTTCGATAGTTCACAATTTGCTACGCCACTAAATGGCTCAGTTGAAGCCGTATAAAAAATCACAAAATCTCTTAGCAATAATATTGAAATTACATTTTGCATTTTAATTTAAAACGTGGCCTAGTAGGTCTAATGATTAACTAACAGCAACACAGTTCGACTATAGGTGCCTCTTTAAAATAAACGAAAATCGAATGACAGTTGCTTTGAATTTTACTCGACCTAATAATATAATAGTTCTCTCACCATGTATTTGTCAATTGAATTATTTTTTCCCCTTGGAAGTTGCTTTTTTCTTGGATTTCAATTTTGTACGTTCTCCCTTTGTGCTTTTTACAGCTACGGTACCTGACAGCAAATGATAATAAAAAAAATTATAGGAGTGCAAATTCTATATTTACACAATAAGAATCTGCCTAAATTATCTGCAAAATGCGCGTTGGCGCAATTATAAAATTATACAGATATTTTATTACTGTCACTCATACTAACCCGTCCAAAGTAGCCTATACGAACCAGGCTGGTAGGCTTACATGCCTGCCTGTAAAATTATAATCCGTTATTGACAATTGTCAACTTTTTCCAAAGAGACATAATAATAATACTTTACTTGTTATCTATATAAATAAAAATGAAACTTTCCAATAGTTTGTTATGAGTGTTCTCGAAAACTGACGGACCGATTGTTTCGAAAATTTTACAAAACCTTCCATTCCAATAGAACCGTGTTGTATTATGCTTTTTCTCTCGAAAAAACGCAATCTTTTCCACAAAAAGAGAACTTTGAATTCCAATCGACGGCCATTTGCAAATTCAACAAAATCAGAAACGCGTTGTCCCGAAACACAGTGACCAGACGAAACATAACATGAATGAGGTCGCGTGCCGTGACGTCATAAGCGAGTCGCATAATAATTTCCGTTCATAACGAAAGCGGCCTTTCACCATTCTTGGGCTCTATCCGCTCTCAGTAAGAGACGGTGTGAGGGAGGAGAGGAGCGGGGGAGCGGGACGGAGGGGGAGAGGGAGGGAGAGGGGAGGGGAGAGGGGAGAGGGGAGGGGAGAGGGGAAGGGGGAGTGGGAAGGAGGGAAGGGAAGGGGAGGGGAAGGGAGTTTCTGCCACAGCAACGCGTGGCCGGGTACAGCTATAGTTTAAAATATGTGTCTATACCTATTGGTGGAGACACGTTCATGTTTCCCCCTGCAGGATCTTTGCCCTGGACATCACCATTGTTTAAAGGCAAGCTGTTTGCGGCTCCGATTGTTTCTTTGCGTTTAAGGTATCTAAAATAATAATTAAAAAGCGATAGATAACTTATTAAAGAAGTCAAGATTAACATTTGAAAAGTGAAATCAATGGTGCTGCATTCAATAATTTAGTGAGCGTAATGCACCGACGTCGTTAGTTCCATGTTGATCTTATTGGAAAGGGCGCCGTTTTTGGCTGACAGCTTTGTATTTTTTCATATTTATTCTTTTACTATCTGCATGTAATAAGTTTCGGTCTGTCACCGCGGAAAATGCGATCCATTCCTTCATTGTAGCTCCACAATTTGGTTCTTTTGGACAACAACGCTATGTGGAAGTGGTTAAGTTAGATTTTGATAAATTTCATGCGCTCAGTTACATAGAGCAAAAAGAATAATTCAAAGATAAATTGAAGCATTTTCTGGACTTACATCAGCTTGTAGTAGGCAAAACCAACGATTGCCAGTGCGAGGACTGCAACCCCGACGTACACAATATAACTGTAGTCATCCGATTCTTCGTCTGGTTCTGTGGTAGCTTTGAGAAGAACTGAAGCAGAATGTCAAATTATTGCAGCAAATGCTTTTTAAAATGCTTATTTGGATCGCAGAAAATTGAGATAATCCTACTCTTCTTTACATATTTATTTCCTGTATGTATGCATACATACAATAATTATTAATTTACTACTAATTTTTGACTACTGGTTTTGTAGACATTCAGATGTGCATGACCATTATACGCTTTCAGCCATGAACTACCATCAGCGAAGGGTACGCGCACCACTGCTAGGCAACACAGCATTGGAATAATATATGGTCCACTGCTATGGAACTCGCTGCCTAATGACCTTAAACACCTACCCACTGTTTATCAATTCAAGCGGAAATTTAAAGCTTACCTTTTGGCTGCACTTGCTTGAGTAATCTTATTGTTACCTGCATGATGCACTTATGCATGGATGCATTGCTATGTTCATACACTGCATGAATTGTCTATGATTGTTTGTATTCAGTGTGCTTTTACCCATCTTGCGAAGAGCCTTAAGCTCCCAATAAAAATTTATTTAACTGTTGACATTTTATACTATGACTATGAAGATACAATGGTGACCATCAATGTATAATAACTGATAAATTACTGATAAATAGGGAACCCTGTTTTGCGGAACTATAATATGTTCCTTTGGGTTTACCTATTGACAACCTGCATACGAATTTGTAAACTGTGGGCTTGTATTAGGCCTACTTTGTGGTGGTGGTCAATAAAGAAGATTGATTGATTTAGTTTATGATGATCAACAGTTAGGCCAACTGTAGATAGCCTACCTTCTTTCTTTTCGTCCACTTTTACGAAAGCATCTGTTTAATGAAATGACAAGTCACCCTGAATGAATGATTATGCAAATACACAATAGGTAGACTAAGTCTTAGTTTCTTTATTATTATTATGCCTATGCATAGGCGTAGGGGACATTTCAGCGCTGGGGGGGGCAAAAGTTAGACCTTTGCCCGAAATTTTTTTTGTCATCCGGCCGAAATCTTAAGAAAAATTTCCGTTACGCTTGCCCGAAAATTTTGACGACCTTTTTTAGTCATCCGAAATCTTCTGAAATTACCCGTTACTTTTTGCCCGAAAGGTCTGACGACCTTTTATTTTTCGGGCAAGTCTGATTTTTCGGGCAATAAGACCCGGAAAAATTAAAAAAGTAAACAAATTTTTAAACTTTTTTTATTTTTCCGGGTCTGCTTGCCCAAAAAATCAGACTTGCCCGAAATTTGGGGGGCATTTGCCCCCCCTGGACTCCCGTCTCCTACGCCTATGTGCCTATGGCACTACAGACGTAACAGGTAGGCCTACTTCATCTGTTATATCAGCAGGGCATTATTATTAAAACAATCCGACAGAATAAAAAACAAACCTGAGCCTGGCTAATGTTAAGTTAAATGTATGGATGTCCGTACCAAGTTCACAGTACCAGTATACGAAAGAAAAAATGTACGTAGGTGACCGAACGCCTTCTGCTGTGTAGGGCTTAATAGTCTCAACATGTCGATCATGGCTTCAAGTGCAACTTTGTGAGATTCACTTTGGTTTAAGAGCAAAATGATGCAAACAAACGTTAGACTATACCACCGGAATAACAGTCACTTGATGCTTTTCGGTAGATGCTTCAAAATATTAATTACGAAACAAAACTTCTTGATGAATTCAGAATTCCACAGATATCTAAATAAAATCAGAATGTGCAGTGGAAAAGTTTTCCATTGGTGTTTCTCTTTCAAACAAGAAATCAAAACTCGGAACGGCAATTAAATTGTCATCCAACTTTACTCAATGTTACACTTGTGACATCCTGCCATTTCATGTGATGTTTAAATTCAACAGTTACTCACAATAATCATTTTATCAGTGATCACAAATAAACCGTGCAGACCAATTCTTTTTCTTGGCAACTGAGAGTCGACTTGCCACTTTGTTTGCGCGTGGCAACCTGATGGCAGCCTCTTAACATCTATTCGATCTGCTTTTCAACTTCAATACTACACATAGATCTAAACGAAAAATCTTCAGGAACCCTAGATCCAAGACAGGTTCATTCTTAGCAGTAATTAACAGGTCGCGAAAGTCTGTCGACACCAGCCTTCACACACGCCAAACTAACATATCAAGAACGCAAGATTCCTGAAGAATAGTCCTATAGTTATTATGTCAATTTCATTAAGTCCAATGAGTTATGATGCTGGTTTAAATACGTACTGCGTTTCAACATTCCCTTAACGCTTTGTTCTTCCATTCAATCCGGACGATGGGCTCCATCACCCTTCGCCGTAAGCAACATTCATCCCTTCATTGTGTGAAGGGATTAATGTTGTTTACGGCTCGCCATTGACTTCCGCGTCACGATCGACTCGTAATAATTATCATAAAGACTCATCTTTGCATCTGGCTCATGAAGAACATTAAGCTTCGATGAACTAAGTGGTCGAAAGTCAGTATATAGACTACGGTCATGCTTCCAGTGTGCAAATGCCACATGATCTATGGAGAAGCGCGAACATCTGTAAATCGTTTTTAAAATGCATAATAATTTTGATCAATCCAATTTGGTTAAAAATAGCTCTAAATACTGCGAATGAATCATAGAATCACGTGAATGACCATGACATTACGAAATGTGCAACAGAAGCAGTTTCTGACAGTCAGGTTGCTTTCTTAGACAAGTCGAAACACGATGCAGTATTTATAATGTTGAAATAACACTCCAACTTTACTCAATATTAAAAGCATCACTTACTGCTCTCGGATTTGACCTTACCCCCACCTCCCCCACCTGCAATGAAATGACAACAGATGCATCAGCTCTCTAATCATCAACGCATGAATATTTCAACTCAATCCTATGGAAAGAGCTAGATCCGAACTGTCGGTTATATTACATGTAGCCTGCATCTACAGATGGTAAGGTCAAGTGCAAAAGCAGAAACTAGCACAAGAAAGGTAAAATCTTTGTTGTCCTATTTCAATCATCTTCTTCTCTAATTCTCTGCCTCCTTGGCGAGTTCAACTTCTGATTGATTGATTGATTGATACAGCCACTAAATGCATGTTTGTTTCTTCTTCGACCTCTCAATATCCATTTGGCATTATCCAATCCAGTAGCCTATCAAGTGTTAGCCTATTAATGTTCGACTCTTCGAGTTGATTTGTTTGGTGCTAGCTCAAAAACCTCTTCCATTTACTGCCTTCTTTCTAGAACCACAATAATCACATTCGATAGAACTTAAGTAAACTAAGTCAACCATTGCAAAATTAATTTAAATTTTTTTTATAGATGTGAATGATTATTGATTTATATATCTAGAGTCTAAAACCTTTCTTAGAAACAAATAGGTAAACACGGTCACCAAAACAAAGGCATCCTTAGATATAATTATGTAGGCTAATTCATATTCATTAGTAAACCTTTTGGAATTGTGTGCCTCGTGGACGAATGATTGGCAGAACGGGACCAGAGAGGTTATCACAACCGGAGGGACTATAATTATTATTATACGCCATTATCATCAGTTTAATTGAAATAATAACATTTGAGGGGAAGCAACAATACGACCCGTTGCAACGAGGATGCGGTAGCATATTAAGGCAGAAGAATGTTTACTTAACGATAAGCGCAAGTTAGTTCAACAGGTAGGCCTACCTGACATCTGAGATGCCATTACCGCTAACTGCGAGGTCACATCTAAGTACGGCTCTGTTCAATGAAAAATGACATGTACCAAACGCAATGTATGAACATGCAATGTCACAAAATGCTGTTTATGTTGTTCAATACATGTATGGCACTGTATGTGCACTTGTTATAGCGCCCCTTCAAGATGTCCACTCAGAAGCGCTCCCCAACTACAGCACGGACACTGAATCCGAGTTTCATGCCAAAGCGCTGAACAATTACGAGTGAAGGACTTGCCCAAGGTCCCTACGAGGCAGCTTGAGGTGGATTAGAACCTGCAACCATGTGGCTGCAAGGCAACAAACATACCCATTACACCACAGCTCTCTACAGAGTAAAACCATCCATCGAATTGTCATCGCATGACTTTCAACTAAATCGCATAAAATGAACTGGACTTAAGTCTAGACTTTATATTAAGTTAAATGTAAGACTGAACGATATAGAAAATTTCGGCGTCGCGTTGAAATGCAGAAACTCACATACGAGAGTACAATGTCTTTCAGTGACCAAGCGTCGCTTGACATTTAATAATATAATTAATCCCAACACATAATATATTCAGATGTAACATCACTTTGTGTGATTCCGTTTGGTCTAAATTAATCGAAATTATTATGAGTTAATCTGAATCGATCTGATTTATTCTGATTTAATCTAAGTTAATATTAATTAATCTAAATTAATCTAAATTAATCTAAGTTGATCTAAATGCTGCAAGTGAACGTTGAAATCACCCGAATAACAAACACTAGTCCTGGCGAATAAATAGGCTTCGTTATTCCATAATTTTATTATTTGCTGCTATACAAATTTTATTCTTGAGTCTACCCTTTCAAAACCATAATCTAAGCCACGAGAGAGCTTTTTTAAAGAGCGAAAGAACCGCTACTACAGCGACCATGGTATGTTGATATGCATAACTGCAGGGCTTTTCAAAGGAATTTTTAAAACTGCAAGTCCCTTCTTCCTCTTCCCGTCCTCTATGGTTGATTACTCTCAATAGAAAGACATTGACCTTTTAACTGGTTTTCACTGCACGTAAGTGTTTCTGCAACTGCAGAAATTTGTTTGGAACTGTACATTTATGCGGTGTCCAGCCATTTGCGCGCCGTCGTTTGCGCGTTGGACGTTTGCGCACCGTCATTTGCGCGCCGTCACAATATGCAAACTAACGAATTTACGAAATAATCACTTTAATCATATAAAAAATCTGTATTGTTTTTCTACGAAATAACTATTTTTATTAAGCAGTAAGTTCAGCTACCTATCAATGTTTTTCTACGAAATGACTACTTTAATTTAGCAGTAAGTTCAGCAACCTATCAATGTTTTTCTACGAAATGACTACTTTAATAGTAGGCTAAGTTCAGCAACCTACATGTATCAATGTTTTTCTACGAAATGACTACTTTAATTTAGCAGTAAGTTCAACAACCTATCAATGTTTTTCTATGAAATGACTACATAAAAGTCCAACATAGTGTTTGTGTCTTCAAACATAATAGTACAAGTCAATCCACACTGCGCGTGCGCAAACGTCCTGCGCGCAAATGACGGGCATTTCTTGCTGCGCTCAACCGACGGCGCGCAAATAACGGCGTGCAAACGACGGCGCGCAAACATCCTGCGCGCTAACGACAGGGCGCCCATTTAAGCACAACTGCACGCTAAAAAAAAACCTCTGCATAGAAATAGCGGCTCAAGAGATGTTTCAAAATTAGATTGAATTTTACAGCAATAACTCACTTGTTGATGGCTCACAACGTATTAAGTATCGTGAGCGTATCTCCATAGGTACCGGAATCATATTGCTGTGAGCGTTGTTGTGAAAAAAACATGTTCCATTTGATGGGTTCCTGTAATACCCGACGCAGTATTTATCTTCAATGCAATGTTTATCGCAGTCTGTTTCTGTGGCCGCCATTTGAAAATGACTGTCGGTCATTAGAACGCCTGGATTGTCGACGAAAAAGCCTGCCTTGTCTAAAATAAAATCACAATGCATAATTTCTGCAAAAGGTTATGCAAATAGATATTTCACAATGAATACAAGGTGTCTTCATGAAGAACCATTCATCTAATCGAGCGCGGGTCATACATGTATTTTTACATTCCGCTCTGGCAAGAACAGTTGTTGCTAAACAGCAGCAGAAGAGAATAAGAGAATAAGACATAAGTCTATCGCTGTAGATTTCAGTTGTATAAAAGGTACCAGTGTACCACGCATTTTGATTGGTCATACACTAGTTACATTTCATGTATTAGTAACTGTTATAAACATTAGGCTGGTTTGCTCACTTTTCGCTTTTGGGTCGCAGACGCGCTGCACCGTGTAGATGTTCCAATTATCCATTTTTTCTGTTCCATATTCGAGTCCTGTGAACAGACTACACACCTTTTCGCTGTCGCTTAGGTCGACCCCCACGCATATCCCCAACACAAGACACAAGCGAACACAAGCCAGTCCGCCTATTTTTCCGATTGTTTGACTGCTACCAGTTCCTCTTATGCCGATCTGTTTTTCGACTCTTCCGTTAATTGCTGCAATACAGAAATGTAGCAGATTTAATGGACTGCGACGGTTCAACGTTAACCAATAGGCCTACATGTATATGCCATAGGGTCTACATTGACAGAAAAGCGACATAAAGGCCATAAAGACTGTAGACTCTACAGTCTTTATGGCCTTTATGTCGCTTTTCTGTCAATTTCCGTGAGATTGTTTTGTCCCATGGGCCATGCATTGACAGATAAGGAAATGTCACAAGCTCTGTAAAGATGGCTATAGTCGGTTAAGCGAGGAGTTTTAAACAAAATGTGGAAGCCAGTGTTAAGAGATACAATTACAATTGCAGTTATTCTTTTCGCCACAAAAGTGAAACATAGATCTAATACTATTATATTCAAAGTCAGAACATAAGAAACAATCATAAAGAATTAAGTCCACGTTGCTATTAAGGTTTATTCCCTAGGCATTATTCTGCTGAAATTCCGCTACTCTCTAGTTACCACTTGTCCGATTCTCGTTTTCCCATCCCAGATTCCCCTTTCCCAACAATAGTCGATACTCAGAGGTTGTTGACCGTTCAATCTTCCTTAGGTAGGACATTCCCTCTGAAATGACTGTTGCGTTAGAACACGAACAGCGTTCTTTCGTTGCGTGAGAACATACCATGGACGACCCGAATTAAGGCGATCCTGCATGGGCCCTTTAGGTCTCCAGTTGTATTCCTCCGCCCAAATTCCGCCATTTTCGAATTGCAGGGGCTACTTTAGCTCAGTCTTGATCATTCGCTTGAATTGGTCCTACTCTTTGGAATGCTCTTTCTTTCTCCTTCTGTTCACTCTACAGTTCTTCTGGAATTCTCTCTTCTTCTGCCTTGTATCTTCTCAAAATCTGCTTCTCTCCTCGGGGTCCTGCGCACTGCGACGCCACTGAACGATACCCCTACTAGAGGCGCTTTATAGATGTTTAAATACAATACATTTTATGGGTAAATTATTTTAAATAGACGGGTAACCGTAACACATTTAAATGGCAGGAGCTCGGGTTTTCGTCCGAGAATACTTCCACGTAAGTCTCCATGGGATCTATTATGGCAGGTTAGAACATTAGAAACATTGGAAAAGTAACCAACTGGGTCATTATGTGAATCACAACGTTTAGATTTACACATTCTCAGAATGTAGGCTAGAACTTACGTCTGCAGATGTCGCAATATTCCCAAGTTTTGCCTTCATCTTCAGCAATATAGCACCATGGTGCTTCGTACTTTTTAGAATCCGGGTTGCTGAAAAACAGTGTGGCAGATTCTGCATTCTCGTGTTTTGCTGAATCACCGCGCTAGTAGCCTATTGCTGTATTATATTGCATGTATTTATGAGCACTTGCTACAGCGCTCCTTAAAGATATTCATTCAGAGGCGCTCCCGACTACAGCGATGGCACTGGGTTGTAGTTTCACACCGAAGCGCATAAGCGCTGAGCAATTGCGAGTGAAGGACTTGCACAGGGTCCATATGCGGCGGTTTGAGGTGTATTCGAGCCCACAATCTTCCGGCTCCAAGGCACCGAGCATACCCCTACACCACCGATCCCCAGGATTTTGTATCCACATATTTATAGCCAAACTTAATTATAAATAATTAATTATAGACCTACAAAGAAATATATCATTGTGTCGGTGTTTGCTTTGCAAATTGCGGATCATGGACCAGAATTGAGAGCTGATTGACTTGTTGATGAATAAAGGGGAAAAATAAAACCATAATAGCATGATAATGGATTAAGTATAGGCATCCTAGCTCTGTGGATAATTCTAGAACATTAGTTCTAGTGATCTTGATGCAAGAACGCAAAGGATTCCTTCATTACAAGGCCAAACAGGGGTCCATGCGGGACTTCTGCATGCACACAGTCCCAATGAGTCCCATGAAAGGCCAGCTACGCCGCTGCCTGGAAGAAGACCACCCACCCCTACTACCTCACCTTTCACCTTAAACTGCGTGCAAATGAACCCCTGCAGCTACTTCAAAAAATTAATGTCAAAATTTTATTCTATAGATCTATGAAACAAGTTTGTGATGCAGATAAATGTAAGGATTTGTTTTTTCCACCCCTTTGGTAACCTGAGGATTAAATCTACACACCAGACATCAGAATAGGCCTTCCTTAAACCCTGAATACCTTAAGTCAACCTGTTGTAATCCTACAAGATAATGCCGATATACCTTTAAATCAGGGGTGTCAAACCTTTTTAGTGGCGGGCAGTGTGAGCATTTTCCAACAGTGGCGGGCCAGTGTGAACATCGTCAAACAAGTGGCGGGCCAGCCCGGCCAGGGTGTCGAAGCTCCTGAGCAAAATTTGGTATTGAGCTGAGAGGGAGCTCCGGGCTTGGTCATAGCCAATTCCAATAACATTTACATGTAAAATAACATCAGTGTTTGATAACTTTCATAATTGTTTTTAACATACAACCAACCGGAAACCACAGATACACAGTCTACACAGAGCTATGTGTCTAAGAAAAAGTGATGTCAGTAAAGAAAAACCTCCATGTATTTGGCTTTGACTGTAAAATATAGAAATTTAAACTTTTACCCCCCTAATTTTTTATCTTTAGGGAAGGCTCCGCGGGCCAGAAAAAATCGTCGGCGGGCCAGAAATGGCCCGCGGGCCAGCTCTTTGACACCCCTGCTTTAAATACATGCATGCATGGCATTGCATGCACTCGATAATATATTGCCTATAATTTTGCTGCGTCGGGCTGACCTAATTACGTCGCACTTCGCATTACATTAATAATAATGTCTAGACAACATTAATTTTGTAAAAATTATTTATAATCAAATATTCATCTGCATATACCGGCAGTAACTTTTTGCTTTCGCTTCACCTCCATCTACAAACACGAACGCGTCGTTAGAATGGTCACTCCAAGGTTCGCATTCCGAGAGTGAAAGAGTATGAGAAAGTTTTCCTTTGTAGCCTTTTCCTTTGTCTTTTAGTGAACAACCTGCGTTTAAAGATAATTCAATGCGAAGCAAGATTTAGCGGTTCCATGACATTAGAACGGACGACAAAAGAACGTGCGACACTAGAACGGCGACAGTAGAACGATGTACAGATGACCGCTGAGACAATTGAACGGCCGGACAGTTGAACGGGCGACAGATGACCGGTGGACAATTGATCGGTAAAGCCATAGTAAAATTTAAAAGCAATCCATCATTCACTGTCTTTGACATGTACGCCTAGGCCTACCAAGTTCAACGTCTTCTAGTTAAGTGACAAATGGGCAACAGAGCTTAAGTACATTAAAATTTCTGCTCTGCCGTAGCTGGCGACTGCACAATGTGCACAAGTCATGTAACTCTTCCGTTTAAAAAAGCCATTAAAACATGGTCCTCCAAACGTGCTTTAACAACAGCTTGTGATAAACTTGACGTCGACTCAAAATTGCTAATACATTGCTTCATTTCCCCTATGGCTTTCATCGCCATCGATGCTGCGCAGTTTCCAGTATGCGTGTGTTTCTTTTGTCTTTCGACGATCACCTGGTCGTCTGCGGTTACAAGTCGGGCCTTGCATTTTGAAATGTTTGTATACTAAAGGCTACATTCGACATCGCCATGATATTCTGCCATTCTGGTATTGCTTTTCATTCAAAAATACTCATAATTTCGATGTCTATATGAGCGTCGTTTTACCTTTGCCATTAACGCCATGTCTCACACGTAAAAACAAAACTTTGCTTCACACATTAAAGTAACCGTAAAACTTTGGTGTATTAGATGACTTTGTATAACTGTCTAGTATTCAGTGTCGCCAAACGTCAATCCCAACATTCAGTCAAAACTCAGAGTTGGCTTAAAACGTGCATAGTGTACAACGCCGCATCTTGTGAATAATTGTTCATTAGTCGGCCCGATAATATGACGCTCCGGTCAAGTGTCGCCTGTTCTATTGTCGGCCCGTTCTAATATCGCCCGTTAAAGTGTCGCCGGTCAAGTGTCGTCCGTTCAAATGACCATGCACCGTTCAAATGTCCGTACACCGATCTAGCAGTGCAATGGAACAGGCAGAAAATCAAACGAAGATAAACATCTGTCATCTAATTAAGTGTTTTACTCGTGCACCTTTACACCGAAATATGAAGCAAGGTTCAGTAGCATAACATTGTTGTCCAGTGTTTTTCCATAATGAGCAATTTGGTTAAGATGACAGCTTAAAATGCTACTATTACAGTGCACAAATTAAAAATTGTTTAACCAATGGGAGGAGACATTTATTGAAGGCACTTTTATTATTTAAATCTAATTCGATATGTTTTCAAACGATTTCTCTTTAGGTCTGCAAATTGTAAGGGCACGCCAGTAGGATACTTATGATGATTTAAAACCAGACCCCCAAAAACTTATGATGATTTAAAACCAGACCCCCAAATAAATATGATGTTTATAAACCAGACCCCCAAATATATATGATGTTTCTGAACCAGTGGTTTATAAATCGTCACGGCTGACTGCACATCTCTTTGAAGTGCTCTCGTCACGGTAGGCCGCACATCTCTTTGAAGTGGGCTGTAAAAAGATGCTGACGATGCAGAGTCTGGGAGGCTGGTCGCACCCCCTCCCCTCTCCCCACTCCCCACTCCTCCCCCACCCCTGGGTGCAGCGCTTGCAGTACGCCATCTGCCAACGCTTACTCAGCATATATATATATATCTTATACTATTATAGCATTGTATATATATATATAGTGGTCTGTATTCTATTATCTTTTCAGTCTTTGTAGGCGCCTATGTATCTTATACTATTATAGCATTGTAGTATATATATATATATATATAGTAGGCTCTGAATCATAAGACAAGCGAGGTTACAGTGTGCGTATAGCCTATATATAAAAGCGCATCTTACACATTAACAAGCATTTTATATTGCAACCTTCTAAAGAGCGGCAGACATGGGGCCTAATAGTAATAGATGCGAAATGGATGTGTGTGGAAACTACAAATGTGAATGTATAATGTGTCAAAGCGAAGATGAGGAAATTGTTCAAAGCGAGGATGAGGGACCTCCAAAGTATTCTACTATGAAACTTAAAGCGGAGAATGAAAAACTAAAGAAGGCAGTTATTTGCAAAGTCTGTAAAGAAAGACAAGTACAAATATTATCTCTTCCCTGTGCGCATGTGAATATGTGCGAGGCTTGTGCGGACATTGCCACACACTGCCCCTCGTGCGGAGAGCGCATCCTTGGGACTGTAAGAATTTATGTGGTATAAAAAGTAGAGAACGAGCAAAAAGACATTTACTTTTCATTATGGACCCGACTTGGTCGCACCCGTTCTCTGCCATAATCAGCGGCCCCAGCGGATGTGGAAAGACGAATTTCACTTTACGTTTTATAGATCATTTAGAATATATGGTCAAACCTACCATAGAAAAAATTATATGGTGTTATGGAATTTACCAAGAAATATTTGATAAATACTCGCACGTTCAGTTTCACGAAGGCCTGCCCGACTTGAGTATTTTCGACGGCAAGCAGAAGACCCTGCTTATTTTAGACGACCTTATGACCGAAACGGACGAGAGAGTTTCGAAATTATTCACCAAGATTAGTCATCACATGAACGTTTCTATACTGTACCTGACGCAGAACCTTTTCTATAGCGGTAAGCATACACGAACAATCAGTCTGAATGCTCATCACTTTGTTCTTTTCAAAAACGTTAGAGACAGCACGCAGGTTGCTATACTAGCTAGGCAAATGTTTCCTGGCAAGAGCAATTTCATGATAGAAGCATTCCACGATGCAACCATGGTGCCTTTCGGATATCTTTTAATCGACCTGAAACCAGACACAGACGAACGCTGCCGGCTGAGGACAAATATTTTTCCGGGCGAGACGCATTATGTCTATGTAAGGAAATGAATATAAAGTCCTACACGGGCATAATATCTCTCATTCATTCAAAATGCCCGCTCCCATAGAGGAGAAGTTTGAGAAACTTAGACTGCTTAAAGACTCGTCGCCTAAAGTAAGGAAACAGATTTTGAAAGACTGCAATTCTTCTCTGCTTTGCTGTCTTTGCGAGTGTGCGCTCAACATTTTAAAAGGCACCGTACCTTTGAAAGAGGGTCAGAAGAAACGTCTCGCTCGATTCAAACACAAGTTGAGAAAACTTGCATCTAAGAAAACTCGACGAAAAATCAAAAAGCGTATAGTACAGACTGGAGGATTCATAGGAGCATTACTTACACCTGTACTTTCTTTTCTTGGTACATTGCTAAGTAATAAAATATAGTATGGAACACACGAAGAAGATGGTTTTGGTAGAACCAAGACAAATTGAAAAGTGGAAAGAAACAATGCTGGATAAAACTTTGTCGAGATTGGATACACAGATGTACGATATTCTGCATAGAAATATTGCAGACGATGATAAAGCCAAACTGTATACAAACAGTTTGAGTCGTTACTTGCACATTGACAAACCCGCCAAAGTTACCCAGTTCGAAATAAAAGAAGACGCAGCAGCAGCGGCGGCGGCGACGGTCGACCCTACGGACTCTGTCAAATCTGGCAGCAGCAGCAGCAGCAGCAGCAGCAGCAGCAGCAGCATAGAGACCCAAGTATTGGAAACGGTACCAAAGAAATGGAAAACTCAAGCTGCTAGACTCTTGTCGCACATGAAGAGCAACCCCGACGTGTCTTGGACTTCTAAAGGCGAACTTATTTTGAAAGATGCAACTATTCCCAAGACGCACATGGTCGACTTGGTGAACGATCTTGTCAACCCCCTCTTATTCGCGTTGACCCACACCAGTCTCTTAGGTAGCCTTTCAATGTGACCGATCAGTAGCCTACTGATTTAACTGATTCGAATCTACTGTCTAGGTAAAGTTCTACAGTAATTCCTTATTCTACTTCAACGACAACGATGATAGGTTTTCCAAAGTATATTGTCATCAACTTCAACATAAAACGTAACAGCAGCAAACAACACGATAATGTCTATTCTTGCATTATCATAGCAACAACGTCTCTTCTCTACGACAACTAATCAACTACTACTACAGTTATCACAGCCTAAACTCGTGACTCATTCCTCAGACGCTCACTCCTTCTCTCAATCCGCCGTCTTTCAGACAGTCGTTCCCACAATCGGCCAGACAGTCGTCTCAAAACCCGCGCCTAAACGCAGCTGTGCACTTTGGCCTGTTTCGTCGCTGTTGTGCAAACAATCAACTGGCCGCTGTACTAGGCCTACATTAAATACGCTTACATTACCTCTTTCCTTTCTTTTAAAGAGAGCTAATTATCTTTAAAAATTAGCGAACGTACATTAATGAATATAATACACACAATTCTTACACTAAATGCATCCTAAAATATCTTACACTACAATCTAGATAAACAGTCAGCTACTACATTCAGCTTTCCTTTCTTATAGTTCAACAGAATGTCAAAATTTTGTAATGATAAAGACCATCTGACTAACTTAGCAGATTTCGACATTGATTCAGTCAAATAAACTAAAGGATTGTGATCTGTAAACACATTAATCTTAGATATTATTATTGGATCTTTCAATTTGTTTAAAGCCCATATGATTGCATAGGCTTCCTTCTCAATCGTCGCCCATCTCCTCTGTGTATCTGTCAGTTTCTGACTGATAAATAAAACTGGACGTTCTATCCCTTCACTGCAGTCCACCTGTGACAATACATCTCCCACAGCAAAATCTCTGTTAACACAATACAAATTAAATGGTTTACCAACCTCAAACATATATAAAATCACATTATGCAATCAGATCTGTTTCAGAAACAATTCTAAATGTCTTAAAAGAATGCCCATTCAAATGATTAGGACAATTATCAAAATGTACTTCAATATCCTTTCATACGGTTAATTGCATACAGTATTTGATTAGACATTTTGATCGCTAAAGCGCTCATTGGTTTATCATCCACTTGAAGTGATTTCTGTTTCGTCTCTGAATAATCGTCTTTCAGCGGTGTTTCTACCACTGATCCGAATTCGTCGTCCTCTTCCTCGATAAGACCACACGATAATGCTTTTGTGATGAATTTTCTCATCTGGATGGCATGCACGATTCGTTGACCATGTTCCTTCATGTCCACGAGATATGAATCTTTGGATCCTCTTTGTAAAACAGTATATGGACCATGCCATTGTGAGATCCAGTAGTTAGTTGACGTTGTATGTCGTACTTCGACGATTTCTCCAAGTTCGAATTCTTTATATTTTGCTTTCTTATTATAATGGCTGGCACATTGTTCTTGCTTCTCCAATTTCTTTGCATCCTCCAATTGTCTTTCATCATTCGTATCCTCCATAAACAATTCCCTCATGTTCTCACAAATTTCCATATCGCTCTCCGAATCTTCACTATCATTTCGTTCACATGCAGCCATCTCTTCTTCATTTTCATTATTCTCGGATGTTAGTCCTTCTTTTGCTTTTTCATCTTCGCTTTCAGTGTCCTCGTCTAGCAAACTTTCATTCAGCCGTTCCTTTTCTTCATCTTCTACTTCTGTTGTCCGACTCTGTACTCTTGTCGTAACGTGCGCTTGTAATTCTCCTTGCAATACACTGACTGGTGAAATCCCTCTCAGTTCTGCAATTATCTCGGGATGTAGCAAGAACTTTTCTTTGTTTTCTTTACACAGTTCTGCTGGAATGCTGGCACACACCAACGTTAAATATGGCGCAATATTTACTTTCTTGTCCTTCATATCTTCTCCTACCGTCTGACGATTCATTCTCACCTCAATCTCCACTAATTTAGCTGGAATAGGCTTTCCAGCCACACACTGCAAATGTACTCTGCCAATTTCTTCTACTATCGCTCCTTTCAGTAGTTCTTCATTGATCACGGGTATCTCTGTCCCAGAATCAACCAATGCTTGAATTTGTACAGGACGACCACTGTTATCCTTCCCACGTACTTCTACTATCACATGCTGCAATACAATCTTCTTCAAAAGTGAACAATCGTCTTTACTTTGTATTATAAACCGTGGTGTACACTTCATCACTGACTTCACTTCTGTTTCTCGGTTTTGTTGTTCTTCCCAACCAGGAGGTGCATTTATTACTTGGATCTGGTTTACTCTCAGATTCTCTGCACTCCTACTAAAGTTATTCCTCAGATTTGCCGCTCCTGGTGCTTGGCAATGTTTTATCAAATGCCGATCTGACTGACAGTTGTGGCAACGTTTCTTTACAAAACCTCTTTGCTCGTTGTTCTCCCACTTGCGGTTCGGAGAGTACGATGCATTGCCTTCCTTTGGGTTGCCCAATGGTGGAGTTCGATTGTAGGCTTCTCTGTCCCATGTTGACTGTTTTTTATCTTGCCACCACGGCTTTCCAGAGAAATTATCTTTCTTGCCATCACTACCTTTGGCTTGGCTTCCAGTTTCTTTGTTATTGCTGTCCCACTTGGTTTGCTTTGGACTATTGTCCCATGACTCATATTTCGGTTTTTCTTGGAACATCACACCAATCCGATTGTTTACATGTATGTCTGCGAGGTCTGCCACGTTACTAGCTTCCAAGCATTCTGTACCCTCTTTTGCTAAGACAAACTGTAGTGGACCTGGTGGTAAACATTCTTTCAGCTTATCCGCCACTAACAAATCAAACAGCTTCTCGTAGTCTTTGTCCACTCGTCTACTTCGGACATAATAATTCAACAGGTTCTTCAGCCTAGCCGTGAACATCGTATACGTTTCTTCGGCTGTCTTCTTGGCATCTGCAAACCTTGACCTGTACTCACGAGCTGTTAACTTGAATTCCTTCAACAAGTGCTCTTTCACTGCATCGTATTTATCTAAATCCTCAAATGATAATCGATTCAATACCGTTCGCGCTCTCGGGGTCATCAATGGCAACAACAATTTCACCCAATATTGCTTTTCCACAGCGAAGCTATTGAATGCATTTTCAACTGTTTCAAAATATAATGGCACTTCCATCATATCATATGGCATCTTCGGTAACACATGTTTCATTGCATCACCAATCTTCTTAATCTTTGACACCATTGTCTCACTTTCTCTGAGCCTATTTTGTTCTGATTCCTCACGACGTCTTCTATCGTCTTCGTCTCTCTTCTTCAGTCGATCCTGATCTTCTATCCTACGCAGTTCTTCTTGTTCTATTTTCTGCTGCAACAATTCTAACTGCTTTCTGCGTTCCTCCTTTTCAATAGCCATTTCATGGAGTTGAGCTTCCTTGATAGCAAGTTTCTTTTGTTCTAACTGCATCTGCTCTTCTCTTTCTCTTTCTGCTTTTTCCAAATTGTCTTTTCCGGCTTGAAATTCTTCCTGACGAATTTCTTCTGCTCTCTCCAGTTCTTGTAAACGCATCTTTTCTTTTTCTTCCTCGCGAGCCTTTTTGTCCTCAATCTGCTGCTTTCGTATTTCTTCATCGCTTTTTCTTGCTTTTTCGTACTCTATCATTAACTCCGTCCGTCTCCGTTCTGATTCATCACGATCGAGTCTCATTTGTTCTAGTTGTATCTGGAACTGCTGCCTCTGCATGTCTATCTCTTGTTGTCGCAATTCTTTCTCTTCTTGCTTACGTTCTTTCTCCTCTTGTCTGCGCTGCTCTTCTTTCTCTTTTTCTTCTTGTTTACGCTCTTTCTCCTCTTGTCTGCGCTGCTCTTCTTTCTCTTTTTCTTCTTGTTTACGCTCTTTCTCCTCTTGTCTGCGCTGCTCTTCTTTCTCTTTTTCTTCTTGTCTACTCATCATCATGAACTGAAGCAACGCTTCCATAGACATCGCTAGCTGTGGCTTCTCAACCGGCTTCTCTACAGTACCGCCTACAGCACCTTCTTCTTCAACTTCTTTCTTGACCCAAAGATCAGCCAAAGTTCTCATCAAACTTTCTCTCGACATCTGTCCGACTTCTTCGGCGTCTAAACCTGCTTCAATTAGTAACTTTATTATTCTTTCCGAAGCCATCTTCTTGATCGCTGCTTGTTTTTGCTCTGTAAGTTGCTCCATCTTACTTCTTTACTTCACTGTTGCTATTGCTTCTTTTATAGACAAGCAAGTTTTTCCTACCTTTCCGTCCGTTGAATTGTCGTTTCACACTGTCGTACAATGCACCAGTTGCTTCTCCGAATAATTTCACAGCGTCCGTAGATGAGAAATTTCCGTGGCTTCGATGAGAAATTTCCGTGGCGTCGATAAGAAATTTCCGTGGCTTCGATGAGAAAAAAACAACGTCCGTAGATAAGAATATGATATCAACCATGTGAATATCAATTCGTTCCGTGAATAATTCCGTAGATAAGTCTCACCAATCCACGTAAATTCGTGCCCAAACTTTCGCAAATTCGTATCCTCAAACCAGCGTTCGAAAATTTGTAAGTTCGTATCCCACCGCTGCCACCAAATGTCAACCCCCTCTTATTCGCGTTGACCCACACCAGTCTCTTAGGTAGCCTTTCAATGTGACCGATCAGTAGCCTACTGATTTAACTGATTCGAATCTACTGTCTAGGTAAAGTTCTACAGTAATTCCTTATTCTACTTCAACGACAACGATGATAGGTTTTCCAAAGTATATTGTCATCAACTTCAACATAAAACGTAACAGCAGCAAACAACACGATAATGTCTATTCTTGCATTATCATAGCAACAACGTCTCTTCTCTACGACAACTAATCAACTACTACTACAGTTATCACAGCCTAAACTCGTGACTCATTCCTCAGACGCTCACTCCTTCTCTCAATCCGCCGTCTTTCAGACAGTCGTTCCCACAATCGGCCAGACAGTCGTCTCAAAACCCGCGCCTAAACGCAGCTGTGCACTTTGGCCTGTTTCGTCGCTGTTGTGCAAACAATCAACTGGCCGCTGTACTAGGCCTACATTAAATACGCTTACAGATCTGGTGAGAAAACGTACGACGGTCTCCCCACCAACCGGATGGCGCCTCTTGGCCGAAGCGCTGAAAGACTCAAACATACCTCGCGAGCTCATAGGAAATCAGGAGCGCTGGACGTATATTAATAACCCCATCGAAGAATCGTCATCAGTCACACCGAAGAGCAGTCGCGGAAAACAGCAAAGTCTGGCGAGTTGGGTAACTTATTGATCGGCGAATGGTGATGGAGACGTACTTCGATCCAAAGGTTCCTGGGAGCTTTGCAGGCGTGTCGTCATTTCAAAGACATCTTAATGGAGAATTTAAAAATAAAGATGTTAAAAATTGGTTAATCAAACAAGACACATATACGTTACATAAACCTGTTAGACTGAACTTTAGACGGCGAAAGACGTTCTCTGTAGGCGCTCATGACTTGTGGCAGGCCGACTTGGCCGATCTTTCTGCCTTGTCCAAACATAATGATAAAAATAAATATCTTTTAACATGTATCGATGTTTTTTCTAAATATGCTTGGGTCCTTCCGCTTAAGTCAAAGGCCGGTGCGGATCTGGTCGATGCCTTTTCCACCATTCTTGCACACAAACAGCCGGCCAATCTGCAGACTGACAAGGGGACAGAATTTCTTAATAAGCCATTTCAATCCCTCTTACGTAAAAATTCCATTCGTTTTTACACGTCTGAAAATAGCGACATAAAGGCCTCTGTAGTAGAAAGGTTTAATCGTACACTTAAGACGAAGATGTGGAAATACTTTACTTACAAGAATACGTATAGGTACATAGACATTTTACAAGATCTCGTACATGCATACAACCGCACGTATCATAGAAGTATAGGTATGGCTCCCATTGAGGTGACTAAGGAAAACGAAAGTATTATTGTAAAACGTTTGTATGGTGAAAAGAAGCGCCCAACCAATTGGAAATACGAAGTCAACGACAAGGTCAGAATAGTAAAGGCGAGGATAGCTTTCCAAAAGGGGTATTTACCAAGTTGGTCAACTGAAATTTTTAAAATTATAAGACGGGTGCCTACCGATCCAGTAACATACGAATTGGAAGATTTGCAGGGTGAAAAAATAAAGGGGAAATTCTACGAATTTGAGTTGCAAAGAATTTTAAAGGAAGACGATGTTTACAAGATAGACAAAATTTTGAAAAGTCGTAAACGGCGTGGTAAGACTGAATATTTTGTAAGGTGGAAAGGGTACGACAACAAATTCAACTCTTGGACTCAGGATATATTCAAAGCATAGCAGCGTTTTCTTACAGTCTGACAGAGAGCACACACACGCATGCAAGTAGTAACGACAATGTCGCACTTCTATCTCACTTTACCAAGCAATTCTTCAATGACCCATTTCCCCGACAATACTATTGCGCACTTTACAACGAAATTGGAAAATGCCATTTCCCTTTCTGGCCGATGGGAAGTTTCTTTGATAGAACTGTAATACCCACACACGTGGTACAATGTGCAAAGCGGGCAGGGCGACTTTATGTATAACCATATTCCTAAAAGAACAAATCCCAAAGATGAGTGGTATTCTATACAAGAATTGTGTAATGTCCCTGCCGGCTATTACGAAAGCGTGGAGGATATAGTTCATACAGTGAACGCGAAAATAGAGGCTGTAGCCAAATTGCATTCGCTCGTCCGACACCCAAAATTTGAATACGACAAAGTAACGAAAAGACTCACGGGTAAAATAAATCTCGCTACAAGCGTAGGATTCTCTTCACATCTGTGCAATATTTTTGGCATAGAAGAAAATCAGAAAGTTATAGAAAATTTCGATTACGGTCGTTATGTATACGAAGGTCGATACGAAGATTATATCAAAGCATGGGACGAGATGCCTGACAAGGAATGGATTTCCGAGAAGGCCTGCAATATAAATCCAGAATTCTCATACATGTACCTGTATTGTAATATTTTGGAATCTGTTGCACTTGGTGATGCGAAAGCCCCTTTGCTACGCGTAGTTAATATATGTGGCAAAAGCGGTGATAGCGTGCATGTCATGTACAAAAATGCAATAGCCTATACGTACCTATTCAGCAAAAGTCTTTTGACGCTATAGAAATATATATGAGAGGTGACAATGACAAGCCTATACCATTTGAGCATGGGAAGTCGTTCGTTATACTTCATTTCAGACAGTGTGGCAACATATAAAAATGGCACATTTCTATCTCACCCTTCCAAGTAACAGTTCAATGCAATTCTATTCACAAAATACCGTAACAAATTTTATCACAAGATTGGAGAATTCCATTTCTCTAAGCGGTGACTGGGAGGTCGGACTTGTGGAGATTCAATATCCTCATACGTGGACCAATTTAGATAGAAACGACAGTAGAATATCGTATACGCATGAAGAGATTTCGGAAAATGGTGACATACTGCCAGGGACCATGCATAGAACGACCCGTCTGCCTGCTGGATATTACGAAACTGCACAAAATCTTATCGATTCTATAAACAAATTTATAAGTCTTGTTGCGAACGAGCTTGACATGTCTGAATTTCCAAAGTTTAGCTACGACCCTGTAACGAAGCGACTCAACGGCGATGTGAATAGGGGAGCGAGCATACAGTTTTCGCCCGCCATCTGTTCAATGTTGGGGGTTGCTGCGCGTCAGAATCCCATTCTCAATTACGACGAAGACAGTGATTACGTTTTTGAATTCATGGGCGCTAATGCATGCGATGTAAATCGTGGATTTTCGTCTCTGTATATTTATTGTAACGTTCTCGAGCAAGTGCCGGTGGGTGACACAAAGGCTCCGCTGCTCAGAATCGTAAACGTTAGTGGAAAAAGCGATGAGAGCGTGCGTACGACTTACGAAAAGCCCATCTATGTACCATTGCAGCAGAAGACTTTCGACTCTATCGAGATCAATATAAGGACGGACACGGGCGATCCCGTTCCATTCGAAAGCGGAAAGTGTATAGTGACGTTGCATTTCAGACATTGCAAGATACCATACCTTTTACAATGAAAAAGCCATTCTGCTGCGATGCAAGCCGATTGGCGTACGAAGATTACTATTTGCAACAAAGTGGAAATGGCATGTCTGTTTTTCAGGGTGCGCGCCTTCAGCGTGGCCATGGTTTGGGCAGTTTTCTTAGCGGGTTGTTTAGAAATGCCTGGCCTCTTATACAGACTGGTGCTAAAGCACTTGGCAAGCAGGTCTTGAGAACAGGACTTCAGATTGCCAACGATGTCGCCGACGGCGAACAGTTCATGGATGCCGCCAAGCGGCGCCTGCCAGAAGGTATAAAGGCATTTACAAGTTCGTCCGATCTCAATACGCAGAGTGGCAGCGGAAGAAAAAGACGTAAGCGGTCTCTGAGAAAAAATAAGAAAAGAATCAAGGAAGATATATTTGGCATAGTTTAACATGGCGTTCGTTCACCCTCAGTCTTGCGAATGTGCAAAGAGCGAACTTGACCTTTTTAGCGTACCTGCTACACAGACAAGCATAGAAGCTGGTTCGTACGTTGAATATAATCCAATAGCAACCATTTCACAAGGAACACCAATAGAATTTAGCATAACAGGGGCAGGACAAGATTACCTAGACCTGTCAAACACTCAGCTGTACGTCAGAGCTTCTATAGTAAGAGCGAACAACGAGGCTGCAGACGCTGGCGATCATGTTGGTCCCGTCAATCTGTTCCTACATAGCCTTTTTTCAGAGGTGGACATCACTTTAAACGACACTCTGGTCACAGCATCAAACAACACGTATGCATACCGCAGCTATTTGGAAACACTACTCAGCTACGGCTCTTCAAGCAAAAATTCTCAACTCACCTCTGCATTATTCTACAAAGACACTGCCAGACGCTTCGAAGAAGCCAATCCACACGACGATGCATGCGGGAACGTTGGATTTAAGAAGCGCAGCGCTCTTACCGACGAAGGCCGCATTGTCGATATGTTGGGTGGAATACACAGCGATCTCTTCTTCCAGGAGCGATTCTTACCAAACGACATTAATATAAAAATTCGATTCGTCCGTAATAAGGATGCATTCTGTCTTATGTCCTCGGCGGTGGGTGCTGCATACAAAGTAAAAATACTAGAGTGCAAATTATATGTTAGAAAAGTCAGATTGAGTCCGTCGGTCTTCCTTGCTCATGCCAAGGCTCTAGAGATTGGAAATCTGAAGTTTCCCATTCGCAGGGTTGTTTGCAAGACTTTTACAGTTCCTAGAGGAAATTTGGACGTGACCCAGGAATGCCTTTTCTCTGGTCAGTTGCCGACACGCATCGTATTCGGGTGCATTGACAATGACGCATTCAACGGCACGTACACAAAAAGTCCATTCAATTTTAAACATATGAATTTGTCTCAGTTAAAAGTTTATCTGGACGGTCAGCAGCAAAGTATAAAACCGTTGGAAACTAATTTTGCAACTGGTCAGTTTGTGAATGCCTATGCTTCACTGTTCATGGGCACTGGTAAATGGCAGAGGAATGATGATAACGACATAAGCAGAGAAGACTACGCCAACGGTTATTGCCTGTACGCATTCGATTTAACTCCAGACCTGGCCGAAGGTGACCATTTCAACTTACTCAAATCAGGGAACGTTCGTGTGGACATGAAATTTTCGCAGGCTTTGGATGCTACTATAAACGTGATTGCCTTTGCCGAATTTGAAAATATACTTGAGATTGATAGATCTCGCAACGTCATATTCGATTACAACAATTAAGAAAGATGGACGGCATTACGATAGAAAATATACTACAAAGAGATGTAAGGTGCACGAGCATGTTCGTTGGAGTCTTTGCATGCAATCGCCTGCCTAAGTGGCTTAATACAGAAAGACCTTCTCTTCTCGTCTGCAATACAGACACGTACGGTCGGCCCGGAATTCACTGGGTCGTGCTCTACATCGAAAGCCCAAATTATGGCGAGTTCTTCGACTCTTTAGGCAGACCGCCAGATGCACCTTTCAGGACATTCCTACACAAATATTGTACGCGTTGGACATATACTGACAAACAAATTCAAAGTGTTGCCAGTCGATTCTGTGGACATTACTGCATTTTTTATTCGCTTCATGTAGCTAGAGGTTATAACATAAACGCCGTTTGCAACAAGTTCAGCAGTGATACTGGATTAAATGATTACCTAGTTCATAGTTTTTTCCATAAGATTAATAAAAGTGTTTCAAACTAAAAGTCTTGTGTTCTTTCATTCGCATGCAGCATATATTCTAAATATATATATATATATATATATACTACAATGCTATATTAGTATAAGATATATAGGCGCCTACAAAGACTGAAAAGATAATAGAATACAGACCACTATATATATATATATATATATATATATATATATATACAATGCTATAATAGTATAAGATATATATATATATATGCTGAGTAAGCGTTGGCAGATGGCGTACTGCAAGCGCTGCACCCAGGGGTGGGGGAGGAGTGGGGAGTGGGGAGAGGGGAGGGGGTGCGACCAGCCTCCCAGACTCTGCATCGTCAGCATCTTTTTACAGCCCACTTCAAAGAGATGTGCGGCCTACCGTGACGAGAGCACTTCAAAGAGATGTGCAGTCAGCCGTGACTATTTATAAACCACTGGTTCAGAAACATCATATATATTTGGGGGTCTGGTTTATAAACATCATATATATTTGGGGGCCTGGTTTTAAATCATCATAAGTTTTTGGGGGTCTGGTTTTAAATCATCATAAGTATCCTACTCACGCCACTGCCCTGCACGAAATTTCTGTCGGCGGCCCTGCAAAAGAGTCGATGTTAAGTGGCACATCACGCAATCAATTTGTGTAAACCTTAGAATAGTCATAGCACAAAATATTTCTGCCACTGTTCGTCATTAGGAAATTATTCAGGTAGAAGAATAGAGTTTTGTCAAGCTAAAAGTAACTTAGCATTATAGGAATGAATGCTACATTAATCGATAAAGAAAAATATAGATATCGCACCACTGTATGGCTCGAAAGTTCCCCCAGGACAATAATTGCAGTAATCCCATTCGACTTTATCGTCCATTGTGTAACACCAGATGCCATCTCTAATGCTGGGAGTTGGATTTCGACAGAAATTCTTAGCAGCTGCTTTGCTTCCGTCAGGAAACGTACTGTCCGTTATCTGAGAATCAATTTCTTGGGGTTGATTATCAACCCAATATTGGCACGGTTTTCCGCCGATTGTTTTATTCAGAGATCCGACGTAAGTCATTCCTCGAGATGCCAAGTGGCAGCCTAGAGAACAATTACAAACAATATTATTATTATTATTATTATCATATACTAAAATTATTATTACTGTTGTTGTTGCTGATGTTAATGTTGCTGTTGTTTTAAATAAATTTCTCACGCGCGCAAGGTCACTCTGAATTGCAAAACTGAGACGCGGATAGTCACTGATTAGTCAGCCGTCAGAGATGAAGACATGGAGTTAGACATCAGAGTGCTTAAAAGTCAATGAGAAAATAGTAAATTATTCTGAGCCGTTTATTGAAGGCAGGAAGTGAATCTGATAAGAAGCATGCGTGGATATATCGTTTCCATTTCCTACAGAATGCACCTTGGGGCACAGCTATAGACTGGTGAGTGGTGACTGGTGAGTGGGGACCCTAGCGGCTAGCCACGCATCATTACACCAATTAGATTTTCCGTTCACGGACAATGCTCTAACTAGCTATCAGCGTTATGAGAAATCTAAAAGAAAACTTGAACTTTCAACAATGAGATCAATGTACTAATAATGCGCTTACTGGCTGTTGATGGCGGGAATTGCCCCGCAGCATAATATATCATGTTGAGAATGAAACACAATTCAGTGAGTGGATGAGTTAACCTCTGTCTAAATATGTCACCCTGAAACAAGTGAACACAACTCTTAAGCTTTGACAATCGTTGTCCTTACCACGGTAAACCTACATGTACACGCCTACTGATACGGTAAGCGTTGCGTTAAAGAAACTGGAACGAGTATGCTATAGGCTAAAGTACAAACAACGTTGCTACATTTAACAGCGGCAGGCTAATCCCTTGCGAAATAGCATGTCTCAGGGGTGCATTCGAGTTTTTCTACTAACCACTCATACTCATTATTCATGACCAAGGTTAATTAAAGGTTATCAAGGTTAAATGCATAGAAACTCATGTATAAGCTTAATTGTTGTCGCTGCAGCCAAATAGTCTTTCATGCTGGTGACTGTTTTCATGCTGTTCTCGAACCAATTAGAATCGCGATCGAGAAGAAAAACGACAC
This sequence comes from Lumbricus rubellus, assembly GCA_945859605.1. Classification (NCBI taxonomy): domain Eukaryota; kingdom Metazoa; phylum Annelida; class Clitellata; order Crassiclitellata; family Lumbricidae; genus Lumbricus; species Lumbricus rubellus. The sequence continues at coordinate 41,181,067 of OX243813.1, forward strand.
AAAATTTGAAAGTGGTTAAGAATACTCTTGCATAGAATAGCAGCAAACGCAGTGTAAATAATAGGGCTAAATGGTAGAAACACGTATGAAAAGTGATATGGTATTCTCATATTAAAACATCTATTGGCGAAGCCATGTATTCTATAGGTATAGGGTAAAGTTTAGTAGATTCTTTTGCATATTGAAAGGAGGGACTTAACGGCGAGGAAGGACGTGGTGAAGGTTGTTAAAGGGTTTAAGAGGATTGAACGGAAAAGAGGAGTGGGCAATGAAAGATCAGTGTTTGTCAAAACTTCGAAACTCGGTTGGAAGGAAGAGTGCACGGGTTAGTTTGGTCAAAATACGACCATTGCGCTCTCCCACACTACTTGCAAACCACACAAAAACAGAAGCTGCAGAAAGTAACTATGCAAATAGTCGTGCAAGTAGGCTACATATAATAAATTGAACAATATTTTAGCAAAAACCATTTTGGTATGCAAACTGTTATAATTATAATTATTTATAAATAGCAATCTTAAAGCGACCAGCGTCTGGGTCGGCAACTCACGAGCGTCTGACTCAGTTGACTCCTTCAAATCACGACTCAAGATTTATTTATTTTTGCAAGACCTATCCTGCTGTTAGTTGCATCATCATCATCATCATCATCATCATCATCATCATCATCATCATCATCATCATCATCATCATCATCATCATCATCATCATCGTCGTCGTCGTCGTCGTCATCGTCGTCATCATCATCAATACAGCGACCGTGTACCAAATCCATGCGCGCATTCAATTTAGATCCCGACTCAAACACATCTTATGCGTAAATTTGATCTCAAAATGCTGTCATCAACTTCAGCTATTGCGTGGGGCCATCTATTATAGCAGTAGGCAATTTATTGTGCTGTAGAACTTTTCAGGGAAGATTAGCCTAATTTTGATCAAGTAAAATTGCTTACCATATTAACGTCTTAAGCCGGCCAACTGTATCGCAGACATCATTTTCAAGTAAATCAGAATTAAATCCTTAACACGAAATCGATTTCGGAGCAGAAACAATTTACCGACTACAATATTAACGTCTTTGGGGCGATTAGAAAATGTTGAACGTCAAAAAGCAATTAAATCTACGTAGATATGACGCCATAAAGCAATTACACTCAAATGATTAGGCTATTATTATAAAATAATAATAATATTGTAGATAATAATTTATGACGTAGGTCTATAGTAGCTTACTATAGGCCTACGCATAACTCAGTTGGATATAATGATCGCGAAGTCGGTTAAAAAGAACAACCGTTAAATTGAATGCTCTGCGATAATTTAGTGGAAAAACCAACACTGTTACTCGGTTGTTAATCTCTTGTTTCCCCTTTTCAAAATTAACTATTAACGCAATTAAGATTGATTATAAAATTTGGCCATACTTAAAAGGTCTTTCCAAGGATAAGCCTACTCAGAGTATCAAGATTGCAATTGTAATTGACCATTTATAAAACGCCGCTCAGAAGCGCTCTCGACCCAAGACAGCGCTGTCACGTTGATACTAGATCATCTTCAGCGTTTCCTAAACAGGGGAAGAGGAAGGCTGTTCCTGGGAACGAATGTTCCAGCCAGAGGACCGACCTAAGCAGAGCTCATTGGAATAGCGACTGATTGCTAATCCTTGATTGAAGAATGTTAGAACAGCAACAACAGTGTTGATAATATTAATACGATACTGATAATTAATGTTCACTCATTAGTATTGTTTATTTAATTATTACGCAGTAGGGCCTACCCCTAGAGCTGAACTAGTCACAACAAAGGATGATTGTTAGATTAGATTCATATACAAACAGAACTCGGTGAACTTTAGGATTTCGTAAATCATAGACCGCCCTCGGCTGTAGTCATGTGTTCTGTGTTTCTCACTTTCTGTGTATATTCGGCGACTGTGGGCCCTACATAATGATTGATTTGATTAGATGGTTGGGCATAACAAGCTGACAGATTTAGATAGATAGGTTGGAAATGTTTCCTGAACTGTGTGCTTCCGAGCAAAGTTTTCTTGGTCCAGACAAAAGCACAGAAGCTTGCAAAAATGTCTTCTGCATATGTGTGTATGCTTGTTAACTTGTATCAATGCTTATAACCTGTATAGCTTATTACAGGATTGTTCAAGTTTTGTCTTTATTTTTTGCAAGATAAATGCTCGGTTTGTCTGCATCTTCGCACGGGAATGATCGGATAATGTGGCTATCCCTGATTCTTGACTAGGCTATAGTTTTTTAGACGCTAGGCACAGTTCTGACAGGCTAGCGATTTGCTTAGACAAAATACTTTGCAGCAACAGAAGTATCTTGCACTAATTTATTTTTATTGTAATGATTGAAATGCAAAGAACTTACAATAGTATTGTTGCAATTCTACTAAAATGGTGTGGAAATAAACTGAGTGTTTCAGTCAGAATGGATGCAGGACAAAACGAGATGCAACTGTGACATGTTTATATTTTGCACCTTGTAGCCTATACACGTAACATTGTCCGTTAACAAATACACTTAACCGTTTGAAATCCAAAAGTTTTACTGTCAATCGGCTACTGGCATTAATGCCTATGTTTCTTCAAATGTAAGAAGAACCTTAGTCATGTAAGCGCCCTTTCGGTCCTTGCCATCTGGTTGCAAACAGCTCTGACGTCATAATCTTTGCCAGCACGTCAGTAACTCTGAAAAAAAGCCGAAACAGTGTATCAGTAAAAAATGTGCTGTACGCAACAGTCACATAAAGTCTCCTTCAAGTCAGATTGCAACAACAGTCAATGCACTCTGACTGTAAGGATTGGACAGACTGCAATGTCACCTTGAACGTGAATGCTAAGAAATATCAGCAAGAATAATTGAACTTTGATTGCCACCGTTGCACAAATCGCAATGTCGACAACAAGGGCGGATCCAGGGGGGCAATTCCGGCCATGGCCCTTCCATTTAGAAATGCCCATGTATCGTGGGGCCCCCCCTCATTTGGTTTAAGGGGCTGCTGAAATGGTATGATTTTCCCAAAAATTTGGCCGGATGACTAAAAAAAAGGTCATCAACTTTTTTGGCGGATGCGATTTTTTTTCCCTGAACCATGATGTCAAGAAATTTTGCCCCCCCCCCCCGTCCAAAGTTTCTGTATCCGCCCTTGGTCGACATTGATGTTGCCCACTGTTTTATGTAAGCAGGATGACACGTAGACAAAGTTGAGACGCGTTAAAATAATTGTATTACAGACGGAATTGCTGAATTGCTCAGCGCTCCATTGCAGCTCGGGTCTGCGTCTTTCAACTGTGTACGAATTTCACTCGGAATTCCTTGTTCTCTTCGAATGTCTGGTCACCGATTATAATCAGTCATCTGATCGTAACTGAGAACCTTTAAGCAACCAACATTCAGGATGCACTTTAGGTCAGCATCTACGACAGGACAATCGCCAATTTAAAGAGAATCAACTCGTCACTAATCTTTGAAGTTAAATCGACCAAAAACATAAGCTTAGTTTAAAAATTCGCTCACCATGTACTTGTCAAATGAACTATTTTTTCCCCTTGAGTAACTTAGGAATTGGCGATTTCTTGGGATCTAATTTTTCTCGTTCTCCTTTTTTGTCTTTTTCCGATTCTAAAACTGACAATAAATGACAACAAAATAATGTTAATTTAGGCAGACTAAATTTCCATGCATGCTTAAAATTTACGACATTCTTTACAGCAAACAAAACTTAGGCGGCATGCTATAGGTCTATAAATTTTGAGTTAATGAAATCTCAAAGGAGATATGGACTTTGCGAGCAGAACCAAGCACAGCTTAAAAACTCATTATTTTGTAGTTTTTGATTATTTTGTCATTTTTGATTATTTTGTTATTTTTGATTATTTTGTCATTTTGCTCTGTCCTGCTTAGACAATCATGTCAGAAAAGAGAAAACGATAAAACAGTATATAGACCTATCATATGCATTTAAATATTCTTATAATATTTGTCTATATAAATTATAATGTATATAAATAACTAAACAACTCACGCTTTGTAGACGATGTTGACATCATTGCGGAGGATCCAACAGAAATTGAACCTACAACCCAAATACTGAATGATAAATTTTCACGTGGACCTATGATATAGATCTATACAAAATTAAACATATGCATTAAAATATTCTTATACTATTCGTCTGTATACATCGTGGTTCATAAAAAGTAAGCCAAACTGTTTTTAAAATATCTCCCATGCCTGGAAACTTTTAGCGTGGTACCTATGTTGTCAGGCATTGAAGATACTTTAAAAACAGTTTGGCTTACTTGTTTTAACCACGGTGTATAATGTATAATAAACAACTTACGTTTTGCGGACGATGTTGACATCATTGCGGAGGATCCAACAGAAATTGAACCTACAACCCAAACAATGAATGAGGAAGCAACAAATAATTCATATACTACTATATAGGCCTATGTAGTATGTACATATTATAGGTCTATATGAAAAAAACATCTATAACTACTAACTCAGCATTTCCCAAAATGGGTTCCGCGGAACCCAAGGGTTCCGCGGGGTGGGCGCAAGGGTTCCGCGAGAAGATGGTTATATACTTTCTTATACTATAAATGATGATAATAATAATTGGATACTAAGACTTTCAAAGTGGGCGAAAACCGGCTAACTCTTCTAATGAAGACTACGAACATCTTATTGACAAAGGCCTAATGCAAATGAAGCAGAATTCCAATCAACCTTCACTGTTCAGTGTAAAAATATACTCCCAATAACTACAGTTAGGATGCTTTTCCCATTTGCCACGCACAAAATTGTAAAAAACTGTATTCTCACATAGGCCTATTACTGGAACAGAAGCAAAATAGATCTAGGCCTTTAGAAATCGATGAAATGATGCAGCTGACTCTAAGAATTCAGCTTTCTAGCATCAAGCCAGTGATAGGCCTAGACAAATTGCATGAGAAAAAAGTTCAAGAAACAAGCGCGGTTCACATTCTAATACATGTAGGCTACTCCCAGTAGCCGAGACCTATAATAATAATAATATTGTGATCCACGAGTCGTGGTTTTAAAAACAGTGCAATTTAATTTTTCCTGTAAGAAAAATAAACTTTCTACAATAGTGCGTGTTTAGCTACTGTAGGCCTATGCTTCTCAGGCGCTATGCGTGTTTTAATGCTTTTATTTGAGACTGGGGTTCCACGTAAAAATATTACAACGCGAAGGGTTCCGTGGCCCAAAAAGTTTGGGAAACGCTGTACTAACTGGTGCAAAGTATACCAGGCTGCCACTGCTTGCTTATCCGTTATTGTAAACATTTTATCCCGAGTGATAAATTATTTAAAAATTTCCTCGTACCTTTGGGTAGAGATCCTATCTTGTCTTTTCCTTTATCTTTGCCTTTGTCTTCGGCTTTGCCCGTCTCTTTACCTGCAGGTTTGCCTTTGTCATCACCTTGGACATTGACTTTGCTTCCGTGTTTGTCTTTGTCTCCATGTTTGCCTTTGTCTCCATGTTTGTCTTTGTCTTTGCTTCTTTCTTTGTTTTTTAAGTATCTAAAAATAAAAAATACAGCATTTAAAAGAGTCGAGATAAAACATTGTTAAGTGAAATCAATGTGACTTCTTTCAATTTAAGTGGCTGTGATGCAGTTGTGTTGTGTTCTGTTCATCTTGACAGCCATGTTTTTGTCTAATTAAAAAGCACGAATAGACTAATACCTCTACAGTATGAGTTCAAACGGATTCTTGCGCATTTGAAGTTATTTCTTGGCCTTATACATGTATCTCCTTCCTTGTGAAGCGCGGTGGTATAGTGGGTTTGTTCGTCGCCTTGCAGCCGAAGGGTTGCAGGTTCAAATCCACCTCAAGTCGCCGCGTAGGGACCTTGGGCAAGTCCTTCATTCGCAATTGCTCAGCGCTTCGGCGTGAGACTTCGATGCAGTGTCCGCTCTGTAGTCGGGAGCGCCTCTGAGCCCAGAGCTTGAAGAGGCACTATAACAAGTGCACATAGGCCTACAAACAAACTGTAGCTTATTAATCTGTGGCGAAAGTTCAAGAGTATTTTTAATGAATGTTTTACATTTGTTTTATTCAGTAAGCTTAAACCAACATGATACAGGTTGTAATAATTACATCGTGATTTACAAGTTGTATCAATTTACGCAGGAGACCCTAAAGGGGCTGAAGGTCCCGCTAGCAAGGCCACTTGAGAGCATGAGGTTGGATGATGTATCATGCACAGTGAACTGTAAGAAAGCAATTGAACAGTAAAATTCTTAACTATCACAATTATTTAGTTATTAGAATCTGAAAGAAATAGAGCAAACAGAGTATACACTTATAATAAACGCAAACAAAGGGGTACACACTCTCAGATTTAGTTAAAGGGGCGCTATAAAAAAAATTGCGAGAAATAACACAAATGAGAACAACGCTGTGGAATTGGTTAAAATAGATTAGATGAGTTTTGTGAGTTCAGTTACAGAGAGCAATCAGCTAATCAGCAACACGTCGCTTGCAAAGAGAAATTAAAGCATTGGTTAGACTTACACGAACTTGTAGTAGGCGAAACCACAGCACACCACTGTGACGACTGCAATTACCACGAGCACAATAAGGTTCGTTGAAGAATCCTTGGAATCCGTATCTTTGAGAAGTGCAAAAACAGAACGTCAAATAATTGTAATAAATGCTTTTCAAGATGTTTAATTGGATATAAAGAAATGAAGATGATCCACACAAATCTATTACTTACTTGTTTTCGATTAAATAAATGTAGCGTAGCATGCATCAATAGAAGTGCATGATTGTGCTAATGCAGTCGGAACTTTAGTGCAATATCTCTTCGAGGACGATGGGTGATTTCCATAAAACTAATTAAAAGTCAAAGGCCTTGCATTTAATTCAATTTATTTAGCGGAGACCTTGGTCTTACAAAAACAGGCTTATAGTTACGCCACCATAATTTTAATTTAAATCAATGTAATAATGGCCACCACCATTTTAAGTTGAATAATTAATGTAATAATGGCCACCATCATTTTAAGTTGAATTAGCCTAATGTAGGCCTAACTTTCATTGGGAACAACAGTATGATGTGTTGCGAAGTAATTTACAACGAATCAGTTAATATAATCAACAGTAAAGCCAACAGATAGGCTACCTTCATTCTTTACTTGTGCGTTTCCCAAAGTATCTGTTCAACGAAATAACATGCCACGCGGTATGTATGAATGTGCAAATGTACAGCATGTAGATCTAAGTTCTAGTTTCTTCGAGTAGCAATATACTGCAGATAGGTGTACTTCAGTTGTCATTTATAAGCATAGCCTACTAGAAGGACAAAAAATCGTATACAAACAATGTCAAGCAGCCAATTATAAGTTAAATACATGTAGCCTAGACCACTGGCATGGCGGCTAACTGCAGTACTGCCTGGTTATTGTACATACTGTATGAAAAGCCTTTGAAAAATGTAAGACACCAAGCGGACGTATGGCTCACATTGAACTTTTTTTAGATGCAGTTTAAACAATATTACACCCACCACTGTTATCAGTCTAATTGAAGTAACACTTGATGGAAGCAACATTAGGCTATATGGCCTGTTGTATTCTAGTTAACAATGCAGCTAGTCGTCTAAGGCAGAATTACAGGGTGCGGCCAAAAAAAGACCCCCCTAAGATTTTTGCCAATATCTTGACCAAAAGTGATAATTTTGAAATGAAATTTTACAGTCTTAAAGACAATTCATATTTACACCAGATGGCCAGATTTCATTAAAATATTTCGAACACAACAAAAGTTACACCACTTATAGTAAGGTCACCCACCGTTTTTTGACGATTCAAAAACGCGACGCAACAAAAAGTAAAAATAAAACAATCTAATTATTTTGGCCAATATCTTGGCCAAAAGTAAGAATATCGAAATGGGTTAAAGACAATTCATATCTGCACATGATGGTCAAATTTCATCAAAATATTTCAAAGAGAATAAAAGTTATACCACTTTTAGGGAGGCAACCCACCGTTTTGTGACGATTCAAAGGCGAAATGCAACAAAAAGTAACAAAAAACACGATTTTTTCTCATTTCAAATAATATTGTTATCAAATAGCCTTAATGTTCCCAGATAGTCATTATAATTACTACTTTAAAAAATAAACAGGGTACCAGCGTAGCTGCGCGTCACTGAGAAGTTACTTAGAAAGATGACAATCAAATTGGTAAATAAAGAATCTGTCAGATTAATCAACACGTCCATCAAGAACTTTGCAAAGAGACTCAAAAGAAGTGTTTGCACTGGTGGTGGGCACATTGCACACAAGTTTTGAAGCACTACCAAGTTCATTTGACAACAGTTATTTGAGATGAGATCGTGAGACTTAATAAAATCGTGTTTTTTTTACTTTTTGTTGCGTTTCGTTTCTGAATCGTCAAAAAACGGTGGGTGGTCTTACTAAAAGTGGCATAACTTTTGTTGTGTATGACCTATTTTGATTAAATCTGCCCATCACGTGTAAATATGAATTGTCTTTAAGACTGTAAAATTTCATCGAGAAATTCTTACTTTTGGCCAAGATATTTCCAAAAAACCTAGGGGTCTTTTTTTGCCGCACCCTGTACACTAAATTTTAATTATTATTATAATTATCAATACAGAAGTCTGCAGTTACCTTCGCTGCTTTTAGCTGCAATGAAAAGACACGCGGAATGTAAACATATGTAAATTCAAGATACACTCCAAATCTGTGACACCAAGTTCGTCATCCCGCCAGAAGACTGATGACCCCCCCCCCATTGCGCCGATCTAGACAAAAAACTTTTCGTTGGTTGAATGGAAATTCTAATGCTTATTACAATGTCCCTACAGCATGCCATTTTGTTGACTATCTAAAATATGAGATTCTGTTAATGATTTGCTAAGGGTTAACATTAAGTGTAAGTGACTTCAAAATAACACATAAGAGTAAAAATGGAAGGAATGTGGTAGCGTCACACGTGCACGTCTCCGAGAGTACGGTAGCCTATATATAGGCCTACGGGAAAAGCTGAGGGGTTGGGGTGCAGCGTCGAGGGGAAAGCGTAAGACAGGATCGATAAGGAAACATTTTGTGGTTTAAAGACATTTGTTGTGGTTAAAACAATATCAAACCCACTATTGTTATAAATTTAATTGAAATGGATGGATGGAACACTATTCTGTGTTGTATTCTAATTGTCAATGAAGCCAGTCGTGTAAGGAAGAGTAGGCCTAACTGTCAGTTAATTATTATTATCAAAAGGTAGGTTTGCAGTTACCTTCGCTGTGATTAGCTGCAATGAAATGACACACGCAATGTATGCATATCCAAATGAAAAATTCAGGAATTTCAACTCGATCATACAGAAAGAATTAACTACAACGGAAAGCTATCTACATGTATTATTACACTAAAATGAATCGATGTCAGTGTAAAGTTTGTAAGGAAAAAAACAGTAGGCCTACTTGAAAGTAAAAAATCTTTCAATAACAAAGCCTTCTTGTGAGTAGGCTTAGGTCTACTAGTTCAAACTAAATTTTCAAATGCAACACGACGTTCTAATATTCAATTTAGATATAAAAATAAATCTAAATGCTACAAATGGACCATAGAATCATATGAATGTCCAAGACGGCAAAAACAAAATAATTATTTGGTTATCAATTCTACTTGCTCAGTTTTCCAATAGTCGGGTTGTTTCTCAGACAAGTCAAAGCACGGTGCAGCATTGAATCGGCGCAAACGCAACAGATGGAAATGAACTCGTAGCCCAAATAGACAACAGAGACAATCCAAAGTCACGATGTCATCAACTCAGTCATCCCGTCAGAAGATTGGTGACCCATGAATGAATGCTTTATCTGTGCTTACTTACTAATCTCTGTTGCAATATCTCCACAACATGTTTTAGTGTAGACCTGCTTAATAGATATGCGACTTAATTAGTGTTTCTTTCAGTATTATGCCTAATAGTGATCGGTGTCAATGAGCCTAAATAACTGTTAAAAATAAAATGGAGAGGAATAGTAGCGTCACATAAACAACGTGCGTTCTCGAGAGCACCGGGTAAAGATGAAGGGTTGGGGAGTTGCGTCAGAGTAGGCCTATAATTGTGGGACAGTGTCGATAACGGAGTACGCGACTTGATAATATAAGTTTCTGTGATTTTCACAATAATATTGAATATTGTGTAATATGTGTGTAATATTATTACACACATATTACACCCACTTTTGTTATCAGTTTAATTGAAATAACACTTGATTTAAGCATTTCTGTATTCTAAGTAACAATGAAGCTAGTCGTGTAAGGCAGAATTATGCTCATTACCTTTTTTTAAATTAATATATTATCATTATCAATAAATAGGCTTACAGTCATCTGCAATGAGTGAACCTGCAATGAAATGACACACGGCATGTATGAATATGCAGGTGTGAAATATACAGTACATTCAATTCGTATCAGTCGTAAAATTAGCACGGCATGAATTTCAATTCCATAATACAGAAAGAACTTCGGCAAAGTGTCGATGAAATTGGTTCTAAAGCGCGTTTAGGTTTACTTCGACCGCTGTAATCGAAAATATGTTCTCTACTGTTGAGGCGTTGTACAGACACAATCAAGATGCTGTAGGTTACAGTAGAGAGAGAGAGAGAGAGATGCAGAAGTGTGATGGCAGTTACTTCAAATTTTTTAATGAAGTCAATTATGTGATTCTGAAAGACAAGTAGGGTTAATGAAGTTACAGCAGCAGACTGATATTTGCGGCTGAGAGATTGAAAAGTAAGATACCGTCGGCTGGACATAAATTGTCAACTTCGACGATTAGTAACTGCATTTTCCAAGAACTTTCAAATGAAATTGAGCTACAGATTCGCCGGTAATTAATTTGGAAGAATGTTTACTAAATCATAATCAATTGTTACTTCAACAGGTGTAGGCCCCCTACCCATTTGACTTGTTGTTCCTTCCGCGGACTGGAGAGCAACGTCTACGAACGGCACTGTTCAATGAAATCACACAACACATAATAATTATATTATGAGTGAGCAAATTCACAATGTGCAGCTTTTAATTCATTTTGCAATATAAAAAACGTGCAGACACACCAACTGTCGAATTACGACAACATGAACTTCAACTCAACCATGAAGAAAGCATTAGACATGAGCGACATGGTGTAGTGGTGGCGTCGTTGCCTTGGAGCCTTTAGCACGTTCGTCACTCGCAATTGCTCAGTGCTTCGGCGTGAAACACTGTTGCGGTGTCCGGGCTGCAGTCGGGACCGCCTCTGAGTCTGAGTAGCGAGCTTGAAAGGATGCTATAGAAATGGAGAAATAAATAAATAAATAAAAATAAATAAATAGTCCGATAAAAGTAGGCTAACTAATTGCACGTTTTAGAATAGAGGCATAGGAGATGTCATATATTAACATCCGTTGAGTTTCATAGCAATATTATTATATTACTCACTTAATAACGGATCGCAGCGTATTACGAATCTTGAGCTAATATTGGGATTAGTCGTCCTCCATTCGCCGGAAATATTGCTGTGAAAAAAGCACATGCCCATCGTGTTGTTGCGATAATACGTGTGACAGTATGCTTGCTTGATGCATTCATTCTCACAGGCTGACGCTGATGCCATGAGGTTAGCAGTAGGATCGACATTCTCAACTTCTGGATTATCAACGAAATAAGCTGAATTTCCTAAAAGAAAACACAGTGCACAATTGTTATTTATACTTAAATGTTATACAAGAAAATATTTGCTATCATTATGAGGAAGCATTATTCTGATGAAGAACAGACAACAAAGATTGTTTTATTACATTGTGGCAGGATAATTTTGGGCTAGACATGTTGGTAACAGATGTGGGTAAATCTATCACAGTATAGATTTAATCTGTTGATTGGTAAATGGTCATGCATAAAATTACTAGCATGTGAAATGCAGGATAATTATATCAGCAATAGTAAAAAGTGATGCAGCAGCTCACCTCCTGCTTTCTCGATGCAGACTCGCTTTATGGAATAGTGGTCCCAGTCAACGGCGTCTATTGCTGCCCCGTCGGACCTGGGCACGACCATGCACTCCCTAGTGCCGCGATTATCCACGTTGACCCCCAAGCAGCTGCCCACCATTGTGCACCAGCGAATACAAGCGAGGATACTCATACTTGATATTGAAACGGAAAACGATCCGATCATCGAACCTTTCGTTCTTGTAACTTCTCCACTGAATGCTGCAATAAAAAGAAATGTGACAGATTTCATGCAACGATTCAAGACTCACCTAGAGAGCCATAATGTTACGCAATATCAATACATACATACAAACATGCATACATAAATACATGCATACATACATACATACATACATACATACATACATACATACATACATACATACATACATACAAACATGCATACAATGCATGCATAACTACATAAGTACATGTGTGTAATTACATGAATATACGCAAGTTTCTTACATGTATGCAATTATGCATGCATGCATGCATGCATGTGTGTGTATGTATGCATGTAAGTATGTATGTATGTATGTATGTATGTATGACAGTGTATGTATGTATGTATGTATGTATGTATGTAAGTAAGTATGTATGTATGTATGTACGTATGTATGTAAGTATGTGTGTATGTATGTGTGTATGTATGCATGTATGTATATATGTATGTATGTATGTATGTATATATATATGCATGTATGTATATATGTATGTATGCATGCATGCATGTATGCATGTATATATGCATGTATGTGTGTATATAATTATGTATGTGCACAAAGCGATTATGGGCACATTACGAACACCAATTTTTCTAAATCGTTCTAATAATTATGTAGGCAATACATTTGAGGGCAAACACTCAGGGCGGAACATCAACGCAAGTTCTCATGAGGTCTACTGTGGTAAGCATGAACTTAAGGATGTTGGCAAAGTCGTCAAACTTATATAATTATTATGGGTGATTTTGCAATTTATAGCAGTTAGGTTTATACGACATCGAATTTGACGACTTACGCGTGCAGATGTCGCAATAATCCCAAGTTCTGTTTGGCACACCAGACACATAACACCATGGAGCGTCGTGCTTATTCGGATCTGGATTGCTGAAAACAGTGGCACAGATTCTCCATTCTCGTTTTACTTATGCATCATTAGCGCCGTCCCCTTAGCCTATATTGTTTTGTATTGTATTGTATTTAAGCATTCATAAAGCGACTCTAGTATACAGGCCAAAGAACTAACCATAGACCTATATGCAGTTTGATAAATCGCACAAGTTGTCCAGCATGCGATTTTGCTACAATGCGCTGTCTGTATGACTTTTTCTAAATCTAAAGCTGCAAAGCTTGACAGATGCATGGTTTTTGGTGTCATACGACATACGTCGCTAATCAAGCAGTGATAATTATAGGCGTAGCTGCAATGCTGCACGGAGGCAGAAGAAGTCATTATTGCTTTCTCTTGCCTTGTATGCTTGACCAATGACCAGGATTTTACGATTTTGCCAATGGTTCGTCTCACAGAGTTGAATTGAAGTCTAGCTGTACGTTTCTGTACATTGGTAGGCCATATTATATACCGGGAGTGAGCTGCGACGTGGTAGCGTATTGAGGCATATTGAATTTCATCTCAGATATCGTTTGTATGCTCATTATATTTAAGGATTTTGTTGTTTGTAGAAGGTTCTGATTGTAAAATACCGTAATAATTGCTTATTATTAGCCTGCTTGTTCAGATAAGCCTGCAGTAATTTTTTCCTTCGTCGCACTGATCTCTTTCAAACATCACACTTGTCATTACACTAAAACTAGGTCTATGTCTCGATAACGCTTGCAATAATTATTATTAATTATTGAATACTTTGCTGCATACCGGCAATAATTTCTTGCATCCTTTGCGCTGCCTTTTTGGAACTTAAGCTGGTCATTTGGATGATCGCTCCAAGGTTCACAGGTCGCGAGCGAATAAGTACGAGTGAGATTACCTTTGTAGCCTGCTCCTTTATCCTTTAGCGAACAGCCTGCATTTGAAGATACATGTATTTTAAACGACAAGTAAAATTAAGCAGAAACAAACAAGCAGTAAACAGTTCTTTGTTTATTTATTAATTTATAGGACTTTGTTGGATGGAATCTCGAAGGATATTCAGGAGCAGAAGGCGAGTTTTCTACAGAGAATAATGGAATATTCGGAGTCTACCAACCACAAAGGAAGAAGTATCGTGATTTGAAGGACTGTACGTGTAGGTCTGTGTAGGACGTGCCGCTAGTCCTATACTTCTCTATCTTTTGCAGTAGATTCGCTGCATTTGTTCGCACAAATAGATATCTATACAGCACTTTAAAACAATGTTTGACGCATTTTGGGAACGCAACTGAAGTTATCGACAAGATGGAACTCAAGGAATGATGTGAAGATGACACATCGCAGAGTTGATGCACTGAAGTTCCACAGCATACACAACTCTGTTACTGTTCATTACTATTCAGATGGAAGATGAAAGTTTTGTCTTGTTAAACTTTAAACCTAGGCTATGCGAATCAATTTTTATGTGAAGCAAAAACAGAAAAAGCGCACCATTGTAGACTTCGTAATCGCTAGGACATGCATTGCAGTATTCCCATTCCACATTTGTTTCCATTGTGTAACACCAGACGCCATCTCTAGTGCTTAAAGTCGGATTTCGACAGAAATTTTGTGCAGCTTCTTTGCTTCCGTCAGGAAACATATCGTCCGTTATCTGTGAATTATTACTCACATGTGGATTATTATCTGTCCATTTTTGGCACACTTTCCCACTGTGCGTTGTATTCATGGATCCACTGTAAGTTATTCCTCCTTTTGGAAAACTGCATCCTACAGAACAATTATAAATAATTCGACTATTCAAATCATACATTTAAAATTATGTCAAAAAGAGTAGCCTAAGCCTAGTGAAAATTAATTGATTCAGGGTTCATTTAGGCCTAATATTCCCTTTTCTTCTTCTAACTTTATGACCTCAATCAATCAATCAATCACATAAATTTATATAGCGCCTCTTCAAGATCTCTACTCAGAGGCGCTCCCAACCCAGGCCTGGTCAAAAAGAAAGGTATTATTCCTCTTGTATACATGTACGTTTTTAGTCAAATAACCTATTCTCAGCACTGTCGTGTGCTATAGGTAGCGTAGAATTTATCGGCTCTCGTTGTTGCGTTCGATGTGGTATGGATAAAAAGCACTCTGCCTCAATGGCTCAATGGAGGGATCTCGTTATATATGCAGATAGACAATTATAGCAGTCACATGTTGCTACATATTATCGTATTAAACGCTCTATATGTAGGCAACAACAAAACGTTTAACACCATAGATTTGTGCGCCTTCAAACCAATTAGATTTTCACTTAAGAAACAATGCTCTAACTTTTAGGTCTCCGAGAAGTCCGGGTGAGAACTTGAACTCTCAATTATGAGACCAATGTATATAGGCCTACTGATAGTATTATGTGCTTACCGTATTTTGTTGGCTCGAATGTCCCCGTAGCGAATATTAAGTTGAGAAAGAAACACAATTCAGTGAGTGGATGAGATAACCTTTGTCTAATTGTGTCACCCTGAAACAAGTGAACAAAACTATTAAAACTTTTAGCGTTTTGAAATAAATCGTAGTCCTGAAGACAGTAGCGGAGTAGCCTATAGACTAGCACGCCCACCGCAACAAACACAGCATAGCGTTAAAGTAACACTAACGAGAATATTCCCACTCTGTCTTCCATACACGGCCCTGCGAACTGGCATGTCTCATCGGCGCATTTTGGTTTGTGTACCGTCCAAGCCTTAAAGGACTCGGTTGACTAAACAGACGGCGCTCTGGCGGATTTCCGCCTTATCGGATCTTATCTTTTTCAACTTCAACCAGAGGCCCATCGCAAAGTCTGTTTTCTATGCAGTTTGCAGGTCCAGAGTTGACTCGGTTAAAGCGTCATATAAAGATATAATAATTGCTGTGTTTTTGCAAAATTTAAAAATACACAATATTTAGATTAGATTAACTGTTGATGAATATACATGTAGACTCTACTGGACGGTCCATAACGGATTGTAGTATAGTAGCAGTGGCAACATTGTGTCGATGAACTTTACAAGTAAGATATTTACAAACTGAAATTGCTTACCATATTAACGTCTTCAGTCGATTAAATGCATCGCAGACATCGTTTTCAAAGTAAATCAGAATTAAATCCTTTGCATATGATTTAATTTGCGAGCAGAAACAATAATTAGTTAAATGCTATAAAATCAACGTCTTCGCGGTGATTATGAATTTTTTTACACGTCATAAAGCTATTACAACTATGCAGTGATGACGTAGATCTGATTGAGTTGAATACAATAAAATTATTTCAAAGCAGATTATAGGGAGCGTTTAAGGTTACATGTGATTAGGAAAATAAACACCGTAGCATAGCCATGTCGCTATTTCTCATTTGTTTCTTGTTTGAGTTGCCATTGTTTGGGTTGCTCCACCGTATCTTCGAGAACTCTGTTATTCCACCTTGGGTGTCCAGCGTCGATCCACCCTTCGATCGGCGAACCAAGCTGAGCTTCTGGTTCCTCGTTCGCTGACTGCTATCCGACAGCGTCGTTCATTCTCCATCAACCTGGAATGGCCTCCCGGTTACACTGCGCTTAGTGCCCAAGAGTCACTCCACTGAGTCCACAGACTCTGTTCCTTAAGGACCTCAAAACTTTTTTTCTTTAGCCGTGGTTGGGCCGGTAGCGCTTCTGAGTAGCTTACCTTGAAGAGGCGCTGTTAAAAATTCTCGTAAATAAATAAATAAATAAAACCAGAACCATGTGTTCTTCCCGCCATAAAAACTTTGTATGTCGCATGGATATACATTATGATGACTAGGCTACTAGATATGATAAATCTAACTCTTTTTTAAATCCTAGAAACAAATGTTAATGGGCCTATACCAAACTTGTTTGTCTTTAAATGAGGATCATTTTCGCCATTTTATATTTCTGGCCAACATGATTGTGTAATATATATACATATATATATATATATATATATATATATATTGTCTTTAAGCCTGTAAAATATCATTTCATTTCGAAACTCTTACTTCTGACCAAGATATAAGCAAACAACCGTAGGAGTCTTTTTATTGCTCACCCTGTCTATACGCAATATCTAGTTTTGAATTTTATAAGGTGTTTTTGCTACTATGAGGGTGAACTTTTTTAAACCTCTGTAATGATCAATGTTTCAGTTAAAGCATTAATAGACGACAAATTGTCACTGCGTAATAAGTTTCAAAACAATGGAATTTAGGAGTATGAACACAACGAAAGTCAATTACAAGTACATCAAGAAGTTGCCAAATGAGACGGTAATTAAGCGGAAAGTAAGCGAATCGTAAACATATCGTACTGGCCTAACACTGATAATCTACTGTTTAGCAGGAAAAGCTTAGGGAGGTACATCTGGCGCAGGAATGGCCGGCTTGGAATCAGATTTCTTCACTTCCTCAGTTTGTGGAGGAATGTCCGGTTTGGAACCAGATTTCTTTACTTCATCAGCTTGCGGAGGAATGGCCGGCTTGGAGCCAGATTTCTTTACTTCTCCAGTTTGTGGAGGAATGGCCGGCTTGGAGCCAGATTTCTTTACTTCTCCAGTTTGTGGAGGAATGGCCGGCTTGGAACCAGATTTCTTAACTTCTTGATTCTTTTTCGCTTGCAATACATCTCCAATTGCCTTTTTCGCGTTCCTTAACAAATTAATATTATGCTCAAAACAATTAGTTGAAGTCCAATTTATATGCAATGCAGATTTGTTGTAGGAGATACTATCAATAAATTATTTGAAAGGCGATACTTTCGTCGAAAACTTAAAGTTTTATGCAATATTTTAAACACATTTCTCTTCAAAAGTTTTGCCTTTTCAATGGTTCAAATGTTGAATAAACACGCCTACATTCTCTTCCAGCTCTTAGAAAGGTAAAACATTATCGTGGGGATGTTATAGGCGCTGCATAATCTAACAGTCTAACTACTGCGTTTAATGAGAGAACACTAGAAGGAACTAAACGTCTATAAGGTAGGCCTACCATAGGCCTAAGGGCCGGATTTACATGTAAGCCAACTAAGCAACTGCTTAGGGCCTCCGGAATCTTGGGGCCTCCAAAAGTGAGCTAAAGAAAAATTCAGTGGATTATAAATTGTAACTTATTAATATTGACAATTTGTACATGATAGAAAATATAAATAACACGAGACATTCAATTTTGATTCAATTATAACAATTTTAGGCCTATATACTTTTAGTTAATTGGATGTTAGCCATGTGGCCCCCTAATGTCTTCAACTTATAAAAAGTGGCCCTCGTGTCCTGCAACTTAGAAAAAGTGGCCCTGAAGCAGGGCCGGATTAAGGCATGTTCAACATGTTCGGCCGAACAGGGGCCCCCACACTTAAGGGGGCCCCCACACATGCGGAAAAATCTGTTTTTGAGAAAAAATTGGTATATTCTGATGAAATTTCGGCCAAACGACAAAGGTCGTCAGATATTTCGATTGATTGACAGCGCATTTATATCAAGTCAACCAAACTGCTAAAAAGTCATCAGCAGATTTGGACGAGAAAATCGGTATATTCTGAAGAAAATTTTCGACCAAACGACTTAAAAAAGGACGTCAGATTTGTCGATTGAAAATTCAAAAAATTTTCGAACAGGGTCCCCACATTTCTTAATCCGGCCCTGCCCTGAAGTAAAAAAAAGGTTGGGAATAACCGCGTTAGAGACTAACAGTTACTGTAGAAGTTGATCAAACATGGATAAGGCTATTGGCGCAATATGCCTTAGGAAAATACCCGGTACTTAGATCTAGCAATATGCATTTTGTCTGTTTCTATCCTTAAGTGGGCCTCATAATTGAATTTGCTTAGGGCCTCACTCTGCTCAAATCCGGCCCTGCCTAATAGGCCTTACCGTTGCCATCTAGTAAATAGATTACGATGGTTGTGTCAATTTTGTACGGTGACCTTAACAACCTATTTCAAAAACTTATGAAATTAGTTTATGCACAGATTTTGCGCTAAGCTCAATTATACGAGCATCTGTGACTTCTGAAAATGGTTTCATTATAGTTTTTAAACATCCTGGGACTATTTTTTCATCAGTCTGGGAAGTGTTCTTTTCCTTGCCAGAACTTTTGCACTGCCAGACCTTTTCCCTGCCAGAATTTTGGTCTGACACAATTTTGCCCTGCCAGAATTTTTGTCCTACTAGAATTTTTCAGGCATATTATTTCTTATTGTTGTTGAGAAATCTTGACCGCCCGCTTTCTGAGTGAGGACGAACGAGAACAATACGAAACAATATGCCCGAACAAATTCTGGCAGGGCAAAAATTCTGGCACAGCAACGATTATGGCAACGGTCTTTTACCAAGGTATTTGCCTACCATGCCCTGGCGTAGAGCCGCCCCTGCTGTTTTTACCAATTTATTCAACTGAAATTTAAATTGTTATTGGATTCATTTTGAAAATGTGAACCAAATAAAATGGAGAGGTTATCCAATTTCACAGTTCGCCCCCGGACACCGAAATATCCTAACTATACGCCACTGAGGAGAAAGTAAGCGTAGTTTCTTGTTTTTCGAAGAAAGTTGAAAAAATCTGGCCATGTAGCAGAAAAGAAGAAGGTGCATGATAAAATAGTGACTCTTTGTCATTACCTGATTTGATAAAAGACGAATGCAGTGCTGAGCATCACGATAAGCGCCATCAGAATCATCAGAAAGGCTAATATTTTGGCGAGGTACGATTTTTTCGCCTCTGGATGCTTCACGGGATCCTCTGTCGTCACATATACAATATCGGAGAAGAAGTCTAGCCCGCCTCTAATGCATAATAATGTAACGTTATATGTTTGGTAACATGAGTAGGGTTCATGTGCGTGCGGACTTCTCATCAAAGGGCAATTCATCAAGGGAACTACTCATCAAAGGACGATTTATGAACTGACTGTTCATAAAGGGCTACTCATCAAGAGACTATTCATCAAGGATTGTATGCTTTTGTTCTCCGAATAATGTGTTACTGTGCTAATTTTCATCATTGTATGTAGACTATAGTTGTTGTAAAACACGAGCGTCTGTCTCGTGCTAATTAAGATAACATAATTATTCAACTGATTTACACTAAAGTGACAAGAACATTCGTTTTAATGATAAATTTGTAGCGCACGATTGCTACACAGAGCAGAATACTATTCGATAAAATTTCTTATATACTATAATGTGCACAATACACTTTATATAGCGCCTTTTCAGTGCCTTACATAAGCGCAACATATATTTCTCTTTGATTGATATAAACATGGGCGTTTAATAGTCTGTTTGAAAGAGTCTGCTAAGCAGAACTGAACACGGCAGAGCGTGGACGTAGGCCTAACTTAATACCCAATGACCATGGATATAAGATTAAGCCAAAACGGGTTTCAAGCACAAGCGCCCGGATGCGCCTGCACCTGCATATCTCCACAGCTAGACAACGTAAAGAAAAGCATTGAGTTATAAAAAAATACTTACGGGGAAATGGAATAATTGTTGTGCTTTCAACCACTGCTTCTTGAGGTGGCAATGCTTTTTCTAATTGTTCCGATGTTCTTGATCCCGTTGGTACTTCGAGTCTATTAGCTCGTTTCTGTCTTAATAGCTTTCCTGATCTACTCGCCGCTCCCCGTCTTGCTTCAGCTCTGTTGGTGCGTTCTGTTTGTGACTTCGCGATCACTGTTTCTGAGTCAAACTTGAGACCGTCTTCTTCTTGAGCGCATCCTGCACTCACAAGACTTCTATTGATGGATACCTCGCCGTCTTCGGATTGGTTGTCATGTGACAGTTGTACAGATCCGTCTGCACCTCCTCTCATGAACCTCTGTGCGAGTAAACTGGAATGCGGTGCCTTTGTTTTTCTTTCTTCTAATGCTCCTCTCTCTGGACTTCCATCTATCTTCGACGCCACCCTGTTTTGTCTGAATGTGGACTGCTTCTGTAGTAACACTGTACTTTCTACGGCTTGTTGGTCAGAATTCAACGACCCTGAAAATTAAAGAATAGACTGCATGGTTAGAAATGACAGAAGATCTAGCATAGGCCTACTATGCAGCCTAACGGCAAGCTATAAAGTCTGAGTAAATAAAGAAATTATTTTAAAATGCATCACCGAACAAGGGCGTACTCCTTACCATCGTTGAAATTTGTGAGCGAGTTTTACGAAATGAGGCTAATGTCGGAAGCATACAAATCTGAGATATAGTCGATTTTGTCTCAAAGGGGGTCACCTGGTCAATTTTCACTTTTTGGCATTTTCGCTTTGTACAGTATCTTATCTTCATATTTTCTGAATTTTGTAAGTAATTTCCAACTGCAAATATTATTAATTAATTTTGATCTGAATTCGTTCCAGCAAATTTAACATGAAAAGTTTACATGCTAGCCAGTTTTCGACATTATTTTAAGGTTGGTTAGCACCTTGACACCCCTATTGAAAATGGTACATTCTGAAAGCTTGGCCTTTCTAGTTTCTTAATAAGGGTACATAAATTATGCAAATTAATTATTATAGGCGTACAGGTGATGGGTTGATAGTTATATAAGCGATAACTTTAATCCAGTCAGACTAAAATCTTTGGCTGCGATTATCTCAAAATGTACGCAACTTGATATTGAACCTACAAACAGTCATAACTCTGTCAAATGATGGCCAATTTTATTAGATGATGGCTCGTTTTAACAAGCATGATGTATACTATCAGGATGGATGAAAATCTCATATTTGATTTTCCACCCTATAAGCCTAATTTTGTGACGCTCCCTTCCATTTCATGATCTTGAAGCGAGAGTCTGAAGTGCTCATATAAGTTGTATTTACTTTGTGAGTTTTTCATTATGTAACGACGGTCAAATTTTATATCAACTGTTTATTTGGTCATAATGTGGACAGTTCACTTGATCATCAATTAGACCATTTACTTACTTTATAGTAAAGCAACCACGTGACTGTTAAGTTTATTAATGTTTTCAATCATCTCTATTGCCTTCAATCCATCTAATCCACCTAAGCTTATGAAGTCAAACCCCAGAATAAAAATTCAGCGTGCATGGGAAGTCACGCGACGATGATCCAGAAGGCGATGGAATTCAGTATTATCCAACAGCCTTTGAAGTTTTTTGACATTGTAAAACGATGTGATAGCCTACAGGTAATCTGTAGGCTAAGGTAAATATCCTGTGTGCTTTCTTAAGATTGTCTTAATATGATTTTACTGGCTGGATGGAAAGAAAACACGCACACGTTCGTTAATGTCGAAGTTCATTGATTGAAATTTTCAAATTTAATGTTATGACTTACAGATTCAATAAAGCTAAAAATTTGCACATCATTTTGTTGAATATGATCAGGACTTGACCGCGTTTCCTGCATCAGTGATTTCAGATTCTTTGGCACGATTCACAATGCTGATTATAATTAATTTTTATATTCATGAAGGTTGCAATTGTTATTATCTGGCTTTATTTTAAGCGAGCAACACCAATTTGCAACACGCAAGAAATACCTCAAAAATTATGCTAAAATTGACTTCATCTGATTGCATCTAAATATGAACAATGAGAAAGTTGCATTTGGATACACTTACTAGTGGTCGCTCGTAAGCATCTGCGTTCGACGTCGAAGTGCTCGTATCTTTCATCTCTATCTATTGTCAGACTCTTATGCAGTGTGTACCAGCATTCCTGTCCGTCACGTTGGAAGTCAATTCCGACGCAGCTCAAGTGTGTGATGCACCAGTGTAAACAGTTCACCAATGACATTGATCGTAGCTTGATGCGATCTCTCGAAAGCGATTTCTCTCTTCTAATGAATGTTCCACGCAAAGCTAAAAGATTTGGAAGCATGAATATTCGGTAGAATTTCAAAGCGCCTTTAAAAAAATATTTTCTCTCTCACATAAACCGCGCTATAGTTCGTCAAGAACGGCAAAATGAAATGGATGTCAATAACGGGCATACAACGAAAACCGTTTCCCTCAACAGACTTTCGCACACATGCGCAGGTCATGCAAGTCAAGAACGATTGAACTAAGGCTACTATAGCATTCGCAGCACTCAGTCGCCACTACAAAATGTTATTATGTAACTTGAAGGAACGTGAGATACAGGTATACGTTACTTACGAATGCAGACATCACAGTAATCCCATAGAACTAGATTCGATGTTGTGTAACACCACGGTCCATTCCTGCTGGTTGGAGTTGGATTTCTACAATACAATGTAGTTGTTGTTTTTGTTGTTGTTGATTAACAATAACACTAGTAAATAACACGAGACGAGTGCAAACAACAGCGCAACACTGCAATAACTTTAACTGTTTTTGAACTTTCCTCCACAGAACTCAGAAGAATTTATGAAAGTTCACTGATTTTTCTGATTCTTCGGATGATACAAATTGGTCATGTGGCGATGAAAATGAAGATATCTATGACAATTGTGATGATTACGACTATCATCATCGTCGTCATTGTTACCATCATCACCACTATCATCATCATTATCATTATCATAATCATCGTTGTTGTCGTTATTATTACTGTTACCATTGTTATTATTTTTTCCTTGCTGTCCGTGGTACCGGTATTTAAAATCCGCAGGCTATTAGAAACTATTCTATGTAGCCTAGAGCCTATAATTATTATAGAGATATTGGTCTTCGTCCTCGGTGCGTTGTGCGCACATGAACAACTATTACTATTATTATTACTCCTATTATTACTATTATTGCTATTACCATGTTATTATTATTATCATACAATCAGCTGAAGCATCACAATCATTTCTGTAGTTTACCGGCAGTAGTTTCTGGCTTTCTTTGCACTTCCATCGGGGAAAACGAAGGTCAAATTTCCATGATAGCGCCACAGATCACAAGTAAAGCCACTCTTTGTGAAGGCAACATAACCTGAATAGTGGGCGCCATTCTTCTCTAAAACGCACGCTGAAACAAACAGAATGAAAACACCGATGATTCTACACGAAGTTCTATTGTGTAGTAGCGACAAAATGACATTTTACTTATTGGCGCATATTAAACAGGGTGCGGCAAAAAAAAGTAATACCCTACGGTTGTTAACCCATATCTTGACCAAACACACGCATTTTTAAATGAAACTATACAGTCAGGCAATTCATATTTACGTACAATGGTTCAAATTTCAACAAAATATTTCAAAGAGAACAAAAGTGATACCACTTTCAATGAGGACACCCACCGTCTTTTGACTATTCTAAAACGCGACGCAACAAAAAGTAACAAAAAAATTTAATTATTCTGGCTAATATCCTGGCCGTAAGTAAGAATTTCGAAATGAAATTTTACAGGCTTAAAGACAATTCATATTTACACATGATGGCCAGATTTCATCAAAATATTTCTAACAGAGTTAACGTTATGCCACTTTTAGAGAGGCCACCCACCGTTTTTTGACGATTCAAAGACGTGGCGCAGCAAAAAGTGGCCAAAACACGATTTTATTAAGTCTCATCTCAAATAATTGTTTTCAGATAGCCTTTATATTGCCAGATGATCATTATTATTATTATTATTATTACTATTTAAAAAAGGAAACAGGGTGCCAGCGTAGCTGCACATCACTGAGAAGTCACTTAGAAAGACGACAATGAAATTGGTAAATAAGGAATCTCTAAGATTAATCAACATATCCATCAAGAACTTTGCAAAGAGACTCAAAAACAGTTTTGTCACTGGTGGTAGGCTCATTGAACACAAGCTGTGAAGCACTATCAAGTTCATTTGACAACAGTTATTTCAGATGAGACTTAATAAAATGACGTTTTTGTTACTTTTTGTTGCGTTACGTTTTTGAATCGTCAAAAAACGGTGGGTGGCCTCACTAGAAGTGATACAACTTTTGTTCTGTTTGACATGTTTTGTTGACATTTGACCATTGTACGTAAATATGAATTGTCTTTAAGACTGTTAAGTTTCATTTAAAAATTCATATGTTTGGCCAAGATATGGGCTACAAACCGTAGGGGATTACTTTATTTTGCCGCACCCTGTAGATATTTACACTTTTCATACCGTAGTTATCTAAATAGCCACGAAAGGCTATACGAATAGGCACTCTAACAAATGCTTTGATTGGCCAATTACCATCATTTCGCATGCATAGCTTTTGTGCAGAAAAACATTAGGCATATAAACCGATGTGGAGTTCTTCAACACTATATAGTGCTTTGCCAGAATGATCATTGCTTGGTGGTTCAAGGATATTCAATTGCAGCGATAACACCAAAGTGTCAATCCAACACGTGGAAGAGACATTTCTACGTAGGCCTATCATAAACTTAATTACGCCTAATTCAAGATAACATGTGATTCAAGATAGCCATTCAGAAGCGCTCCCAGCCCAAACAGTGCCAATATAAATCTGATTTTAGTAAAACGTGTGAAAGTATTGGCATTATTTCTAGAGAGTAGGTGCATCTACAATCTCCATACCACTGTATGCTGTATAACTCTCGCTGCCATTTTCGTCCTGGTACGGTTTGCAGTACTGCCATGCAACGCTCGGATCAGTCGTGTAGCACCACGGAGCACCACCAATGTCTTTGTTGTCGTCCCTGGGAAAAGGATTTCGACAGAAATTCTGCGCTGCAATTTTGCTGCCATCGGGAAAGTTGTCGTCCGTTATATTGCTAATCACAGCATGCGGATAGTTGCTGTCCCATCGCTGGCAAGTTACACCTTCTTGAGTTATGTTGATAGAACCGATATAGGTTAGACCCCAGTGAGCGTTGCTGCAATCTACAATGATACAAAATAAAAACAGAAACTCAGAAACATTTGGCCCTTCGTTTACATTTGGCACTACGTAGTACGTAGCCTAAGTCAGTCTAAATTGTAACATGTGCAATAATTTCATTAAATTTTATGTTTAATCAAAAAAAACTGACATCAAGAGTTTCTATAAAAAATTTCCTGCCAGAAATAGATCCTTTATTTCCTCAACACCATTGATCCCTTTCTTCTCATTAATTATAGGCCTACGTTTAATGCTCATAATAAAACACTCAGATTCACGTGTAACCGGTCTTGAACATTGAAAATAATAAGGCTCTTCATTTTTAATAACTATTCGTGACAGCCTATTCTCTTTCTGATGCACGAGTAAAGACTAATAGGCAGACCTGGGCGCAAATATGCAGTTATAATAATCCTTCTATTACACATTACTGTTAGACGCTGCTACCAAAATTCAAATTGTCCTAAACTAGTTGAGCCCATGCATACGGTTTATACATAAGCTTGTAGGCGTATAGTGACTTACATTGCGACGACGAGCTGCCTTGCGATGAATCTATTATCCACATCAGAAAACGAAGTTGGAAGACTGATCTCCACAAACGACATCCTAGTTTCTTTGATCCACAATGCTGAATAAAATGAAGGATTGTTCCAGTGTTACATGGTGACATAATAATTCTAAAATATTAATTTGAGAGATGTGACCTAAGTCACCTAACTGAGCAATGAGCATACTTTCTTGAAACTTTCTAAGCGGACACAAATTGTTTTCAACTTTTCAAGTCAGTGCAAAACTTTATTGCACACTTTTATTTGTCCCACACTATTTTTAGTCTGCCGTTATACAATACAGACGGCGACAGGAAACCTTAGATTATTAATGTTTATTAATTCGTAACTGACAGAAACGCCTAGACCTAGAGGAAAAGGTAAGTTATTTTCAAGGCATAAATAAGCTTTAAAGGATGAGAATAACACAACAAAGCAAAAGACCGTTTAGCTACTGTACTTCAATAGCACATAACATTTTCTGCTGTAGGCTATGCGCACGGAGAGTATGAATTTGGCGAAACTTTAAAAATATGATTTACCGTACCGGTTCACACTATTTTTAAACAACTCACCATGGCCTAACAGATGAGATTATTCCACTTTTATTGTCTTTCCAGAAAGAAATCAATGCGGAATGCGCCCAGTTTTCATCACCATCATAATCAAACTACGGATGAAAAGGCTTGCTTAGGAATTGGCTAACCAACTACATTTGCGTTTCTTCAATGACGTCATTTTCTTTGTCACAATCGTCTATTTCTTCAAGTATGAAGTTCATAATAACTTACTGAAACCTGTATGCAATTACACACTTAGGCCCTAAGAAGAGGAAGAGGGCAGAGATAGCCTATTATAGAACTACATTATTAAAAGTTCCTATTGAGACCTAGACACATTCTGAACATTAGGTTAAAATCTATGCTTAGCCTACCTGAATAGTTATAATAGGCCTATCTTATAGGCTGGGTAGCAGATTGTGTATAAGATGGCTAGAGCTTCTGGAGAAATCAGAAATGTGATAGAATGATTTCAGTGGACGTTATATCAGTCGTGATAAATATGATTTGGAGTATTGCTGTTAAAAACATATATCCTTTTATATGTTAATACAGCGATTCAGAAGATTGCATTTCGAATGAACCACAAATTATTATTATTATGCCTTTGTTTCTTATTTAACAGACTAGTACAGTCTCTAAAGGGATCAAATTCACAAGCTTCGCCTGTTCTCAGAGACCTTATTGTGGTCTTAAAAATGCTTGAAATAAATTAATTTTCAGAGCTATACATATACATATGTATATACTGTCACGCTTTGTATTTTATCTGACACTTTTTGGTTCAGCTGTTTGCGTCTAACGCTCAGCTTCCACACTGACTGAGGCAGCCACTGGATCTGCTTTGCTTTCGCTCAGAACCACGCTCCTGGCATCGACGCTTGTGACTAGTCTATTTGACAGAGCACTCTGAGCACGGGCTGTAGGGGGCTGGAGATCATGGGCGCCGGCAAAAGCTCTGGAAAATTGATTTTCTCATTTTTTGACTACTATTATTGATTTGGTTTTAACAAATTTCTTTGCACTAAATCGTATAAATGTTACTAACGATATACAGAGTAACATTGAGAAATAAACATTTATAAAGCACTAGCTGTACCCAGCCACGCGTTGCTGTGGCAAAAAAAGACTTCCCCTCCCCTACCCCCCCCCCCCCCCCCTCCCCCCCCCCCTCCCCCCTCCCCCTCCCTCTCCCCCTCCGCGATGGCCACGCGGATCACGCCATAAAACGCTTGCGCAAGAAGGCCGTAATGAAATGCGAAGGCCGTAATGAAATGCGCTAAAGAAATTTACGGAACAAACATGCCTGAATTGGTATGCAAGGCTTATTGACGGGCGTATGCTATGTGTTGAAAACGGCGGAATTTGCAAAGTTGCTTTTTTAGCTTAAAAGATTGCGCTTTTTCCCAAAAAGCATTCTGCAAACCCGGCCGTGTTGGAACTAAACGTTTTGGTGAAGTTTCGAAAGCAATCAATGAAGAAAGTTCGGAGATCTTTCGCCAGGTGCCAAACGCGGTTAGATTTTTATATATATAGATTGTGAAAACATGCTTGTGCTCCTAATATTCTGCTTAGAATTTTCCATCTAATGCTAAAAAATTTAACCGCACCGCTAGCCATTGTGTTTTGCTCCTCCTACAAAACTTTCTGCGGGTGCCCATGCTGGAGATTGCTATATTAAAGAGTCTATAATATATGTTATAATATATATTAGGGCCTATATGCTATAATATATATGTAATTATGTATATATTGAAGGAAAGGATGAATGAATCACATGACAATGTACTCGTACAGGACTCCGTTCTTGTTCATTTTAATCGCAAGCGTGTTTACACGACATAGCCTATGAAAGATAACCTAATCGATCTAATTAATTTATTTGTAGCTTAATTAAATAATTTAAGGTAAAGTATGAAAACTTCCAATTGTGGCGAAATGTAAAGGCAGCGTACGTGAAGCAACATATTTCTCCAGCATCGTCCTTGTATATCGTATATCGTATTAATTTTATTCAAAATTGCTACCTATGTCCATTTAAAGACCAAATAACATTCTAATTCTAGGTAGGGCCTAACACAAACAGTTAATAAAGCTAATTTTTGGCAAGTTTGACACACATGAAGGTAGGCCTACATAGGCTGCTGAGATCAGGAGCACTTCTCGCTTCATTCAACCAAAGTGTCTGAGTCTACTGTCTCGAACATTGTAGTGCATTTTGTTTGGAAAACAACCTTAGTTTTCTTAATTTGGGCTTTATTAGTTTGGCAAATCATTGCGTTCTGAATAAATGTCAAAGTTCTGCTTATCTAGAATCTTGCTTGACTTTTCATCTTGTGCAGGATTTCTGCAGAAATCTTTTGGTTTTCCTGACTTTAGAGTGATGCCTCTTGTGGATGAAGATATTCACCCGACATGTTTGATTAAACTGAATCCGAAGTCTCTTGATTATCTGGACTATCTTCTGACGTCATTCCTTATTTTGAACTTTTTCTTTAGACTATTGACTTTCTGAGTCTAAAGCTTCGCTGATCATCCAGAATTTCGCCTGACGTATATAGGTAGGTCTTCTGGACATCTCCATTATCGTTCTTGCAAGTCTGTAGATATAGATAGATGGCTGCGGCTCCATAAATCTGTTTCGTTGTCTCATTTGTCTTCGGATTTCTTCATCCCAGCATCTATATACAAAATCATACGATGCAAAATTGTATCATTATGGGTCTAATAGTAGTTATTTATGACATAAGTTGACGTTACTAAAAGTAGACATATATGAATAAAACGGAATCATACGAAACATGTATGCACAAGATTAATCTATTCTAATTCCAAATGCACTAAAAATAATAAGCGAGGGAGACGCTCTCTGAATGCATTGTTATTGTATCTGACCATTTAAAATGCGCTTCTCGCAGCAAGAGCTTTTCAGAAGCGCTCCCAGTGCGTGCAAGCCCTAGAGAATAGTCAGGTTTTGAGACGAGAGAACGAAGAGGAAACTTATAATTTTATAAACATTTGCTTACCCCGTTATTTACCCTTCTTCTTCTTCAGCATGGGCCTGTTTAAACAGATTATAATAACACACACGGATTAGATATTGATTACTGTTTCATAATTAACCATAATAACGATGCAAAGCTTTTGTTAGTTTGCGCTATATGGGCATTATAATAGACTACATGGGCAATTGGGCATCATAATATGATTCTGTAAGACTCCGTGGATCCTATAATTGTTAGTCACATGTGAGTTTCGGAGAGGGTTTTTCAAATCGAGAGACCAAACTCAATATGGGTTGCGGATTATGTGATTGTTAATTACTAAGACCAGGTGATCAAATGGCCGTGAAATAGGCTACATGAAGAAAGTAAGGATCGGTCAACGAATAACTGAATGAGACAAGGAGTCAAATGAAACAATGCATGCACGATGCACATTTGAACCTGCCGACAACAATTGACCGGACTCATGCAGGCATATACGTCGTGTATGCATTTATCTGGACTGTTATGAAGTCTTAGACTATGAAGATGCTAGGAATCCATAAGAACGATAATTATTTTGCTCAACATCACTGCGTTTTTCAACGCTGCAAATGCACGACAGTTCGCATACTAAATAAAAGAAATGGTTATCATAGAATGAGTTAAGAAATTAATCATCCAGTCCCAGTCAAGAGACCAGTACGAAAAGTAAGTAAGTAAATCAGTAAGTAAGCAGTCTAGTAAGTCGACGTGACTTGTCTGATCAGTTCATGTCAACTGCTCAGAGATATGGAGTCAACTAATGAGTTATAAATGACAACAAAAACATTAGTGAATAATAAATCGTGATTACATCGTCTTTCTGGCAGAGTAGACGCTGCTACAGAGACCGATTGCAGAGAGAAGTACGATCGCAATGCAGATTCCCATCGCTGCTGTTGAAGTCGCCGAAGTGTCTTCTTTGGTCGCTTCATCCAACATCTCAGTCTCGTTTTCTAATTACAGAAAACAACTTTATGCTGCTAACAGAGCAGTTGTGCGCAAGAGAATGTGCATGCAAAACAACGTGAGAATCAGCTTAGAGATCCAGTGCTAAAGTGACTACAAGGATCCTCACCGACTGATGGACTGAACTCTTTCCACTCCTTCAATCGGATTCGGTGGGTGACTCAACCATCCACGTCTCATAACCAGCATCTCCCGAGATTTGCCAGCATTAAGTCGGAGATTGGTGTGTTCCACCCAGTTCCCACGTCTCGAAACCCATCCACCTGTATGACTGATGTGGACCTCTTCTCCGATCCTGCCAGCAAGACATGCATGTATACAGTATTTTCTTCTGCATAATTTATCAATCTGTTGGCAAAGTGTACCGATAGGAGGACGGACGGAGGCGTTCGGTTCATAATTGGCTGGACTCATCCCAGATCAATCAATCAAGCTGGCATTGATACATGCAGCACTAGATGTCTACCCGTCACAACTGGCAACATGTTTCTTTTTTTAGAAAATCGAGGAGCCAGTAAGTTGTAGACGCTGTCCTGTATGTCGTGGTTGGAGAGCTTCTCCAAGCTGAGTTGCCGAACTGTTTTGAATAATGCTTTGAATAATTCAAGGAAGTAAGTGTGACATCATGACATGGCTTTAGTTTAGTACCAAACATCAACTGTTCCTTAAACTTGACCTCCCACTTTCGACCTCAATGTACCCTGACTTCATAATAGGTCATATATACATGTATTATATCCATCCAGTGTCCGTGGTTTTTGAATGTCACCCTTGATAGCACCCGACTTGAGGTGGATTCGAGCCTGCAACCCTTCGGCTGCAAGGCGACGGCCATACCCCGGGCCACAACACCACCGCGACCCACAAATAAAAATAAACTTACTTAATTTGGTTCCATTTAGTTTTTCCCTGGGAGCGACTACGAATTTTTCCATCGTATCCCGAGCGTGAATTCCTCGTGGTCTCTTCAGACGTCGGACTAATTTGCTACCATCTTGCGATTTGACTTCACAAAAAATTTACAATAATTATTTTGGTAGAAGACGATAACGAACATTGTTAGGCCTAGGCTATAGCAATTTTTTCTTCCATCATTCAGTACATCAATGTGGCGCCACTAAATGATGCATACTCAGAAGCTCAAGTCCGGCTGAAAAGATTAGTCTCCAAGTGTTTATAGAATGTAGCCTATCTGTAACGTTTCTTATTCAAATGCCATATTCTGATTATTCTTGTATTTGAATGCACATGATTATGTTTAGTGTCGTTTGTAACTTAGTCTACGACTGAGAATTAAAGGGGATACTTGCCTACTTACTTACCTCTGTGTATAATAGCCTATATATTAATCATAACTAATAGCAAAATAGATTCTTTTCCAGTCCAATAAAAATTTACGACCAAACCACAGAGAAAATATGACACCACAATACAACACAGTCTATAAGCTTATGTGATTATGTGGATGCTGCCTACATAATGCATCGGTTCACGCTGGCCATCTGCTAGCCTAACGTGCTTACAAAATGAACAAGATAGACGCTATCGTCAATCTCATGCTTGTTTGCTCATTGCAAAGATGTTTAGTGTCGCCCTCCTCATTTATCCAGGCAGGGACTGGCACTGTCAGTGTCAGAGTACAAACAGTGACAGCTTTATAAATATGATTCAGAGGAAAGTTCATGACTAAATCGCAATGATCACTCATTGGTGACAAGAACAGTCAGAGAAGCAGAGGCGGGTATCTGATTATTCCACGTCTTCCCAGATGAGCCAATGCGTTTTTAATGCGCACAAACTATAAAAAATCAGACCCAACTTTTCTACGGCTGCTCGTCAGAATTGATTAATATTAATATTGCGCGAAATTTGCTTCAATTGACACCTTATGTAGAGGTCTGAATCCGTCCCGAAAATGGAATCTACTGTGCATATATAAGTCTTTTGTACTGTTCATAGGAGGCCTACTCATTTACAACCCTTTCTGAAGCCCAGTAGGCCTACGTTGACTTATAATAGAAAGGTTCAGCTAGAGACGATTCCACAACGATCAGCACAAATGGGTTTTGGTCATCCAAAATTGTGCCAACGGGAACTTCTCCACTATACAATCTGGCATAAGTCATGCTTCAGGCTACTGGTAGCATTCAATCTAAAGTTGCATAGTTTTTAACGGTGGTGACGGGTGGTCATTAGTTTCATGAATGTTGGAAAATAAATATGATACAGAAAATTGCCTCCCACCATAGAGCCTGACTGTATGATTATGCATCACGAAAACCACGATGATAGGCCGTATACCGTTAAATCCTGAATTGCTTTTTGGACAGACGTCGCAGAATTGCCACGTGACAGCGTCGTTCATCGTGTAGCACCATGGACTCTGCCTCTGTGCAGGCAATGGATTCCGACAGTAATTTCGAGCCGCTTGTTTGTTTCCGTCTGGAAAACTGTCGTCTCTTATACTCGACTCAACTTGATGCGGTATGTCGACTGACCAATGTTGACACGTATAACCGTCCTTCGAAACATTAACGGAACCCATGTACGTCACTCCAGAATATGGTGAGGGACACCCTGGATTTAAAACACAATTAAAAACATCAAGAGATAACGCGCTGCAATGTAAACCGGAGTGTTATGATCATGTACGGTATACATGTACATGTACTTGTAGCATTTGTGGTGAAACGCTAATCAGCGTGTAGATTATTTGGAAGTGTTAATTTAAAAAGAGAAACTGAGCACCATCTGAAACTCTAATTCGAAGCATGACACATAAAACACAAGTTTTAGCTTTCTAATATAGGCCTTTTTATGGTACCTTTTATAGGAGTGCTTAAATAATTTTGAGTTTGATATAGCTAGGGCCTATAATTTTATTATTCCATTTCATTATTAAGTAACGGCTTTCGCATCCGACTTCTGCAAACGGTCATCAAAAACTTACTTAGCAGCAGTTGCAAAAGGATTATTGACAATATTTCCTGAGAGCAATAGTGCGGCATAAGACATGTTCAGACGAGATTTGTATCATGAATGAAGTGAGGTGAATAAGGTGTCCATGGTCAATTAAGTGTAGTTGATGGAAGTTATTTTCTGATTGAGGTAGGTTACTCTTGCTGTTTATAATGTTCTTCAGCTTTTTCCAAGCTTTCAACTTACAGACTTCATAATCTTCGAAATTATGTTGGCTGTCTTTTCCACATAAAATGGTCCAGTCAAAACTAGGGTTCACTGATTTATAAAAAATTAAGCGACTCATATTCTAGCTTTAAGCTGTTTTGCTGCATGCATTTCACTCACGCTTGATCCAAGAGAACTTGTAAGCGTTAAATGATGTCTGTCCAGCAGTTTGTCGCAACTTTAAAAAATGGCTGAATTTTCAAGTGATTTTAAAAGCAATGAATAAACGTATCGATAAGAACAGACTCAAGTGGTTATATAGATCTAATTCATTCGTGGGTTACTCAACCAAATCCTACCTTCCTGAGCTGCTTCCGTCGATTTTTTTCGAAGTAGAATGACAAAGATAGGAACCAGGATGGATCCGATGGATGAAGGTGATCGTATCCTGAGGAATGCTTTGTAATCAACATGCTATAGTCGACAGCATGAACATACAATATAAAGATATGCAATGGCCCCGATATTGACTGCACGTATAATCATGGCAAATGTTTTATTTAAAATCAAAATATTTCGCAGTAAGATTTAATTGAGCATGAAAATAATCTCTCTAAAAACCAAGTAGGCCTAAGCCAAACTGGTTTTCTAACAGTCTTATTGTCAAAAGTTCATCGAAAGCGCCAAGACCAAGACTAATTTCAAAACTTGAAACCTTAGGACTTGTTCGGAATTTGGAAAGAAATTTTACGCACAGTTGAGCTCAAAATCTTTGGCTTAAACCCAAAACCTTAAACATCAAGACCAGGATTTTAAACATCAAGAAAACAAAAAACATAATTTTCACAACTCGCAATCATACATAGCCGTTATTTTTTATTGAAAGCATGATTCTTTTAGTTTATTCCGACTAAGCAATTCTAGGCATAATTGGAGACTGCAGATAATTAGGCCTAGGGGCCTACTAATTCGTAGGCTTACAGCCCGCCTTAGTCCAATAGCCTACTTAGATGAATTGATATTATGCTTTTTGGCCTACTCTAATGTTCACGACATTGAAGTCCGTTTGAATGAGAATATACAACAAGATACAAATGAATGTTACAAGTGAACATTCTTCATATTTTGATTTTAAAAAAGCAAGTTGATTTAAAATCCAGCATGACTAATCAATTCTCGGACTTTGACACGATTTTTAAATTTGGAGGTCTATTCATTGTCTACCCAGGTTGTAGGCTTTTTCATCAAAATATTTCAAACAGAACAACCCTAACCGAATCTCACGACGCCTAACCTGATCCTATATCCGACACGTCAGTCCTCGATACTATAGTTATGCCCGCAACAGAACCACATTTATGCAGGCTATTAATTTACTCGCCGTTTACTAAGTAATCCAAGAATAATTATCTGAACTGATTTCACATACCGAACGAATCATAAAAGCTAATGAAACGCCAGAAATTTGAAATTTCGCTCCTTGGACAAGGCTTTGTATGAAATTTATAATAATAATTATACATGTATTTACTATGCAAACGAACTGACCATGTTAAAATCGATGTAGATAAGCAAAAGCTGAGTGGCTATTGATGAGCAATTAGGTCCAAAGCAAATTCTCCAGAAGTTCATTCTGTGCTGTTTGACCTGGCATGACGTCACACAATTGTCATCCGACTCTGAACTATACTGTACCAAAGAGGATGTGAAGGAAGGTAACGGATTGAAAGAAACCCTGCTACTTTGTTATGAGCTTCAACAGATTCTGCAGCCGTTAGTGCAATGTTTCCAATGGTTGCAACTAAGTGTGCTAAAGGTTTTTGCAGTTACGATTAGCATGGTCATTGGTCAGTCTATTAGTGAACCAGTGTGTAACAGGAACTAGCACAATCCAGTGAAATCCGTTATTTTTTTAATATAGTCAACTGGCAGACAGGTTTTGTAATACAGCAGAGACTTGCAATAGCATGCGTTTAGCGGCTTTAGCCGTTCAGGCTGAATTTAATTCAAAGCAACTAAAACAATAGTTTTATCCGGTTGATCTTATAAAACTCGATGCAACTAGTTGACTAGTAGTCTACGTAGGCTAGCCTATAGGCTAGGTAAAGTTTTTCGGCAACTTTCGACGAGTCCTTATTAAATTAATTAAGTCCAATCTGACGGTTCTGATTCGTCGGTTGATTTCATGTCTTCAACTGTGAGATCTGGACTTTTATTGACACAAACTTTCCACAAGCCGTCTATAACTGAAAGTGCTCGACATTCGGATCGCCTCCATGCAGCGGACCACCGACATGAAAAATGGCAATATTATTATGTCGTCAAGTGATAACGTTGATGTCTCGCTCTGAGTCCGCGTGCCTTTGACCGATGGCATCACAATAATTGTATGAATAATCCGTCATTGCTGAATTGAGATTGACTAAGATCGGCATGATGGATTGGCGACTAACTTATATAAAATATTTATATATTTAGGCCTACTTGTACAGTGAATGTACACTATTATACACTTAAGATAAGCATTTGCAAAGAAAACTTACTTCAAAGATGCTGCTATTACTATCAACAACTGCGACATAAACCTTGCAGCCTTAATTTGACAAAGAAATCCAGATTTCTTAAATATTAATTATAAGTCGTCTGTTATAATTCACTTGTTCATCTGGATGACTGATGTGCTTGCGGCGAATGCGAGTGTTTTGCTTTTTTCTTTTCCTTTACTTTTCATCTTTCTTTCACTCTTCGTTGGTTTCATAATACCTGGTGAAACCCTTGGTTTGACACCGCTTGAAGAAACTGCTGGACTGACATAACTTGGTGAAACCCTTGGTTTGACACCGCTTGAAGAAACTGCTGGACTGACATAACTTGGTGAAACCATTGGTTTGACAGTACTTGGTGAAGCCGTGGGGTCGATTGTACTTTGTGGCGCCATTGGTTTGACAGTACTTGGTGAAGCCGTCGGGTCGATAGTACTTTGTGGAGCCATTGGTTTGACAGTACTTGGTGAAGCCGTGGGGTCGATAGTACTTTGTGGAGCCGTTGGTTTTACTTCACTTCGTGGAGCCGTTGGGCTGATAGCACTTTCTTTTTTCCTGAACAAATTAAATACAACAGCACACGAGCTTAAAATATTTGTCATGGAATATAGGATCTCAAGTAGTAACGTTGTGTACCCGATATTATTGGCATTTATTTGTTTATTTATTTATTTCTCGTATAGAAAGGCTGTAATCCTGTTGCAAGCCGACTAGAAAGAGAGAAAACAGGAAAATCGATACGACCGATTGTTTATGTTAGACCTAGACCTTCATCTTTAAGTTCAAACATATACTTATCAGTCTATACTCTATAGCCTAACAATGTAGAGTTAAATACATTTTCACCGTTCAAGCAACAAAATTATTTTTAGCAAGCCACAGACCACAGTGATTGCTCATTTTGAAACAATGATCTGGCATGAAAAATCTAGGTACCTCCTTGCCAGCATTTCAAAGGGCATTAGATGCGACCTGTGTGGAGATATGAGCCCCTCAACATGGGCCTTGGCGTTGATGTCAATTTAATCATGAACATTCAGGCAATGTTATGGCGACTCACCTTGTCATTACCATGTGGACTTGGCAAGCTACGCAGATCATTGTTACGACTGTGAACAAAATGATGGCTATATTCAGTCTATGCGCGAAGTCTCTGACGGTCGGACCGACGTTCTCTTCTCCCGCTTTTATGGTTTTCACAATCGGTGTCCGCTCTCCGAATGCATTCAGTCTGCTATCCAGTTTTGGTTGCACTCGTGATCTCACTGGAGTTGCACGGGATTCTGCGCAGACGAAACAAACAATTCAATCCAGTTCAGTTCAATTCAATTTAATTCAATTCAATTAAATTCAATCCAGTTGAATTCAATTCAATTGAATTCAATTGAATTCAATTCAATTTAATTCAATTCAATTTAATTCAATACAATCCAATTCAATCCAGTTCAGTCAATTCAATTGAATTGAATTCAATTGAATTCAATTCAGTTGAATTTAATTCAGTTGAATTCAATTCCAATCTGCAAGATGTGTGGACTTTTCATGTATACTCTCAAAATAAAAAATATTTGATTGATTGATTGATTGATTCAATTCATCGGCTACCAAACTAAATGCAATATCGCTCGATCGAATGGATCGTTCGGATAGCCTACATAGGAAACTCAACAGAGATGTCAACCCCGATAAGTAGGCCGCCAGTTAGCAATACAAAATGATGACGATTAGCTATTCCTACATCAATAGACCATGCTAGATAAAATTTAATGTGCATTAACTAAACTTTAAACTGTTCTAAAGACTTAGCAACACGCTGCAAAATTTATCAGTCAAAGATATGTGGAAGGGTCTAGTCTAGTAACTTTAGAGGTTTGCTTTTCAAATTATATGAAGCTGCGGTCGAGGTGGATCTGCTCCTATAGTGTCAGATCAAGTGAGGGTTGATGGAGGATGGAGGACGATGGACGGAGGGATGGACGGAAGCACGTGGTCGTGGAGTGGATCGAAGGAAGAGATGAGATGGAGGGGGTGAAAGAATCGGTTAAATGAATCACCATGTAGGCTACGAATCTACTGTTATATTGACACTTTCATAGCGTAACTACAATTAGTTCCACCTCAAAGGGGGTTTATTATAGTTAAAAGGTTCTTGGCGGTTCACATGCGAGATTCTTGAACATGTGTTGCATGAATGTGCACATATAGGCCTACCCGGTAAGCTTACAGACACAAATACTTAGTGTCTTAGTCCATTTTATATCTGTTTATAGCCTAGATGAAGAGCAGTAAGGACAAGAAGAAAAAACATATAGGGCCTGCCTACCGATATCATTATTATTATTATTTCCACATAGACTACCTCTGTCATGATTGTATCTCGGCTGATCACCATCCAGTGTTCGCATCGTCATCGGTAGCAACCAACACAGAGCAGCAACGGCAACGACACCAGGACGTTGTCTCACCATCACACCACAGACACACCACAGACACACCACAGACACACCACAGACACACCGCAGACACACCACAGACACACCGCAGACACACCACAGACACACCACAGACACACCACAGACACACCACAGACACACCACAGACACACCACAGACACACCACAGACACACCACAGACACACCACAGACACACCACAGACACACCACAGACACACCACAGACACACCACAGACACACCACAGACACACCACAGTCGACACACCACAGACACACCACAGACACACCACAGACACACCACAGACACACCACAGTCGACACACCACAGACACACCACAGACACACCGCAGACACACCACAGACACACCACGCATCAAATCAACGGAATTCGTATTCCTCTATACATGCACGCGACTCCTACAAAGTCAAAGTTATTGTCAACAACGTAGTATAACTGTTTCTCTAATCGTTTACAACAAAACGTTTGCGATAGTATAGCCTAACCTAATATTAGTCTAAACAGTGGCAGCATGCATTAGGCTGAATAACTAGTCTAATAGAGGCAGAAGGAGGTCGTATAGTTAGTCCAGGCCTTAATAACGGCTCCTTGCCAAAACTTGTGTTAATATGTTGACAATGCCCTATAGGCCTATAGGCCTACTCATTAATAAAGACAAAGAAGTGCGGCTGGGTTTTTATGTGAGTTTATTCAGGGTGATATTTCTAAACAAAAGCAGAGGGGGTGGAACAAAAACAATGAGCGAGATGCATGGGAGTAGAAATCAAGTCATAGGCCTACTTATTTTTTTAACAGTTGAAACAGTTCTCACCTTTTTTCATGCAAATCGCTTCGCAAAGTTTAAAAGAGCATTAGACCTCGTTGTTACTCTACACCTTACATGAAAATGTTATTGACGGAGAGTCGTGTATTCAAAATGTCCGCTAAAGACTTGTTTCTCGATTATAGGCTAGGCCAACGCCGTTTTAATGGGTAGGCTATATACTTGTAGATAGGCCTATTGAAT
This sequence comes from Lumbricus rubellus, assembly GCA_945859605.1. NCBI lineage: Eukaryota > Metazoa > Annelida > Clitellata > Crassiclitellata > Lumbricidae > Lumbricus > Lumbricus rubellus. The sequence goes on from OX243813.1 coordinate 41,221,280, forward strand.
CATGAATTATACATAAGCTATATTTAACTATAGGCGCTTACTTACACTGAGTAAGTAAACCGTGTACTTACTTTAAGTGGTAATAATTGGTTACTGACATACGACATCATTGGTCATAAGTAATCCTGCGTTGCTCATCTAATTATTAAATGCTATTTCTAGTTTAATCGTGCATTCAATTTAATGAAGACGAAATGAATATGAAAATAAACGCAAGATTTGTTTACTTTATTTGTTCGTAAAGCTACGACCTGTTAATTACGTCACCGATGACAATGAAACATAGACTACAATATGCTAAGTCCTATTATAAATAATTATTAGGTCACGTAAGAAGCTGACACGGAAATAGAAATAAAGACTAAAAATAGAGAAACAATAACATAGTGAGAGGTGGACGAGATAGAACTGCAGAAGACACAGCGACAGATAGACGTACAACGAGATAAAACGGACATACAATCATGTGGCCTAGACGCCCTAGACTCCTAGAGAAAGATGAACTAATTCATAAACTGACTCCCATAGGCCTATCATAAGTATGATCATCTGCACATGTTCATCATATATCTTGCCATGCGTGCCGAGTATTTCGAACAAATGCCAATAAATTATCATAAAATCATGCGCTGGGCTTTCTTTAGACGACGAACTAATTAGGCTACACTGAGTCATAGTCGTTGTCACTTAGACTTAGACTTAGTTCCTCCTGTTCCGATAGGAGCATTGGTCAACAAGTCTTCGCCACTCCATACGGTCGCCAGCTTAGCATCGTTGTCAAAGAAGACAAAACCACGAAACCGATAGTAATAGTCGTAGCCTATGAACTGCTAATTGCACGTTGTTTTTCTTTCAGTTAAATATCGGATTATTATTTCTGTATTCTCGAATTAGATTTAGCATAGGCAGTTAAGCTAGCATCGTCAAAAGTTTCAAATTTCCATGAAGAAGAATAGGTTTCGAAAAGTTGGAAGCAATCCTTAATATGATAGGCTACCTTAACCACGAGCGTGCATTGAAAGTGATTTTGAAATCAAAGCAGTTGTTATATTATTAGTACGCCTCATTATTTCTAAATCACTATTAGGCTACAGCTGTAACCACGAGTGCGTACAGTGTACACAGTGACGCCCAAAAAGAGACTCTTCACTGCTGCTGTTCACAGACGAGCGTGTGAATTGGTGTTGTTAAAATTCTGTGGATTATTATCAACATCGTTGAAGTCATTTTCTCCAACGAAGACCGAATACGTTGGCACTTCATTCGCTGCTCTGTCGTTTCCTGTGTTACGTGACACGGTTGTCGATTCAATCTGTTGGCTTCTTGTGGAGTTGATTTGAAAGTTCAGTGTTCTGTAGTCTTGTCGTTTCTTGCTCTGAGCTGAATATCTGGAACATATCATATTTGTCTACAATCTACAGGGGCGGATCCGGGGAGCCAATCCGGCCATGGCCCCTAAACTGCTGTGGGACGTGGCCCCATTCGGTCTGAAATCTGAAGTACTTAAAAAAGGTCATCAACTTTTTGGCGATCAACGACGGATTTTTTTTCTCTGTCGTCCCAAGATCAAAGAGTTTGGCCCCCTTGGAAAAGTTCTGGATCCGCCACTGACAATCTACATGTATGTTTGTTGAATGGAAGTCATATCGCTTAAAGACGTTGCAGGCACTGAGATTATGATTCGAATGCGACACTTTCTCTAAATCAACTGCTCACTAGCTTAAATTGTAATTAAGTCAGTGAACCAAAATTAACTAACGACTATTTAACTGCAATTGATCTCGATAATTATTTCAGAAAACTGTCGAAGAAAATGGAAAACCATAGGCTCCAACCACTTAAGAATATCGTGACACGTGATCTTCCACCTTGCATATTCTATCAGTGGTGTTAATAAATGTTAAAAATAAATAAACGATGGGTGAAGCTAGATATTAATAATTATTTGAGAAATGCTACATCGAATCTTGATGGTACACAAGCACCTTGAAGGTCAATGGAAAATCTGTAGAGTATGTAGACGCCTACCTTCGAAAGCATACAATTCCTGTACACAGAACGACCAGGCAAATTGTCAGTGTGAAGCCGCCAACAGCAACCAATGTTAAAACTAAAACAAAAAATGAGACCCAACAGAAAATTATATACATTACTTCCAAAAACATCATGGAGTATTAAGCATTCCGGACTTAAACTTCGTTAGGCCTAATTGTTATTGGCCTATACAGTCATGTATGTCGTTAAATTTATACCGGTGCTCTGTGATATAAGCTTAGGCCCACTATGATAACCCAAAAATTTCCAAGGAAAATGTAAGAAATTAAATAAATTAATTTCCTGTACCAAGTAGAAGTTAACCATAGGGTACAACATTTTCCCAGTGGCGGATTTAGTACGAGCCCGGGGGGTCTGTTCGCCCCCCCCCGTGCCCCCTTGGGCAAAAAATGGCGCCCCTCGGACCGTACCGTATACTTAAACCTAAAATGTCCTTCGTGAAAAGTAAATTCTCATACATTTGCCAGATTATTATAGGTAGTTATTCTAATTTTTAATGACTTTACGCAATCACACAATGAATTTGACACTCATTAAAGAATTACTAATTTTTATCTATTTCTCTGGCGGCCATTACTAACTTTTATTTATTTATATGGCCCTTTGCCGGTTTGCGTAGGCCTATATCGTACAGGCCTAATATGATACATTTAAAGACGTGCTTACGTCAATACGTCCATCACTGTCTTGTGAACTACAACTTAATGAGGTGCTACCTTTCTTGATTGAAAAACGGATGGCACCAGCTAGGTCTCTCTAATTTGTCAATCCTATAGGCTTATATAGAATTTACTTGACTCTTCCTGTTACATCTGCCACTGCTTAAAGAAGTTTCAGTAAATTGAAGATTATAATATCAAAAGTTATTTGCGATTGACAATGACAAACGAATGTCTATATGGTTTATTGGCATTAACTTCAATTGAACGTGGTCCTACTGAGAACATCGACTTTGAATCAACTATAATTGGGTCTAAAACTCTAAATCGTTTTGCTTCAATGAAATCACGCAGAAAGCTATTTATATAAACTAACAAGTTTCTGCGTGAAGCTTGGATCAATATCCAATAAATTAGGCCTGCATTAATAAATATTTTTTTATATAATAAACATAAATATGAGAAATTTATGTAATTCAAGTGAGTAGTCAAGTTCACAAGTTTACAAAAGTTTCTAGATTCTTAATTCTGTCTGATGTATTCGGCTAAATCGGATGAATTATAATTAATTTAGGCCTACTGTACATCTATTTAACTATGTAAGTATAGGCGCCCTCTTGAAATTCTCCTCGACCCCCCGTGCAATAAAACCTAAATCCGCCACTGCATTTTCCAAGCATACTGAACATTCAATGAACTAATCTATCGAATCGCATAAACAATGAACATCGAGTTTGGAAGTGAAAAAGTCTCATCGTAATTTGTAAAAAATTGAAATTTTCGTTCTTTTCACTTTTCTAGTGCATCGACAATCATTAGCCTACCAAACAATCTGCGTCACTCGACATTCTCATGTTGTATGATTATAATCTTTTAAACATGGCTAACATTTAAATAAATGATATTCGTTCACTAAGTGAAACTGATAAACCGCAGAATGAATGACGATATGAAATAGTAGGAACATCTGATAATAAGTTGAACAAGCGTCGATTGTATAGGTCTAACCGATCCTTTCTGCTGATGACCGTTTACCATCGCCTCTAGGGATAGGAAGGCTGAGCCAACCACGAGAGGCCAGCGGGTTTAGAATCCACGTCACTCTGTTCTTCTTGTCTTTTATTATCAATCTGAAATCACTCAACCCCATTCATCTCAAGATATTCCAGGAAGATAGTTCGTGACATTTTATATTGTACAAAGACCTATTGGAAAAATAGCGTAGGCCTACGCCTACCTTGTTCATCATTCCAGGCTTCCAACTTTGGTTCCAATTCAACGACGGGGTCACGTGCTGTAAGTGAGTAAGTGAAAATTATCACAGATAATGTAATATCCGTTGTCATAAAAAGTTATCTTTGCTACACGCCTATGCCACAACTACACGTCGTCCAAAACTACGGATTATAACACGGAGTTGATAGATACCAACTTCTGGAGGTCAATAGTGTCGTTTTGAGTTTCCACAAGTGAACATTCCGTACTATAGTCTTGCCAACTGTCAGCGTTCTTCATCCTCGATGCAACACGGTCAAGGAACTCAAATAGGTTACTTTTGGACTATCAACTTCAGTCAGGCATTCTCAGTTATTCTCAGCTCAGAGTTGAGGCTATTGACTAATTAGCCGTCTTTCAAAGTGGCTCAATAGTGTATTACGTACCTTAAGTATATAGTGTCTCAGTCAGTAACTTAGAATTATCAAATATATGCATGTACTCTTACCATTCGGTGGAATTTTCTACATATGCATGTAACTACAGACCCCTAACTGAGACTTCAGCTATCGAAATCGCAATCCGTTAGAGCAGCTTAGTCAAAATCCGCTCGATCCGATGAGCCAAAAAATCAGATATCAGCGAGTGAGAAAGTTAAACAAGACAAGTAAACTTTAATTCAGACATGAATTATAGTAGTTATAAGAAAAAACAGAGATGTGAGTGATTTCTAGAGCTTCAATTCAGGAATGTTTGTTTACCTTGCGAACAATTTCCAAAGACGCCAATCCACTTTTCTCCTTCGCAATGAAGATGCCAAGTTTGTCGACTGGAGTAACATCCAATCACAATCGAATCATCGCTTCTCTTCAACCAAGCGTCCTCTGGCGGAATCAAGTCCGAACAACCAATAGCTTCAGACAAAGAAAGTGAATTTAAAAGTCAGACTGCATGTCACTTTATCATATACTTTTGTTAATGAGCGTTAAAGTTAACGGCCATAATAATTTATAACAACGCTGGAAGGCCCATCTTTCACTTCATGATAGCAGATATCTGTACAACGCATGCACTGTTAGAGGCTCTATTGGCCCATAGCAGGCAAACTGCTACGAAACGGATAGAGTTATGGCGCAATAGATGTCATCATAGTTTCGCATCAGGTCTACTGAGAGGTGAAAACCAGAGGGAGAAAGACAGAGAGGAGAGAGAAAGGGAAAAAAGACATAGATAGAAAGATAGGTTACACTTTACCTTCAATTCTAAGCACGAATTGTACCGCATTGGTAACGCCTTCTTTCGGATGAAATTCGTTAAGCAGAATATCCACTGTATTTCCAGCTGATTTATACAGCGCCTTTTCCCGTTGCGTTCCACCACCGCATATGGTAACGTTCTGCTTGCTCGTCTTGTCCACAATGAAGCCATAAGCATGACATAGCTGTCTGCTTTGCCGTTCAGTCTGACCCGAAATTGAGATATTAAAATCAAGTAGACCGATGTTTATCTTTTGACCAACGGGAGCTTCGATCGTCCATGGCTGAAACTTTGTTCCACATATTTGTTTGGATTCATCTGCGTAACGTGAGGTCACGTGAGTCGGAACATGAGAAGCAGAGACGGAACAGGAACGCTCTTCATCTGCAACTGTAACACGAACGCATTTTCATTTTACGAGTATTGTCGCTGTTGTTGTTATTGCTTTTGTTCCATGATTAATGGGTTGCCCGATTAGCGGGATTGTCCATCCCTTCTGGGTCTCCCCTTCTTAACCAAAATTATGTTAAACTATTATGTTCAGGGCCATAATTGTATAATTTTTTGGTGCAGGAAAAATAAATTAGGTTTGATTGTTTATGTCTTTATGTTGTTGTCATTACTGTCATTATCATTATCATTAGCTTCATATTATTTTCAATATGCAATTTATTAAGCGCTAATAGACTATCTGTTTGCCAAGCATCGGTTTATGACGATGAGCAATAAGCTTATTGGGAAGGACTCGCTCAATGGCTCCTACACAATAGGCGTAACCGTTAAACGGGAGACTAGAGTCCGTTCAATATGTGTTAAAGGAAGTGTGTGCGCAGGTCTACTCTTGCCATTTGGTGCAATGTCCACAAATCACTAACCGTGTCCCATAAGACTAAGAATGCGTGAAGGACATAATAAAAATTATGATAAAAAAATTGGCCTGGCATCAGGAACAATAAAGCTGCTCAATCTTTTGTTTAAATAATCCTTCAAGTTTTCTTTATGCATCTTAAATTCTTTTACGAATTCAAATTACAGAAATCACCCTAAAATTTAGGCCCATATCAAACCGAACGTAGACGTCTAAAATATTCAATGGTCAAATTGGCCGTAATTATTAGACCTACTTACCACTGATGCAGTCATAGCTGACCTCAAGGTATCCAGACAGTCCAGGGAAACACGGTTCGACTTCTTCAAGCGCCATATCAATCACACGAACGTCGCAATCGGTCTTTCCTGAACATTTTCTATCCATTATAGACAGAATATCCGCCGAACACCCAAAGTAGCGAGGATCATCTCCAACAGCTGACCTGTGAGCCTCAACTTCTTTTGCTGTTAAGCATCGACCAATACTCATTCGTCCATAGGTGGCGCTTCTCATCAGTATCACTTCATTTTGTGAACATTGAGGCTTAAAATGTTCATATTGGCAGTAATCGCCTGAAACAGAAACAGGCAAAATAAAATAAAATAGAATAAAATAATAAATAAAATTTCATGAATTGATGCTAGATCTTCATGATAGGTCTCCAAGGGCCATTCAATGAATCCATGATTATATCCACAAGTTTACATTTGTAATCTGCGTGAAAGCATCGGCATAATTATTATCAATAAACCCGGCAGCTCATCCATCGATGAGATGGATGGGATAAGTTTTGCATATCAAATCAAACTGGACTAACTAATGACTCAGACAAAATGCTACGGAGCCATTAGAGTAAAGTCTCATTGATTGTAGAAATAGTACAGGACTATTTATTAAGTGTTACGCGTCGCCGAAACAGTCAAGTTAGTTTCTCTATGGAAAGTCTATTCTGAAAGCTATTAATCCACTGCATCATTTTAAACACAGTAGACTATAATAGCCATAGGCGTAGGAGGCGGGGGTCCGGGGGGGGGGGGGGGCAAATGCCCCCCCAAATTTCGGGCAAGTCTGATTTTTCGGGCAAGCAGACCCGCAAAAATAAAAAAGTTTATACAAAAATTTCCTTTTTTATTTTTCCGGGTCTTCTTGCCCGAAAAATCAGACTTGCTCGAACAAAAAACCTTTCGGGCAAAAAGTAACGGGAAATTTCAGAAGATTTTGGCCGGATGACTGGAAAAAGGTCGTCAGAATTTTCGGGCAAACGTAACGCAAATTTTTCTTAAGATTTCGGCCGGACGAAAAAAAATTTTCGGGCAAAAGTCTCATTTTTGCCCCCCCCCCCAGCGCTGAAATGTCCTCTCGCCTATGATAATAGCAACACAGGACAGACCCTACCTATTCATCTATTCATCTATTATAGTAAAAGTTGGATATTAAGCGATTAACTTACCTCGGTTTAAACTGGAAACTACTGGCAATATAATACATACTAATTTCCACGCCACAAGTATAAAACGTGATCTTATTATTTCAAAAGCCATTGATCAATCGCTTAAATTAGCTTTTGTGAAAAAACAATGCTGCCAATGCAGACTACAGAAGATGCAACCCAAGCACGGATGCAAGCCTTCGCTGTAAAACTCGAGTATATTCACTAGAACCCTATGCTACAATTTTTAACAAACGTCGAAAAACTGTATGCGTCTAAGCCACTGGTCGGCTGCTTAACTAACACTCGCCGAGAGCTTCAATGTTTGCCCGAAGACGCGTAAAGATTCGGTGACCCTCATCATCGTGCATTTATTATGCTGCGGTAGTTCAGGGGTCGACTCAAAATCGTCTAAGCCATTGAGCATATTTTTACACGCAATAAATGCTCTCATCAGATTTCATTAAAGTAATATTCTGCATATTTTCCAGAATTTTAAATGTAATAAACTATCTTAATATTCATATTTCTATTATGAATGGATCTAATTATTATTATTATTTTATTTTATTATTATTATTACTATCAATATAATAATAATAATAATAATCTAATTATTCTTACAATTAGCCTAATGATGATAATAGCAATGTTACTATTATTAGCCTACTTTTTATTACTACTATTATAATTATTATTTTACTATTATTGTTATTTTTTTTTTTTTTTTTTTTTTAAATTTTTTTTAAAATATTATCCGGAGACTTTAAAAAAAAATTGTATTGTTATTATTATTATTATTATTATTATTATTAATTTATTATTGTTATTATTATTTTTATTATTTTTATTTTTATTGCCCGAGGTAGTAAGGATCCCTCGGGCTGTAAAAGTGTAAAAGAATAAAATCAGGTTATTATTATTACTATTATTATTATTATTAGCATCATCATCGTTATTATCATCGTCATCGTCGTCGTCATCATCATCATCATCGTCGTCGTCGTCATCATCATCATCATCATCATCATCATCATCATCATCATCATCATCATCATCATCATCATTATTATTATTATTATTATTATTATAATAACTAACTGGGTACCGGTATATTAGCAAACGCAGGCCTACCTAATTATTGGCAAACAAAACTGAAGTGTGGTTGCAACAGACTGCACTAGTTACCGTACTTCAAAGAAAGAGCATAAACTGTCAAATAATTTTATTTTACCATTGACTTATTAATATGATGCTAGGCATTAGCCGAACCGTCGCACAGTTTCAAAATTAACAATAAGATATGATGTGCCAAAAATTATTCTAAACCAGAGTTTATGTCTCCATGGGCTAGGCCTAAAGGTTTATGTCTCCATGTGTTAGGCCTATAGAAGAGTAAAGTAGTAGCCCTACTGACATCGGTCCCATTTCAGTGACATCAAGAACGGTGCTTGGTATTGTTCAATCGATTTTGATAATTAGCAACAATTTTTAAAAATCGAATTAGAAAGCATTTATGATACTAATCATAATGTATTTAGCGACTCATTTCGATGCTTCACAGACGAACACGTGGATTAGTTTGGTTGCAAGTGATTGAATTGTCAAAGTCATTGAAGACGCTTTCTCCGGCAAAGACCGAATACGTTGGTATTTCATGCTTTGCTCCATCGCTTCCTGTGTTACGTGACACGGTTGTCGATTCAACCTGTTGACTTCTTGTGGAGCTGATTTGAAAGTTCAGTGTTCTGTAGTCTTCTCGTTTCTTGCTGTGGTTTGAGTATCTGAAATATCGTCGCATTTATTTTGGCTACCAATTAGAATACAATTATGGAGCATACATGTACGTGCATTTGTAAAACTTATGAAGAATATGGGCATTTACTGATCACAAGCAGAGCAAATTTGGCTTAACCGTTATTTTGTCAAGACTTGCATAATATGCCCCACTTTCATCTAAAGTGCGAGGCAGAATACGATATACCGGTAAGAATACTTAAAATAAGAAAATAATAGATTGACTGATCGGGATTGCTCAATCTATAATAGAAAACTTGTTCTGCTTGTATGTTACATCGATTGCAGCGAAAAACGCATCTCAGATGGATATGGAAACACGCAATGTAGGCTAGATCTGCAAAGCTGAACATTTTAATCAGAAACATTGCACCGCTTTTAAAACTAGAGTTTGACCAACATGTTAATTAAATAAAGATGATTCATGAAAGGTCAACAAAGCACATCGGTATAGTTGACCTATGTGTACCTGCGAAAGCAAACAATTCCTGTGCATAGGACGGCCAGAAAAATCGTTAAGGTGAATCCTCCAACTGCAACCAGGATTAACACTAAAACACATAAAACCAACAGTCGAAACACGATTAGGTCACATTAATTCACCGAAACCATAATGGTTATTCATTTAGGCCTACATTACTAAAGACGTTGTCTACGCTAAAAGATTACTTGTTCATTCTTTTAGCTTTGAACATAAATGGCAATGTAGAATCAAGCAAACGTCCTGGTAATGGTGGTATTGTAAGCGACCCAGTCAAACTAGGGTATCGACCAGAGGACCAAGGGTCTTTAGCGTTTCTAATAAATCAATTTAACGAAGTGTTCTGCTTCTGTCTATTTATCTTCTAGTTAGGGAGATAAAATCTATATATATTTTCCCATAAAAAGATGGTAAGTATTGCCTACCTTGTTCATCAGTCCTTGGTTTTAATTTAGGTTCCAATTCAACCACTAGATTATGTGCTTCAAGTAAAACACATAGATCTAATATAGGCTACATTGTAGATCAAATTAAAATTTAATAGAGATTGAATTAAAGATTGTCGATATTTCTATCTACTAATAGAACTGCGTTATGCAAAGTTCAGTTGTAAATAACTTATTTTCCCGATGAAAATTGTCGGTGGCTCAGGGTATTCGGCCCCTTAGTCTTTCTCACGGTTCTATAGTAGGTTCTAATTGTCTGCTCAACCCCAATTTAACATGAACCAGAGTCTGCCCCGCCCCCTCCCCGAGTAATTTTTCTAACAATTCTCATAATGCCTATTTTATTGTCTCAGTTTTTTTTTCTAATTCTCATTAAAATGAGATTCGGTTCTGTAGTTAAGAGTTCATGACATTTTCTCAAGAAGCTAATTTTATGGTAAGCCATTTCAAAACAATTTAGCTACACAGTCACTCAAAGTTGTGTGTATTGTAGGGATACCTTGACTTTAGGAACAGTTTCCAAAGACTCCAATCCACTTTTCTCCTTCGCAATGAACATGCCAAGTTTGTCGACTGGAGTAACATCCAATCACAATCGAATCATCGCTTCTCTTCAACCAAGCGTCCTCTGGCGGAATCAAGTCCACACAACCGACGGCTAAATACAATAGATCGAATTACAAAACATGTCAGTCAGCAAATGAACAACACAGTAAAATAAGGGTCATATAATGTAGCGCGATGTAATGGGATGTATCTCGAAGATCCCATGCAATGTATCATAAGTCTTATGTTCAAACGGAGATTTAAAAAGCGTTATACTCCACCCTTTTCTCAGCGAACGTTCATCTCACGCCGTTGTTAAATTACCGTCTGTGGAAATGGTATTTTTATTGATTTAGGGCAGCGGTCCACCGTCCCACAACTCGTGACCCGCGGGGCAAAAGTGGCCCGCCAGTTCTAAAAAATGGCCCTCATCTTTAAAATAATTAACAAAAACATTTGCAAAAATTGACAATTTGGACACGGGAAGAACACATAGGCCTACCGGTAATTATTTTCTATTACAAATTATTTTATTTTGACGTCTATAAATAATATCAAATATTCTAATTTTTAAAATTAAATTATGATCTGAAATCTGGAATAACGCGTTTTCCATCGTGAAAAGGGACAAGAGAATATAAAAGGAGAATTGTAGGCTACAAACCCTCCAGTCTCAGTAGAAACTGTGTAGCGTTCGTAGCAACGCCATGCTTCTGATCATCGAGCTGGTTAATAAGTATGTCCACTGCATTTCCGGATGTTGTATGCAATTCCTTGTGTCTTTGAACTCCATCGCCACATTTAATCGTCATGTTTCGTTTCCTCAACCTGTCCACAATGACACCGTAATCATGGCACGACCGTTTGCTATGTTTAGAGTTCGATGCACTGAAGTCGATCAGACCAATCCTGATCTTCTGACCAACGGGTGCCTCGATCGTCCATGGCTGATTCATTGTTCCACAGATTCGCTGAGATTCGATTGAACCAATTATGTGAATTGGAATCATGGTAGCGGTCAACGAACACGAACGTTCCTTGTCTGCAACTGCAGACATAATGACTTACTTGACTTATGGCTTTGACGATGCTTTCGCACGTGACAGCCGCCCAACATAATAATAAATAAATAATACATAATACATAATAATGGAACTCTTCTACTGTCGTAGTCTTAATCTCAAATTCCATATTAGGATGATACTGGCGTTGTACAATATTTATTCTATTAGCATACATGTACATTGTACAAGCGCTCAAAATGTGCGAAAATGCAAATATCAGAAATAACAAAAAGTCTAAACTACGTTAGTAGGCCTACTTGGCTGCACTGTTATCGAAGCGTTCTAGATCGTTAACACTTAACAGTTCTTGCTGAGGATCATTAATTCTGCCTCCTGGCCGAGGTATCGGATAATCGTTTATTAAAAGAAGCGTCTAGCTATTATACTGCATTGGAGAGCTGACTAGATGACAATAATTTTACTATTCCAGTTTGCATTACACATTATTTCATTATTGATACATTGTTTAAAATGTTTCTACTTTTCAGAGGGGCGTCTCCGTCAGCCCGATCAGCAAAACTCTGATGTCATTAAGTTTCTACAACAGGTTAAAAAAAGCAAAAAGTAGTAGCGAATGTGACAATTTTGCTAGGAGAACTTTCAATTTAAGCTCATAATTGTAGTTTTAAACAAATTGACATGAAACAAATTGACATGCTTAAATCGTAGGCCTATATCTTCTTGTCAAGGAATTGTAATGATTCTTTTAAAAATTATTTTTAGTAAGAATGAAAAGATAAGTTATTAATTTTGTTCTGTGGCATTAAGTAATTTCTTATAGGCCTAGAGTTTCGAATCTCAGGAAATTTGTGTCAATGAAATTTGTTTGCTGTCATTGAAATTCCTTTGATCCAATCTTTTCTCTATTTTAAATTGACCTAACCAAAACCAAACTGAAACTGGTCTCAATCATCATCATCATCATCATCATCATCATCATCATCATCATCATCATCATCATCATCATCATCATCATCATCATCATCATCATCATCATCATCATCATCATCATCATCATCATCATCATCATCATCATCATCATCATCATCATCATCATCATCATCATCATCATCATCATCATCATCATCATCATCATCATCATCATCATCATCATCATCATCATCATCATCATAAACATCGTCTGATGGTGATGATGATAAACCCACTTTAAACTAAAATCAGTGCAGTGTCATCTAATCCAACCCTAAGTATATGAACTCTATTATGACCATCATTTATTATAATATCCTGCTAATGAACAATCAGGTTGACAGACAAACGCCGCAGAGTGACTGGAACGCAAATCTCCTCGATAGACTCCGGTGCCAACCATCGTGAAACGTCCAAATAGTCGGCATAAGATATTGGTTTGAATCCGTCACATCATCGGAAGCGATCACAGTGTTCGAGTATATACAGATCTATTCAGACATGTGAGAATGTTTTGAATTAGACGACAACTCAGACGGCATAGTTGTGGTCAGACTGAAGTTGACAACTGCGAAAACTTAGATAACTGCTTTTGTTTAATTACGATCTCATTCGACACGATATGATTATTTTGTTCTCTGCGCCATCCTCTCTGCTGTAGTCTTTCCTTATCTTTCATCAAATCCTGCCATTTAACACTCGGAGCGCGTCCGAAAGGTTTTTTGCTGATAGATGCTCTTCATGAATGTTTAAATAAAAAATTATATACAATGCAATGATCTAATCTGATACAATTTATTCTATAGCGCCATAATTAAGTGTCTATATGTTTGACATAAGATGGATTCTCATGAATCGAGTTTCTGTAATTGGAGCAAGTTTTTGGCAGGTCTTTGGTGGCCAGTAGGCCTACTTGTACTTTTCCTCTTTGCAATCGGAGGCAAAACTTTTACAATTAAAGCCTTTTGTATCCGCACAGTCACACGTACCTAGTAAAATACAGGATAAAGGAATGTCAGGAGCAAGTTTTAAAAATGACAATGTCATCATGAGTGAAGTTTCTTATGGGCAGTCTTCCCTCAAGAACCCACATCATTAAGGACTCCCAATGGTCGGGAGGTACTTGTCAGATAACAGGTATATAGGTACAGACTAGTGAGAGAACTGCTACCAGCCTCCTCCTTCTCCCCTGCACCAAGACTAAGAAAATGAAGTCTGACAGTCTGTAACAGTTTGGTACAAGGGTTGAATTCAGAGAAAATCCTGCCATGGCCCCATTTGACAATTTTACACTGAACGTTCCACCCACTCAGTGTGTCATATGGAAGAAGGTATTGAAAATACATGTATATGCTCTTTCATCAAATGAGGCTTTGAATTCGTGTCCTGCCGATGATATGGTGGTCAGTGTTTATTCAATATAGCCTAGACATCTCTAGCGGAAAGGCAAACTTTTCACCCCAGCATGGGCGAATTTTGGTTTCCATTCTTGAGGGGCTAAAAACTTGGAGTTTCGTTGTGGGGCGGAGACTTAATCCAAATCGAGCGGCGCCGGGAAAAAAATTTCTCGGCCAAAAAGTTTATGTCTTTTTTTAGTCATCCATCGAGTTGAAATCTCATAAAAGCATGCTATTTTCCGGACCAAAAAGTTGATGACCTTTTTTAGTCATTCGATTCAAGTTTCGTTCGTTAAAATTTATTGGGTGGGCTAACCCCGGAAAAAGATACCATTCTCTCCAGTGCTATCTGTCAAATTTACAACTGTCAAATTCTAAAAAATTCCTTGAGCACTTTACCAAGATTCAAGGAATCCTAACCCTGTTCTACACACGCCAACACACACGCACACACACAGGCAAGCATATAATATTATATACATATGACGATAGTCGAATATATAGATACTAGGTAGCCTAATAATATTGTGGATCATTCATCATTTGACGTCATTTCCAATTACGTCATTTGTAAAAACGTCAGGCATTATGTTCTATGTTGTTTTTTCAACCGGGTTCCTATGATTATTCGTTATTATAGGCTAATTATTACGTCAGTGTATTCTAGTCGTGCTTCTTCTTCAGCTGTCGACTGAAAATCTATAATGCATCAGAATAATAAATTCGCTGTTTGTCAGATGATTTTTAGATCCGGCTTTTGGCATGGTGAGGAAAAGTTTCATCATTGAGGCGATGTAGCCTACATGATCTAATTGATCTTGGATAGGATAGGCCCTAATATGTGTTTTAAGTAATTTTTTAACATGGACGATGAGGAATGAATGATAGGCTTATAAGCAGATTGGAGGCCTTTGAAATATGGCTTTGGCGTAGAATGGAAAGAGATATGTGGAGGGAACACAAGACGAATGACGAAATTCTACAAATGGTGGGAGAGTAAGGGTCAATGTTTGGGACAACGTACGAGGACGGCAGAGAAACTGAATTGGACACATCATGATCGAGAGGTGACACCATAGTAAGAGAAATCATTGAAGGACGAATGGAGGGAGAAAAGACACGAGGAAGACCAAGAACAATGCTGCTGGACTGGATGATGGTGACGAAGGAAGACTACAGTAAAATGAAAAAGGCAAAGAATAGAGATGACTGGCGTCGTTAGACATTATGAACCTGCCTGATGGCAGAGAACGGACGATTTTAACTGCCTTCAACAATTCAATGGTTTATGCATGCCTATGACCAATGACCGTATCAGTATACTAAAAACATTCTTATCTTCTCACCCAGAAACGCGTGCTGTTGCCTTTCCTTTACTTAAAAAAGTCAACCTTTATACTATAATACCTCTGCCAAAAACATCCGGCCAATCTTATTTATCCTTTGCATCCAAGACTCTTGAGCGCCTGTAGTTTCCTATGTACATTGTACAGCTCCCTGTGCAGGGCCGGGTCAACAAAATGTGAAGACCTTGTTCAGTAATAGGCTACTGTGAGATGTGTCCCAACCTTACAGTTCGTTGCATTGTGCTTATTTATGAGATGTGCAGATTGACGCGGTTGCAAGAAACGTGATTTTCAAAAAACGTCTTCAGAAATATTACGTTCAATGGTTTCAGGGTGACGCGCATCGACAGAGATCAACTCATCCACTCATTGGATTTTGTTTCTTTCTCAACTTAGGATTAATATTCGCTTTGGTTAAATTCGAGGGCACAAAATTCGGTAAGCGCATTTTCAGTCCATTCACCTTACTATTAATTTTCAGTAGCCTATGTAGGTCGACTTTATCTATCAGGTTCTCGGAGAGTTGAAAGTTAGATTAGCCTACGTGTTACTTTGTTTCCCAAAAACCGCCATTGTAACTTTTCCGGTACCTATTGCCATGTTATGGTAATAAACATGTTTTTAGTAAAATTAATAAATCCCATTAGTGGAACACTACCTTCGGGCAGCGCATCGCTACCTGACATACGCAGTACCCCAGTACTGTTAAACAGTATGAATACAATGTATCATCATAACTGTCAACTACAATAATCCCTGCATGCAGTCTACATACAGTGAATGTATCGTTGTCTGTCTATTTTATTTACTGGATCATTAAACAAATTGAATTGAAACAATTATTGTGCTGAATTGATTTGAAATAGTAATTGTAATTGAACACTTATAAAGCGCCGCTCACAGATTCAGTAGCGCTCCCAACCCAAGTTAGCGCTCCCACTAGCAATTAGTATAGGCCTAGTCTTCAGGGCGTTTACGAAACAGGGGAATAGAGAGACCAATGAGGTTAAGACGTAGCTTGTGAAAAAGTCCCTAATTGCCACTGTCCATTAACTAGGTCTATAACGCCACTGGTAGTTTTATAGGGTCTATTGTACTGTCTTATGTTGCATAATTCAAATGCGTCTACAGGGTGCGGCCAAAAAAAAGACCCCCCCCCTAAGATTTTTGCCAATATCTTGACCAAAAGTGAGAATTTTGAAATGAAATTTGACAGTCTTAAAGACAATTCATATTTACACCAGATGGCCAGATTTCATTAAAATATTTCGAACACAACAAAAGTTACACCACTTATAGTAAGGTCACCCACCGTTTTTTGACGATTCAAAAACGCGACGCAACAAAAAGTAAAAATAAAACAATCTAATTATTTTGGCCAATATCTTGGCCAAAAGTAAGAATATCGAAATGAAATTTTACAGGCTTAAAGACAATTCATATCTGCACATGATGGTCAGATTTCATCAAAATATTTCAAAGAGAATAAAAGTTATACCACTTTTAGGGAGGCCACCCCCCAATTTTTGACGATTCAAAGACGTAATACAGCAAAAACACGATTTTATTAAGTCTCATCTCAAATAATTATTATCAAATAGTCTTGATATTGACAGATGATCATTATTATTACTATTTAAAAAAGAAACAGGGTACCAGCGTAGCTGCACGTCACTGAGAAGTCACTTAGCAAGATGACAATCAAATTCTTAAAATAAGAAATAATAAGGAATCTGTCAGATAATCAACAGGTCCATCAAGAACTCTGCATAGAGACTCAAAATAAGTTTTGGCACGGGTGGTGGGCACATTGAACACGAGTTGTGAAGCACTACCAAGTTCATTTTACAACATTCATTTGAGATGAGACTTTAAAAATCGTGTTTTTGTAACTTTTTGTTGCGTTTCGTTTTTGAATCGTCAAAAAACGGTGGGTGGTCTCACTAAAAGTGGCATAACTGTTGTTCCGTTTGAAATATTGTGATGAAATCTGGCCACCATGTGTAGATATGAATTGTCTATACGACTGTAAAATGTCATTTTGATATCTTTATTTTTGGCCAAGATATTGGCAAAAAACCATTAAAAAATTGCGTTTGGTTTTTGAAACGTCAAAAAACGGGGGGTGACCTCCCTAAAAGTGGCATAACTTTTGTTCCGATTGAAATATTTTGATGAGATCTGGCCATCGTGTGTCAATATGAATTGTCTTTAAGCTTGTAAAATTTAATTTCGAAATTCTTACTTTTGGCAAAAATATTGGCAAAAAACCTAGGGGGGTCTTTTTTTTGCCGCACCCTGTGTACAACAGTTAATTTTTTTATGTTGATGATGCAAGGACTTTCTTGTGTGATTAAAAATTTAAACATAAATCAATTCCCTATCAAGTTTCGCATATTTGATATCAACAACTTCAACAGTCTAATCATTGCAATTGCTTTATAGGGTGCAGCTTGCCAAAAGGAGGAATAACTTACAGTGGATCTCGGAACATTACGCACAGCGGAAGGGTGTGCCAAAACTGGGCTGATAATGAACCCCATGTGGTTGATTCGAGGATAACAGACGACATGTTTCCTGACGGAAGCAAAGAAGCTGCAAAGAATTATTGTCGTAATCCGTTTTTAAATTTTAGAGACGGCGTTTGGTGCTACACAATGGAGAAAGATATAGAATGGCAATACTGCGATGTATGTAAAATCAATACTTACGAAGGCTACAGTGGTAAGGTTTTCTGTTTTTTAATCGAATTCGTCTTCAAATTATTATAATTCATACGCATAGGCCTAACTCTATCATAGCCTCAACTCTCATCCTCAACCAGAATAATTGTCTAATTATGAACGTTAGCAGAAATGCCTATTCTCTTACAATTCTACAGTAGCCTACTGTAACCCATACATAAATTATCCCAAACACAGAATTTTATATTTGTAACAATTAATTAATATTTTGTTCATGCAAAAATTACAAGTTGTGTCCCATGTTCAAAATTGCATAATTGCGAGGGGCATTCATCTAGGACCTGTATATAACCATTGTTTTCAGAAATAAATGCTAAACCAATTAGGCTACGGTACTTTGTTACAATGATATTATATGATATCTCAAATCAAATACAAAATCCTGACGGTAAGCACTCCCTTGGTAGTCGATGTTACAAGAAAAGCTTGGTAGGCTATCACTGTGGTTTAATTAACCCTTATAGGGTAACCCCTTTTCGGTTACAGTTGTTGGTAACCGGGGGGTAAAAAAATACCCCCAATTTATTTTCGTCAAATCTAGGGAAATGTTTAACCAATTTCGGTCCTGTTTAATTTATATGATAGACAAGGACATTGTTGAACGCAATGAGTAACAAATCTTGAATTAAAATGATGACTCGTGATTATAAGAGGTCTGATTAGCTCATGACCAACTTCCAGCAGGAACACACGGCGCTTGTCCAAACGTAGGCCTACTGAATGTGCGTGATCTCGCCATGTTGGATTCTGCAACTTCTATTATTATGATTACTATTATTATTACTAGGTTGAGCGCTGCTACATCAACCAAGAATAGAATAGGCCATCTTCTGGTCCTGTAACTGCAAGTGTATCCCTTTGTTTCCTGGTCGAATGAGTCCATGGCGCCATTTGTGGCGTTGTAATCACCTAGTTCTTTCGATAGCTTTATGCAAAAGTACGTAAACTACACTAATATAATGCAACCTGAAATATAGAAATCATACAGCAAAGAATGGCTAATTCATATGCAAAAATACAAGAACCACATATCTCCGACAAATCAGTTCTATCAACTACTATGCTTACATCTACATAGTGTAGAAATGATTTATCCAGTACTGGAATATGAAACCTTACTTTTCACGCTAGTCTGCCGCTAGGTGGCAGCGCAATTTGGCACAACTGAAAACGACATTGTGAAGAAAAAACATATTTAGGAAAAGTCACAAAAGCACAAGTCTATTTTTTTTATTCAAAAAAAGTATACAAAAAAGTAGGCTGGGGTGTTTTTTTACCCCCCGGTTACCCTATAAGGGTTAATAGGCGCTAATAAAATATTAACTTAGACGTAGTCAGTCTAAATAGGATTAGGCCTACATGCTAGACACAAATAGCTCACATTGTCTGGTGGGAATGCGGCGCTTCCTCCTTCTCAACCCTAGGGCATGTCCTACATGGTCCCACAGTCCCACTCGAGGACATGTATCACAATAATCTTCAGGTTCACGTTTTCAAAGCCGTTAAATCCATCCCACGTTTCGACCACCTCACAACTTCACAAGAAGGCATTCACTACCTGGATGTTATGCATTTATTAACATAAGTTTTAACTACAACATTCATAAATATTACTTTTGCAGGCCTCCTGTACTTCATTATTGGACCTACTTCTATGCAGTATTTTTGCATTAGCCTATATTTCGATATCCCATCGTGTGTTTCCTATTTAAGTAATAAAGACCATGTAATTTTACCGCAGCCTGCTTATCTAGCGGTTATTCTGCGCGATTCACTTTTTGAGTAGCCTAAATAAAATGAGAGATGTTTATGGCTACTTTTTCGGCCTGCTGCTCTTCATTGAACTTATGTTGCATTAAAATTTATCTTCAAACGCAGGTTGTAAACTGGCAGACAGAGGAGTCCAATATCGTGGAAAACTCGCTCACACTATATCCTTTCAAGTTTGCGAACCTTGGACACAACATCCAAGCAACCGGCATCAGTTCGCAGAAGGAGACGCAAAGACGAACGAAAATTATTGCCGGTATGTATAATAAAGTAAAATGACTATAAATTGTGTATGTATAATTGTATATGTATCTGAATGTATGCGGACTTTATCTGATAGAACTCCAACCAGGTCGGACGAGAGAATTTCCCTGCCCCAGAAACGTGGTTGCTGGAGGACCCTGGCCTGTCGAATGTCGAATGTTTAGCCCAGTCGAAACTTTTGGGCATTAAGTCTTTTCATTCTTAGCATTATGTCTCCGAGGGAGACATTTAGGGGAAAACTCTGTCACGGGGCACCTGGCTTAAATCCAGACCCATGGTGCCGGGACGAACAGAAGACGTAGGCTATTCTTCGGGAGCGGCCTTCTACTCCGTAGCTTCTGTTGCTCTTATGGATAAGGATGACCTGAATTAATTGGACTTGCGTCAACAAGGTTTCTTGTTATCCACCAGATCTATGGCATCGGTCGTGGTTGGGAACTCGTGAGAGTACTCTCGTGAGAGTAGACTACGATCCGCGGTGTACTTATCTGGTTTTGAATGCCTCTCAACAGGTCTTATAATAGATCTATAGTACCTACAAACGTGCAAATGAGCTTCTTCAACCCCTCCCATACATATGCTTATTAGCTAAAGTCATCCACAAAACATTTATTTTACCGTAGGCTACGATTTATTTAGGCCTATGTTTAACATCAAATTTGCTAGCCAAAATTAGTTCAGTCTTATGTTTTGCTGTTTAGATCTAAACATAATTTAGTCATAAAGTAATAATTATTAAAGTAATCAAATCCTTCTCATGCAATTATTACTTTACCGCCATCAATTGATATTTACTTTTACGGTTACTTTAATCGCTATTAACTAAGCTTATAGCACTCAATAAATACATGAATAATGTTATCACTCTGTAGCTAGATAAATGCTTTCAATGCATCACTTATAAATGCACCCTGTATAGTGTATACCTCGTGCACTGTTTCAGCAACCCAGATTCCGTTGCGTATGAAGCTCCAATCTGCTTTATTGACAAGGTGCAAGGCGTAGATTGGGAATATTGCGACATCTGTAAGCGTAAGTCATTATTTCAGGCATATAATTTAAGCGCTTCAACTTGCATTATCATCCCAATAAGCCTACGATAATAACCATGGTGCATGCGTGTAGGACAGGAGAAGGTTTTCGGGTAAGAAAAACAATGACGCCACCAGTGGTGTTCCTATCGGTTTGTGATTTTGATGAACGAAAGTGCTGTGGAGATGGTAGCTGGAAGGGATACAGTCTTGAGTCTTGATCTTGGGCAAGAGTGTAGCTGAGTTAAACCAAGTTTCCGTTTGGACAAATTAATCCGGAAAGGTTTCCTGCTATGTCGAGAAGTTTAGAAGAAAGGCTGGATAGCCCACAATAATCTTAGCAACTCCTTTTTGAAGCTGAGTTAGAAACCCATACAACATTGCAATACGAGAGCTTGGGATGGACAATTAACCTATAATAGAGTTAAATAGATCCATGCTCTACATCTAATTCGAGGTGTGGCAGATAATGCAGGTCATGACATCACCACTTTTAGCTATCCTTTTAGAGACATTTTCAATGCGAGCCTTCCAAGTTCGAAATGGTCCACCTTGAACACCCAGTAATTTAATTGATGTTACTTGGAGTATATTGAAATTGTCCATAGAAATTGTTGGATTTACATCAGGAATTGGTTTTTGAAGAGAGCAAAATCAGATAATATAGTTCGTTTTATTACAAAAATTAAAAGAGGGAGGTCCAAGAATAGACCCTGGTAGGACTAACTTTGGTCAGATTTATTTTGGGTAATGAACCATTGCTAGATAATAATAATAATAATAATAATAATAATAATAATAATAATAATCTTCGTTTAATAGCTCAATCCGACACACCGCAGAATGATTACAAGTACAGGTTATACGAAATACGGCCCACTATAGCACGACACGCAGGTCGACTTTACAGAGTGGGTTCGGCTTGACACTAATAGCCTAAGTGCTGGATCACTCCTGGTTCGGCCAAGCCAGAAGTGGGAGGGGCTATCTTATTTTCAGCAAAACCCGAGTCAAACAACGCAACAGCAAAGCGCCAATGGCAGCTAACAGAAAATTCAAATAATTTTTTTCCCTGTGCTAGGCTTGAACCCGGGTCGCGTGGATGACTCTCAGTTTATCGACCAGCGCTCTCTCAATTGAGCTACGGACCCACCCCAGATACTAGGCCTAAGTCTTGTCGCGTTCTATTTTCAAGATAGCTACTGAACCAATCAGTGCCAATAGTCTTTGCTCAACATTATTGTCATGACTATGATAATAATTGGCGAGCAATCATCAATGAACCGCTTTAGACGGTATGTTGTATTTCTGTATTTCAGCATTTCGTGGACACGTTGACCACAGACCAGGCGAAACAGGAATATCTTTCAGCGGTTTCCAGATCAACAATATGCATGCTCTAGCTTGCCTTCGCTTGTGTATTTCCTTGGAAGTCTGCACTGGCGTTGCAGTAGAGCGCAATTTAAAGTATTGCAATCTCGTCACAAAATTTAAATATGAACTAACAAGCGACGATTCTTATGACCGCTACGTTGTGCAGCGAGTTTGCATACCGAAAGCTGCAGGTGAGCACTGAGCAATGTGAGCATGACCAATGCTAATTGCTGATAGCTTTCATTTTATTGCTGTACGAACAATCAAAGTCTGATATAAAGACAGGAAAGAGACTGTGACACCAAAATTGTCTAATCCGAAATATCCAATTTCAGCAAAATTTTAAGAATTCGTCTATGGTCAGTGCTCGATTAGATTGTGGGACGCGGTGGTGTAGGCTTAGTTGGTACGTTCGTCGCCTTGCAGCCGAAGGGTTGCAGGTTCGAATCCACCTCAAGTCTTCGCGTAGGGACCTTGGGCAAGTCCTTCACTCGCAGTTGCTCAGCGCTTCGGCGTGAAGCTCCGATGCAGTGTCCGATCTGTAGTCGGCAGCGCCTCTGATATGACATAGCGCACTAAGTCCTGTCATAGCTGTTGCGCTGGCAGCTGAGAATACGGTAGATGGAACGCAGAACCCCCACATAGTAAGTATCACACTGATGATACTACTCTTCTGTGGTGGTAGTAGTAGTAGTAGCAGTGGTATCACTATCTTTACTTATTTAAAATCTGGATGTCAAACCGCATCTATGTACGGTACACATTGTACAGATTACATGTTTGTTTGCTAGGATTCTGAATCTGATTCTTGCTACAGAGTTTTTGTCATGTTTGGTTTAGAGCTTAAAAGTGTGGCTATCTTTTTCACCGTGGACTTTTATTTTAGGAAAGGCTTTTCATTTCGTCGATAATCCTGATGTTATGAGTCTTAATGCAACTAATCGCATCCGCGGATCAGAGGATCGCTGTGAAAAGGAATGCCTTAAAGTAGAGAACTGTGTCGAGTATTCTAGGAACGCGGCTACCGAAGAATGTTTATATCACGATAACATTTACGACAGTTTGCAATTGAATGAAGCCGACACTTTGTCAAGGTTCAAAATTCGCTGTGTGCCAACATTAAGTGAGTAATTGATATGATATTCAATTTAGTATTGACGCATTTTTCTTTTGCTGTGTCTACTGTAATGCAGATCAAAATAAACCATGGTCGATGTAGTCTTCACATTAGTTGCATGAAATTGCAATGTACGAAGACGCAGGTGATGTTAAGCGATTCTCCGCTTGTTCAACTTCCTCTTCTTCAGATAGAGCATCCTTTAGCAGTCCTTGAAAAGTGTCCGACTTCCAAATCAAAGTCTTAGAAATATAGGCTACTTTGCAATAGACATTCGGTAATAATAATAATTTTGTGCCTCTGAGTAGTTTCCTTGAAGAGGGCACTATATAAATTTCCGAATGAATTATTGATTGAATGCCACTCAGCATAGAAACCTGCCTGTGTGCTTGCCTTCCTGCCCGTCCGTCCACCTTTCCTCGCTCCCTTCCACCCTTCATCGCCCCCTCTCTTCCACCCTATCCTCCTTCCCTCCCTGACTTCGTTCGTCCCTGCATTCCTCTGTCCCTCTTTAACTCCAACCATCCGTCCATTCGACCGTCCATTTTTCAATTTAATGAATTCGTCGTTTTCATGCATTCCCTATTACGTGTAAATTCGTTGACAAAACAGAGCCAACGGATGATGTCCCAGAATCGGAGGAAGAATCACGACCAGCAGATAAACCAGCAGAAATACAAGCAGAAAAACCAGCGGAAGAAATCACTCAACGTCCTGTCACACCAGCTGCCAATAAAGGTAGCCTATCTTTGGACCTACATGTATACGATGTCTAAATAGTTATCTTTCATGAGACATAGGCTAATTATGGCAATTCTACTACTAGCGTCACTGCCTTTTAGCTTATTCTAGTCCATAATGTTTGTCCTGTGCGTCATTTTCATTTCAACGCAATTGTTAACAACAAAGGCATTTTCCGACTATTATTGAGAGTGTCTTTAAGATATTTTGAGGTCTAAATGTTTGAGGATCATTTGCTGCATGTTGTCATGTTGCGGGCGGGCTACTCTTGTACTAATAGTGTCGCGACCCCCATTTTCGGAAACTGCCAGGTGTTTCCAAACGAGGTGCCACACTGTTGGAGCGGCGTCCTTGAATTGAGGGGAACCAAAGATAATGCAAAATAAGCAGAGTCAGCAGTTTCTACGGTATGCGCCAGGGCAGAGTCGATTCCTGATTGGCCGTAAGGGAAAGTAGCCTCCACCACTTCAGGCTGGGATTGTCTTCTACAGGTACCAAGGATAACTCGAGTGGAAGGGACATACAGCTCAGCGGCTCTCGGTCTGAGAGCAACGACTTCATTTGCATAAAGGTCGTCAGGGTTCGAATCCGCTCCAACAGGTTTTTGGATCCCCCTTTCCTTTAGTGGTGTTACCACTTCCCTTAGCCGTTCCGAAACTACCTCACCTTCCTTCGAAGAAGGGATAAACTGACCCGGGCGTTCATGCAATTGACTTATCTCGTTATTTAGGTGCTCTATTTGAGAATCATGGCGCTCCATAAATTCTGCTAGTGTGCCTGTGAAGGACTGTAGAAGTTCAACGACTCCTGTTTTACTCATCCCCTCGGGGTCATTATCATCCGGGGTTTCTCCTTCCTCATTCTCTTCCCTATTCTCCTCCACCTCGTCTTCATAAGATACCTCGGACATTTCAGGGTTAGCTTAAGTCAAAGTTATTCAATACTCGTTTAGATTATTTAATTAAGCAAACGTATCTTAACTGCAGTTGACAAACTTTGTCAATGTTTAACAATAGTTGAAATTAAAAGCAATGTTCTCGTACAATGTACAATATTCACTATTCAGAGTCTGTTCCGTAAGATTTAACTACACGACTTAATTATTACACGTTTCTAATACATGTTCTAGCTTTACTCTGATTATTTAAGTAAAACACTTTGGGCTTATGAAGGTTAAATCTTATATCAGTTTCACAAGCGCGTTTCTCTTCTGAAAGAATTGTTCATTATTGTCTAATCAATTTATACTCAATCAATTATCTAATTAATTATTGCACACGATCCATTCGTTGCTAATTATCTATCAACACTGCACACAGCCAAAGTATTATTCACAGATTATACTTATTCAATTTTCTCGGTTAAGGAATCAGATAAAAACCACGGTGATACTTCTCTACCCCTCCAGTAATTGTTATCGCAGCGATCGGCAATGACGACAATGGCGGTCACAAGGAATCGTCTACCAGAGAGTTTACCACGGAAGAATTTTGGTTCTATTTCGTCGACAATTTAGTGTAAAAACTTCCTCCAGACTCTACGGTCTCAACCAGAAGTATCGTCAATATCTCGTTCGTCCGTTGAATTATTAAACGAATTATTTTAATGAAATTTCTGTCTGAATTCTTCTTATTTTTATCAACAATTTCGTCGGCACGAGCACGGAGATGTTGCACCCTCGAAACCTTTCCTCCGTCTGCCGATCTAGCTGTTTCCAGCCAACCAGAGACGACGTCACGTGACTCGTGAGAGTCCCGTGACCGAGGAGGTCCAATCAAAACGGTTGCGTTGCCGCCGATCTAAAAATAGAGTGTCGCAATGCAATATTCTCCGCTAAAAAGGATTACTGCTCCGGCGGTCAGTTCCAAAAAAGGGGTTAAACTCCGAGGACCGCTCGCAAATTTAGCAAGGCCGCGAATCTAGGCCGCAAATCGTTTAGGCCGGAAATTTATAATTAACGATCGCAATTTCCACGATCGTTACACTTCCCCCCACTTAGTCCGAAATTTTCCACCATAGAGGAAAATTTATCAGCTCCTGCTGATCATAACCGAGAAACATTATGCACACGGTACCGTAGAGGATACCATAATGTAAACAATAACCAAACCTCAACATAATCAACTAAAAGAGTTCGCTAAATCACATCAACTGCGATTACAATATGGCTAGAGATGCACCACATCTCAAGTATATCTCACAAAACTTTGCAAGTTATTACACAACTAAGAATTCGCAAAAGGTCTATCTCTAAACGAAATGCATGAACACACAACAGCTTCTATCACAATTGCAGCGAATGATTCTACTAGCCGTTATATTTCGAGCGGTACGAGATGACAGCAGTAACTGATCAAGGGTAATAGCAAAGCATGACAGGTTAAACAAGCAATCATATTACTGTAATCATTATTTTTCATCCAATACCATCACTTGCTCGGGACCACTTACAAGGATAAATAAATGTCTTCCTAAAACACTAAAAGGTCATGTCCCGGCACCATATTCAGTAATATTATCAATTAAACAGCACAACATATCAAAGCATATCAAGAACTACAGCACAAGACATCTTAAATGTCAAAGCAAACATTTATCCCATCACTCTGACAATTCATACGCACACAGCATCTGCAAATCCTGTTCCTAACCAGTCAGACCACACTACTGCTCCAGTATTACTCAGGGTTAGAAATTGACAACACTTTTAACTAATGCTGTATTCCATTTACACCACCCTTTCAGATACTACATACAACCACCAACGATTGCAACAAACTCCTTTCTGAGCATTCGTAAACATGGGCAGTCAGCACATCATCACAGACAGAACACATTACACTTAGGCTGAGACTACTAAACAAAGGCTTTCTGTTTAGCTAAGCATTATCAATACGCACTTGGGCGGCATTATCCTCGACCTAAGCAATAATCTCTCCACGTCCCCCTTCCAAGACGGAGTACAACAGAGCAGACCACCCGAGGCAAGTTAAACAAAGGGATTTACTGTTTAGTAAAACATACCCAAGAAACTAACGGGTTTCTCCCTGACCTATATGCTATGACCTCTCCACGTCTACCTTACAAGACGGAGTACCACAGAGCAGAACAGTAACGCTAACTAGTAAACAAAAGGATTTACTGCTTAGTAAAGCATACCAAAGAAACTAGGCCGTCTACAGCTCACAACTCTAAACACCAGGTCATCTGTCTCACCTCTCATATAATCTAAACTGACTGCGGAGACATTAGACTACTCACAAGTCTACAATCTATCTTACTCACAAACTACTCGGAACTTACACATATCACACAGACATACTAGTTCCTTTCACACATTCAACCCATACAACTCACTAGCCAACATCCAAAGACTGTGTCCACTAACTGCTACAAAGCTCAAGCTACTCGTAATTCAATATGCTAAATTACAGTCATATGCAAATTCAACCTTAAAATACATTCACAACATTTGCCTTTCTTACTGTGGCAACAACAACAAAATGCAATGAAATAAAACGACAAGTATCAATAATCTTATCCCTAACCATTATTATCATATACATATCAATGAACATAAATAATACTGAACCCAGTGTATCATCATACAACAACCAAAAGAGAGGGGACTCTACCTCTGAGCTACTACCCCGTCGCCATTATGCGACTCACATCAGCATTTCCACAATCATACTTCATTTACCATAACTACTAATGTGAGCGCTACATAAACAATTTAAATACACAAAACAAACACAAACAACTTAACTAACAGCCCATCACATTACATCATATTATCTCCTATACACGGGCCCATACCCATGGTTCCTATTGGGGCTCGAGCGCTGTATAAACCTTCTTGCAAATTCACAATTATTTTGCACATGTTTAATCTGCACAGCCACACAATCATCTTTATTCAACAAAACATCAGCAATTTGCATATTCTCTAAAACTAGACTAATTGGCTGATGATTCTGGGTGACTCCGGTGCTTTCGCTCTCGCCGGCTCGATGAGCGGAGAGGACGAATGGAGGATGCACATCCCAATCCGGTTGATTCTGGGCTACCACCTTGGCAGCAAAGGATCGGGGCGAAGATTCCGTCGGAGGAGAAGTTTCTGGCGTCGCAGGCTTCGGTTGTTTCTCCACATCTTCCTGAAGATGAATTCCTTCCAGGTTCCTTTTCTCCTTTCCGCCATCCGATGCAGCCAGAGTGTCACAAGGTACCACGATTCTTCTGCACAGTCCAGAGCGAGGTTCGCAATGTACCGAGAACTCGTTCAGTTTTTGTTCTCCCTGCGATGCGTTGGCTGAACGACCAGAGCCAACCCGAGAAATGTACCCGAGCTGATCGCACCCATAGCAACGGCGATCATTTCGGATTACCCTCTGGAAGCGGTTGTTCGAACGACGATTCCACTGATGATTGCTGGAACCATTGTCTCCCGTTTTCTGAAATGTTCGTGGCGGTTGCCACTGTCGAGATTGTTCATGAAGTCGGTCCAATTTCACTTGCGATGTCATCCTTCTATCTGGGAAATTTGAAGATTCAGGTTGTAGTTTCCCAGCAGGTTCTTTCTTTTCACTAGCAATTTCTTGGACTGCATTGTCGGTTGTCGTAGATGAATTCTGTGGAGGTTCTCTGAGTGTCTGCAGCAGGAGGCGGAGCAGTTCTTCTTGATTCCAGTTCTTACGATGCTCATCGGATCTGATTTCGCTTGCACTGTTCACTTTCACAGCAGTCGCACTGTTCGATTTCACCACAGAGTTTATCAGCACTGTTTGTGTCGCTGACGATTGCACAGATTTATTCAGCGTCGAAATCTGTTCACCATGAGCGGTTGGATCAGCGACCAGATGCTGATATGGCGTGTAAGGCATGTACGAAGGTTGACTGGCCTTCCACCGTTGATATTCGCAGCTTTGTGTCACGTGGGTTTCCGACGACAGGTTCGGTGTCGACATGAGCGGCTGACCGGAAGGAAGGGTGAGCGTAGATATTCGTGGAGCGACGCCAGAGGGCAGGAAAGGTTTTTCGGAAGCCATGACGTTGAGCGACGAAGGGGAAAAGGTGGTAGCCCACGAGATGGTTGTCGTTGTCTGACCGGGATGTGCACCTCGAAGCACCAGATGATTTTCCCTCAGCGATGATGGATCCCCATTATCTGAAACTAACAGTCGTGAGTTAGTACATGCTCTAACATTATTTTGCCCTAAAGCTACCGCATGGGAATCGAGTACAAGATTATGCAAAGGCCGCATATCTTTTATTTCAGAATGCTCGCTATCCGATAGACATTTTTCAGTTAATTGATTTCTTAATTGCATTTGTTTATTTCGCATGTAATAGTCAAAATCAAAACCTTCATATGCAATTCTCATATCATGACCATACATCCTTTGAGTGTCTACATTAGCATCATCAGTTGTAGCTCTGGTGCTAAATATCACTTTTGGTCGGGCGCCATAGAAGTTTTTTGGATCATTTAGTTCATTTATTTCTCCAAGAAAAATTCTCTTTCCATCAGCACCTGCACTAATTCTGATGTCACTTGCTACACCTGGGCTTATCTTAGCAGGACCCTCGGTATCCGAACTCAATTCAACCCCACTTACTCTGGTATCACTTGTTATACCAGCCCTTAGCTTCACCCCACTTCTGGTACCACTTGTCGCGACCCCCATTTTCGGAAACTGCCAGGTGTTTCCAAACGAGGTGCCACACTGTTGGAGCGGCGTCCTTGAATTGAGGGGAACCAAAGATAATGCAAAATAAGCAGAGTCAGCAGTTTCTACGGTATGCGCCAGGGCAGAGTCGATTCCTGATTGGCCGTAAGGGAAAGTAGCCTCCACCACTTCAGGCTGGGATTGTCTTCTACAGGTACCAAGGATAACTCGAGTGGAAGGGACATACAGCTCAGCGGCTCTCGGTCTGAGAGCAACGACTTCATTTGCATAAAGGTCGTCAGGGTTCGAATCCGCTCCAACAGGTTTTTGGATCCCCCTTTCCTTTAGTGGTGTTACCACTTCCCTTAGCCGTTCCGAAACTACCTCACCTTCCTTCGAAGAAGGGATAAACTGACCCGGGCGTTCATGCAATTGACTTATCTCGTTATTTAGGTGCTCTATTTGAGAATCATGGCGCTCCATAAATTCTGCTAGTGTGCCTGTGAAGGACTGTAGAAGTTCAACGACTCCTGTTTTACTCATCCCCTCGGGGTCATTATCATCCGGGGTTTCTCCTTCCTCATTCTCTTCCCTATTCTCCTCCACCTCGTCTTCATAAGATACCTCGGACATTTCAGGGTTAGCTTAAGTCAAAGTTATTCAATACTCGTTTAGATTATTTAATTAAGCAAACGTATCTTAACTGCAGTTGACAAACTTTGTCAATGTTTAACAATAGTTGAAATTAAAAGCAATGTTCTCGTACAATGTACAATATTCACTATTCAGAGTCTGTTCCGTAAGATTTAACTACACGACTTAATTATTACACGTTTCTAATACATGTTCTAGCTTTACTCTGATTATTTAAGTAAAACACTTTGGGCTTATGAAGGTTAAATCTTATATCAGTTTCACAAGCGCGTTTCTCTTCTGAAAGAATTGTTCATTATTGTCTAATCAATTTATACTCAATCAATTATCTAATTAATTATTGCACACGATCCATTCGTTGCTAATTATCTATCAACACTGCACACAGCCAAAGTATTATTCACAGATTATACTTATTCAATTTTCTCGGTTAAGGAATCAGATAAAAACCACGGTGATACTTCTCTACCCCTCCAGTAATTGTTATCGCAGCGATCGGCAATGACGACAATGGCGGTCACAAGGAATCGTCTACCAGAGAGTTTACCACGGAAGAATTTTGGTTCTATTTCGTCGACAATTTAGTGTAAAAACTTCCTCCAGACTCTACGGTCTCAACCAGAAGTATCGTCAATATCTCGTTCGTCCGTTGAATTATTAAACGAATTATTTTAATGAAATTTCTGTCTGAATTCTTCTTATTTTTATCAACAATTTCGTCGGCACGAGCACGGAGATGTTGCACCCTCGAAACCTTTCCTCCGTCTGCCGATCTAGCTGTTTCCAGCCAACCAGAGACGACGTCACGTGACTCGTGAGAGTCCCGTGACCGAGGAGGTCCAATCAAAACGGTTGCGTTGCCGCCGATCTAAAAATAGAGTGTCGCAATGCAATATTCTCCGCTAAAAAGGATTACTGCTCCGGCGGTCAGTTCCAAAAAAGGGGTTAAACTCCGAGGACCGCTCGCAAATTTAGCAAGGCCGCGAATCTAGGCCGCAAATCGTTTAGGCCGGAAATTTATAATTAACGATCGCAATTTCCACGATCGTTACAATAGAAGTTAGAGAAGATAAGGTAAAAAATATGACCTTTCGAGTTTAACCGTGACCAGTGAGTAAAGAAGAAAGTAGCCCACGCTGAATAAATACACTGTGTCAACGATAAAGTAGAACACACAATAAAGCGTCATAACTTGGTCAAAATGTTTAGGATTTGTCTAAAAATTTTACACACAACACCAGTGGCCATATTTACACGAGATCCTAAAGCCGATTAGAAATAGTCGTCAGTTTGACAAAATTATGAGCGTTTGAGATGCAGCACAGAAAAATGAAACTTTCCAACATGCATGCAAAAGCTGAAAGGAAGCAAAATGCAGCTATAAATGGTGATCAAAATGTCATTTTTGTTCACGAACACACGACCTTAGACGTAGTAGTGTAGTAGCTGTCCCGGAAGACACTCGGCTTCTTATCCGCAGCTGTGGCCGCCTAGCAGTTCAGACCTCGATCCGGGTACATGTCATTGTACCGGAGTAGCGCGTGTTTCGTTCCCGTATTCATGACATCGATAACCGTAGGGCGCGTCTGATTGAAGAGTGGCAGCTGTTTAACCAGGTGATCATCGACCGGACCATCAAACAGTAGCCTGTACGAGTGTACGTCTATGGTCGTGTGTTTGTGAACAAAAGGGACATTTTGAATACCATTTATAGCTGAATTTCACTTCCTTTTAGCTTTTGCATGTTGGAAAGGTCCATTTTTCGCTGCTGCATCTCAAACGCTCATAAATTTGACAAACTCACGAATAGACTCTATGTCTAATCGGCTTTAGGATCTCGTGTAAATATGGTCACTGTTGTTGTGTTTAAAATTTCAGATAAATACTAAACGTTTTGACCGAGTTATGACACTTTATTGTGTGTTCTACTTTATCGTGGACACAGTGTAGATCTAATTATAGTGAAAAACGAATTGGGGAGAAGAATATGCATCGTAGAGTGTCGTTTGCGCGATGAGATGGTGGTCAGCAGAAGGGTATTATGCATGCTGACTTGATGACTTGGTGTACAGAAAGAAGAGGAGTAGACCCAGGAGGGCTTTGAGGAGCACGGGTCTTTAGTAGTAGGCCTACAGCAAAAGAGTGGAGCGTGCTGCGAACAGTGACCGGAAGAGCCTTTGACAGACAAGGATCCGGAAGACAAGTAGAAATGTTCCAAGTACTCTTTCCTTGAGAATTTTCGATCTATATGAGCAGACTGTGGTAAATGGTGTCAAATGCGGCGGAGATGTCCAGGAGGCAAAGCAGGAGATTTGCTGGTGGTTGACAGCAAAGACCCATTTATTGTCTATTCAAATAGCGTTCATGTAAGATATTTGAAAAGAATAGTAACTTAAAGCTACCTACCTTAAACTGAAATAAATGCGTGTAAAGGGTATTTACTTTTATTTTCTCTTCTTCGCTATTCAAAGCTGCGTTGCTTGGAGGTTCTGAAGATGTGACGACGCCAAAACCAAAAAAGGGATCGGCTCTTTTAATCGTGGTCATTTTGGTTGGAATTATTGCATTAGGAATCGGTGGATTTGCATATTACAAACTAGGGTAAGTCCAGTCAATATTTGGGTCTTTCACTCTCTTATACAAAGTAGGCCTGAGCAAGTAAGTAAGTAAGTAAGTAAGTAGCCTTTATTTGCATATGTCAAGTGCACATGCATTACATTGTACGACAAAACAAATACATAGCCTACATATATAAAACTATGATAGAGAACTATCGTTGTTCTTGCTTCTCAATATCTGAAACAATCACGGATAAAATCTAATCGGCTGCAATAGCTGATGTCGGGTCGGGTGCGCTCCGAATAGATATCTTGCTAGTTAGAACTTGGGACCCCAGAAACAAGGACGGCACCTAAAATTAGATGCAGAAACGATTTCGTACGCTTCATTTTCTTTACTTTTGATGTCAGTTTTTCTGCTAATTTTAGGTACGCTAACTGGCTGCTAAAGCCCAAAGAAAAACCGCCAGATGACGCTGTGGTAAAACCCCCAGAAAAAGTTCCAGAAACAGGTCCAAATAAAGGCAATGAAAATGACCCCCTAAACGCCCAAGGCACAGGAAACCAGAAGATCGAAGGAAAACATAAAGGAAATGGCAAAGGGAAGAGCAAGGCAGGATGTAAGCACACATCTTGCAAATTGCTTGACAAAAGCTTTTCATGGCAATTGGCATTGTTTATATGTGACACTTAGCGTGTAAATTATTCGACTGGAACTTTTAATCTGAAGCGATTTTTAGCGGAAATCAAGCAACAGGGTCGAATTAACAAACTGGAGGCCCTGTTCAGTAAAACTGTAGGGCCCCAACCTTACAGAATCACTTATGAGAACTTACAAACAGAACCGCATTTAGGATCAAGTTTGTTGGCGTTTATGCATGAAACCAATTTCATTTCCTCCAAAGGTAAACCCTAAAAAAGTTAAACGGCAATATAATGTGGATTGACAGCAAATTAATATCAAAAATTGACTCAGCATTTTAAGTGCCGTACTCAACTTCTACCTATTAAGTTCGTTATTTGCTATTCTAAGTTAATTTTAATATCCTATGTTCATTTGCTCTCTGGTTTCAAGTGAAAGCAGGCAAACAGGAAGAGCTACAGAAGCTAATTCCCGTGAAACAGCTACCTGGCGTAAAGCAATCGAAATTTACAGCTGTCAACAAATCGTAAGTAGACTTGTCTTTTACCGTGTATCTGCAATCGAGTTGCTTTCACAGTAGCTGCAATTCGATGTTCGTTAAAGAAAACGTAACTAATCCAACTTTCTTATCGACTCGTAGAGTTTTGAGTTCGCGAATCAAATGCGAAGAGTTTTCATGCTTTCTTGTGCGGTTGTCAAAGGACGCGCGTGCTACTTGAGACTGCTGATGAGATAGCAACAGCATTTCAGATCTAATGATAATGTTCACGACAAAATATTAAAATCATAGTTCTTGTTTTAAATCTTGAGTTTCAAAAATCAAAGTAAAAATAGCTCTTTGAGATATTAAATTTTAGTAACAACACAGCTGATGGTCATGCATGGAAGCTTATGATCATCAAATCAGGACAAAACCTTGATTTAAAGTCTTTTTGAAGCAGGAAATTAAACCCATTAAAAAAAACTCATTTCGCTCAAATAAGTGGGAAATGCTTCAATTATTATGCACACTGAACACTGTATACCTCGCAATCGTCAGGGCCATCATGCTACCAATCTTCGAGGACTAAGGTCTTTTCTAACGCGTGGGTAGTCTTTAAGTTTAAGACTACCCACGCTCTAGAAAAGATTAGTCGCAGAACTTTTGCAAACCACGAAGATACTGAAAGTATCGCGATGACCACGTGGAAAAGCTTTTCTTACAGCACAGACATTGAAGAGTAAAATGAACAAACATGGGTAATCATGGACCTGTCACTTTTTGAGGCGCCTTTTTTCTGCGTATACTAGATCGAGGCAGGGCCGGATTAAGCAATGTGGGGGCCCTGTTCGGGAATTTTTTGCGGGATTTTTTTTGCGAAAATTTCGGGAAAATCATACCGTTTCATCCGCCCAAAAAGTTGATGACCTTTTTTGGTCGTTTGGTCGACATTTGCTAAAAAAATTAAAATTTCTCCAAATTTTTTTTAAGGATTTGTGGGGTCCGAGTGTGGGGCCCCTGTTCGGCCGAACATGTTGAACATGCCTTAATCCGGCCCTGGATCGAGGTACCGGCTGGCTGCTCGTTATTTAAAAGAAGCGTTGAGCTAATGCATTGGAGACAAGACAATTTTATGAATCTAGCGTGCATTATACTTAATTTTATTTTTGATACATTGTTAAAATGTTTCTACTTTTCAGAGGGGCGTCTCCGTCAGCACGATCAGCAAACTTCTGATGTCATTAAGTTTCTACAGCAGGTTGAAAAAAGCAATAAGTAGTTGCGAAGGTGATCAATTGCTAGAAGAACTTTCAATTTAAACCCATAATTGTAGTTTCAAACAAATTGACATGCTTCAATCGCATATCCTCTTGTCATGGCATTGAACTGATTCTTTTGAATGCTATTTTAAATAAGAATTTAGAAAATAAGTTCTTTGTTTCGTGGTGATAAGTAATAGAGTTTCAAATACCACGAAATCCGTGTCAATGAGAAATAAATGCCGCTGCCATTGCAATTCCTTTGATCCAATGATGCAAACAGCAACTAAAAACTAATTATCATTTTGTCAAAACAATTCTGGAAGAAATTCTCATTCCTGGGGGGGTACTATTCCCCCAGGGACATCAAGATTAAACACTGATCTATATGTAAATCGGATATAAGATTAGGCCTATATCATCGACCATAACTCTTTACAGACGAACAGTTGGATTGCTGTTATAACTGGTTGAGTTATGGGTAGTGTTGACGTTGCTTTCTTCTCCAACGAAAACTGAATAGGTCGGCGTCTCCTGTGCCGTCAGAACACGATTGTCGTTCTCGGTCCTGTCTGACACTGTTCTTGACTCAAACTGATTTCTTGGTGTGCTGAAGTTAAGTGTTCTGTAGTCATGGTTCTTCTTACTCTGAGTTGAGTATCTAAAACAATGAGAATTCATTCATATTAAATGCAAGAATTCAGTGATTGCAACAGAAAAAACGTGTAATGCATTTAAGCGAGTCATCGATGTACAATTAAGGTAAGACAACAACGTTTCTAGATAAAGAATCATCTCAAGTCATTATTGCCTACCTGCGTAAGCAAATCAAGCCTGTACATAAAACCGCCAGGCAAACTGTAAGCGTCAATCCTCCAACGGCAACCACGGTTAAAACTAAAACACCAAAGAATTGTAAGGAGTAGGCCCTATGGCAATTGTAAATTCTGACATATT
Organism: Lumbricus rubellus; assembly: GCA_945859605.1. NCBI lineage: Eukaryota > Metazoa > Annelida > Clitellata > Crassiclitellata > Lumbricidae > Lumbricus > Lumbricus rubellus. The sequence continues at coordinate 41,258,035 of OX243813.1, forward strand.
TCAGAAACCACATATATAATAATTAATATTCACCAATAGTAGTTCATTAGACCTGAGCCTTACGCGGCATCGTGTTTTACTCAAAACGTTGTCTATAGACTAGTTCCTATGTCTAATCCATAATAGACACATTTTTAGATATTAAATAATTTTCTTGATAAAATCAAGCCATATCAATATGCACTCTTCTGTGCAGTTTGATCCTTTTATTTTCCGTTCTTAATTTATTCAACGATGTGCAAGATACCAAACTAGCTTGTTACGTTTAAAGGCGTTAATTAACCATATGAAGCAATGCAAGCATTAGAAGATCAACCCTTGCACTGAAGACGAATTAGAATGCTGATACGATACAAATTGCTTTATATTCTCCATACTCAGAAGGAATACAAGAAATTCTTTTGATGGCAAGTAAATTATTTTCTGCATTCATTTTTGCAACGGTGAGCGAATAACTAAGTTATACCAACAAAAGTTCACGGAACAAAGGCGTTTGAAGTTTAGTTATTTTATTGCTTAGAACAATAAGTCTGTTAGGCCAATTTTAAGGACAATTTACCTTGCTCATCGCTCCAGGCCTGCTCCGTCTTAGGCTGAGAATCCACAATTATCGTGTCAGATGCTGAAACATTGAAAACAATTATCGTGTCAGATGCTGAAACATTGAAAACAAATATCGTGTCAGATGCTGAAACATTGAAAACAAACGCCTACATAAAACGATTATCGGCCTGATCTGAAAACTGACTGACGGTCAGAAAGCATTTTTAATGGATTAAGATTCCTAACTACAATTTTCACTTTCAGCTGCCATAATGTATTGATGCCATGCATCATCGTGTAATGCAGTGGTTCCCAACCCGTGGCCCGAGGGCCAAAAGTGGCCCGCCAGGCCAAAAAAGTGGCCCTCGTCTCTCAAATTCTTTTTAAATATATGAAAACTTGACAATTTGGACAGGATAGAACACATAATTATTTCTATTACAAATTATTTTATTTTGTCGTCTATAAATAACATAAAACACTCTATTTTGATTCAATTGTAACAATTTTATAGGCTTCTAGTTAATTAGACTTTAGCTTTGTGGCCCCCGAATGTCCTTCAACTAAGAAAGAGTGGTCGTCGTGTTCTCCAAATTAGAAAAAGTGACCCAAGAGTACAAAAAGGTTGGGAACCACTGGTGTAATGGCACTAAAGAAACCATCGCTGATCCTCGTCATTAAAATGCAGAATTCACGATGATACATTGAAACTCTGACAATATAAAATAAAACATTTATCACTGATTTTAGTTGAATTCCTTAATTCAGATTTATTAGTGTCTTAAAGTTATCACTGTATTGGTTATTGCCTTTTGATCACTGACCTTGTGAGCAGTTTCCAAAGACTCCAATCCACTTTTCTCCTTCGCAATGAAGATGCCAAGTTTGTCGACTGGAGTAACATCCAATCACAATCGAATCATCGCTTCTCTTCAACCAAGCGTCCTCTGGCGGAATTAAGTCCACACAACCAACAGCTGCGCATGTAACAAGGAAAATTATATCTTACATTTGAAAGTGAAAAATCAGTGTAAATAACGCGAGTCGAAATAATTGCTGTGTGTGTGTGTTCGTGTGTGTGAACGTGCATACTAGACACACATAAGCCTAATGTTTATTATAGCCGGTTCATTTCCCTATATATAAAATAGAAATTTAAAAATATAAATAAACTTCTTGTATCGTTAACATATAAGAAAAAGCTAATTCTTACATTCTTACAGCTACCATTGGTCTACTTATTCAGACCTTGTATAGCAGGTGACTGATATTATAGGCCAAGACCCAAAAACTGTTAATTGTTACACACACACACTTAGAAAATTTTTTTATGATATCGGGCGATTGCAAAGAATTGAAGAAAAATAAATATCCGTACCTTCAATACGCAGCATAAATTTCCCATCATCAGTGGCATTTTTCTTATGATCATGAGTTTTGAATATAATCTCCATCGCATTTCCAGTTGACGTGTACAACTCGCTCTCCCTATGTGATCCACCTCCACATATGGAAGCATTGCGCTTGCTTCCTTTGTCCACGATGACTCCGTAACTGTGGCATGACTGCTTGTTTCGATCCTTCTTCTCCACCGATGATGCATTGAAGTCGATCAGACTGATCCTGATCTTCTGACCAATGGGAGCCTCGACGGTCCACGGCTGATGCTTTGTTCCACAGATCGATCGCTGAGATTCGTCTGATGAACCGATGATGTGAGATGGAACAACAGAAGACATCACTGAACACGAACGCTCTTCGTCTGCAACTACAATTAGAGTGCACAGACTGCGTTTCTACTGTTATAATTCAGTAACAAATTGATTAATAATTAAGAAGGAATGAATCACGAACATTTTTACTCATCCTGCTTTATCTTCTGTGAAAATAAAATTATAAATATTAGATTTTTTTCATTTTATAAACTTACCAGAAATGCAAATATAGCTGACTTCGAGGTACCCAAAGAGACCAGGAACGCATGGTGCGGCAATTTCAAGCGCCATGTCAATCACACGAACGTCGCAGTCGGTCTTTCCAGAACACTTTCGATCCAATATCGACAAAACATTCGTTGAACATCCTAGATAGCGAGGGTCATCACCAACAGCCAATCTGTGTGTCTCGACTTCTTTTGCTGGTATACATCGACTGATTCGCATTCGTCCATAGGTGGCGGCAGTCACCAAAATTGCTTCGGATTTCACACACTGAGGCGCAAATCGTTCATTGACACAGTAGTCAGTTGCCGCGACTAAACATTAAATTAAGAACAGCTGATTTTAATCACAGTTTCTTTAATCGCCAACAATCTAAATAATTATGGCCGCCGAATTATGAAAATGTTTGAATTGAAATGGTTTTGAGACTTGGCTTGATCAGAAACAAAATTACCTCTGTTATCAGACAAAAATGCGTTGCATTTCCAGTGGTAGCCTATGTTGTTAATAATTATAACAAATATGACAATCACAACTAGTCTGGGACTCCTATAATTATGAGAAGCACCATCGTATGACCTTGAAGTTCAAAGAAGTCACGTCTCTATCAATTGTAGTTTCGAAATTCGGGGATACTATGGGGTAAAATTAGTCCTCACCCATCGATCGAAGGAAGAGCCTACGTCTAAATTGGCGACATAATAACGCCCCTCGCCGTCGCAACCTAATATTATTAGGTTGCGACGGCGAGGGGTCAAGTCGAACACTATCAGAACTAAGTCTTATTAGGCTTATATCATTTGAAAAAATCTTATGCTGCACTTACTATGAGTAAATAATAAATTTGTTTTGGCGTTAGAATATCTGTAGTTTCTAATCAATTTAATCATTTTTCGGGTCTTCAGAAAAAGGCAACTAGCCTACTGCTGCTTTTACGAGGATAGCGCTAGACATGACTAATGACTATTGTGATCATTCGATTTTCTCACGCTCAGAAAACTGCAACGAAAAATTTAAAGTCAAGCGATCGATTCGTGTTCGCAAAACATCTTGGTGAAACTTTTTTGGTCAGTTTGACGTCTTGCAACTAATAACATTAACTGAATAAGTGAATAATGATTTCCATCTTCATAACTTGCAACTTTCATTGATTCCGGCAAAGATGCACATAAATGGCCTACGTAAAGCCTAGAGTAAGTGTTGTGCTGATAATCCACCGAAAACTTACCTTGATCTAAACCCAGCACTCTTTGATGTGTTATGTAGACCATTATCACCATCGCCATCACACTCAGTAATGTATTTGCCATTGAAATTCGAGAACTTTACTATTCTCGAAACTATTGTGAACTAACCGCGCTTCCTGATCAAAAGCCTAAACGCGGATATTCAAGCTGCTGAAATTAACACTAGACCACTCGCACTAACTTCGAAAATACTACAAAGCAGCTTTACGGAAGCCTCAGGTTTTCAAGCAGAGGAGCGTATCCTGACATAACTAACTCAGGCTCATTGGTATGCCTTAGCGCGCGTAATGATACGGCTAATTATATATTTATATGAAATGCATACGCTGTTCGGGGGTCGTCTCAAAACGTGCGAGTGAACTTATAAAATGTGTTCATTGTTTTAATACTGGCAACGAAGATGGTTAAATTTAAATGCATGTAGGCCTACTTTAAACAGTCGCTAATAATTTGAAATGATTAGACTATTTGATAGTATCTTAGGATTCAATTAAGGCCTATATCGACAAAGTAGGCCTAAGTAGCATAGTCGCAAATAATTGGGTTCAAGTAGGTTACTTAGCCTAATCACGTATAAAAGACTTATAATAGGCTAATATTGCAATTATAGCAAAATAGCCTATAACGTAAACGCAACAATAAAATAGTCGCAAATAATGCGTTTTGTTCATTCTGCAAAAATGCAAATGACTGCAGTCACATTTTAGCTTACGCATGCGGTAGCCTACGTGTAGGCCCATGTTAACCTATTCCTCTCGGTAGCGTAACGTTATTTCAGCAGGTAACGTACGGTCGCGAACTAGCAATAAGATTCTCAGTCCAACACATACGTGTTGTAACTGGCTACTATGAAAGTGAACGTCTTCCAAAGTAGTCTGAAGTTGCATTAACTACTTAAGTATCCAACAGGTGAGCGTTGTTTCCCGTGGAGGCTGATACTGTGCTGAACTGAATTTGAGGGTCCATGGCACCCTGCCTTCTTGTTGAATCGACGCTAAAGTAAAGCGTTCTGCTATCTTGCTTCTTGTCGTGTGCTGAAAATCTACAATAATAAGTTTGCAGGTAGCTGAACATTATTGCCGCATTTATTTATTTATTATTTATTTATGAGAATATTTGTATTGCGTGATGAAACTGATGATGAATGGCTATTACAACCGTGGTCTGGATAAGGTTCATGCCTAATATGACTCTAGTCACAGCGCATTTGAAGTTGCAACTCACAGGACTTTGACTGGAAAAACAATTCCTTAAATAGGCGTATACCTGTTGCACCTGATAGACTGTGTACGTGTTTTGATGGCGCCGCATGTTGGCTGCCTCGTAACTTAATTAGTTTGATAGTTTCAATATTCTTTCCCGTTCTCTTTCATTGTCAGCGACAATCTCAATAAAACGAATATATATATATGATCACGTGGTTCATCCAGGTGCTAATTTACCGTAATGGAAAGATGGATATAAAGGTATCTTAAATTAGCATTCAAGGATATAAGTAGAATCATAATACGCCTTCTTAGAATCAATAGCCTAATTCTTAACAAGAAAAGCTTTATGATAAATAGAGTCATCAGATTACATCACTTTCACCTCAAAATTTAATACGAAATATCGAATATTAGATTGTGCAGTGAATTTCTTTTACAATTTACAAAATAGCCTACGAGACTTTACGTACTTTCGCAGGCAAATGATTCCAGTGCACAGAACTGTGATGCAGATTATGAGTGTGACTCCTCCAACGCCGACCATAGTTAGAGCTAAATGAAAATAACATCAACTACAAGTTTATCTGCATAGCCTTTAGAAATACATATTTATTCAAGTTTTATTATGCTTTGGATGGCGTCCAGTTTATTAGGTAGGCCTACTACAACAACCAAACTTGGTACAAGGTTCTAAAAAGCTTAGAGCATGCAATATGGCTCCATAAATAATATCTTTGATTATTAATCCTGTCAGCTAATTTAATCAGTGCACGCCGATTGTCGTACAGCGACGTAAGTAGGCCAGGTGCAAATTGCCGCGCGGCGTCTGCACAGGTGATTGTCTGGACAGCACGTGACGTCTAGACGAGCGTACGTTAATTGTACAAGAAGGGAGTGGAAGTGAAGAAGGAGAGTTGCGTGTTGAGAGCCGTTGAGATAGGCTGTAAGAGTTGTTGTTGAGTTGCGATAGAGTAGACTGATGAAGATAGTAGTCGTGTAGTTGTTATGATAACGCAAGTGTAGTCATTGTTGTGTTGTTGCTGATCGTTTTACTTTATATCGGATTTTGGAGTATAATAAGAAGAGTTAAACACGTCGTCGTTGTTGGTTAACAAAACAGTGAAAGACTGTAGATTCTTTAACCTAGCCATTTAGCTAATGAAACAGTTATCTAGGGATAGGCCTACGCTACCACGAACTTATACGAAGAAGCTTCCGAAGAGACTGAAGGTCACACGTAGAGAAGAAGAGGGAAAAGACGTGTGACATTTGGTGGCAGCGGCGGGATAACGATCCAAGTTGCAGGATAACGATCCAAGTTGCAGGATAACGATCCAAGTTGCAGGAGAACGATCGTAGTTACGAACGGAGGGATTCTATTCAATCAACAGACGTTGTGGAGGAACGGACGCTGCGAATTTATCGAGGAGCCGAGCACACGGGAGAAGCAACGATACATCGAGCATCCGTACGTCAGTGAGAAACGACAACACAACGACTACGAGGTAGAAAAAAACTTGCTTGTCTATTGAAGTTTGCTTAAAGAATTGAAGTCAGTCAATTGCAAACATTTGAAGAGTAGCCTACTATTTATCGACTAGCATCAGTAAAGTAAAGAAGTAAGATGGAGAAACTTACGGAGAAAAAGCAAGCAAATATTAAGAAGATGTCTACTGATAGACTGATAAAACTGCTAATTGAAGCAGATCTAGACGCAGAAGAAGTTGAACAAATGTCGAGGGAAGAATTGATGAGAAATTTAGCCGAGGTTTGGGCTAAGAAAGAAGAAGAAGGTGCTGTCGGAGGCGCTGCGGAGAAGCCAGTGGAGAAGCCTGAGGCACCGATGTCTATGGAGGCGTTGCTGCAATTCATGATAATGAAAGAGGAGCAGCGTAAACAAGAGGAGAAAGAGCGTAAACAAGAAGAAAAAGAGAAAGAAGAGCAGCGCAGACAAGAGGAGAAAGAGCGTAAACAAGAGGAGAAAGAGCGTAAACAAGAGGAGAAAGAGAAAGAGGAGCAACGAGCGGAAAGAGCAGAAAAATTAGAAAGGATAAGACAACAAGAGATAGACATGCAGAAGCAACAGTTCCAGCTTCAGTTAGAACAAATGAAAATAGATCGTGACGAATCAGAACGAAGAAGGATGGAGTTAATGATAGAGTACGAAAAAGCAAGAAAAAGCGATGAAGAAATACGAAAGCAGCAGATTGAGGACAAAAAGGCTCGCGAGGAAGAAAAAGAAAAGATGCGTTTACAAGAACTGGAGAGAGCAGAAGAAATTCGTCAGGAAGAATTTCAAGCCGGAAAAGACAATTTGGAAAAAGCAGAAAGAGAAAGAGAAGAGCAGATGCAGTTAGAACAAAAGAAACTTGCTATCAAGGAGGCTCAACTTAAAGAAATGGCCATTGAAAAAGAAGAACGCAGAAAGCAGTTAGAACTGTTGCAGCAGAAGATTGAACAAGAAGAACTGCGGAGAATCGAAGATCAAGATCGACTGAAGAAGAGGGACGAAGATGATCGTAAGAGCCGGGAAGTATCAGAACAGATTAGGCTCAAAGAAAGTGAGACAATGGTGTCCAAGATTAAGAAGATAGGTGACGCAATGAAGCATGTGTTACCGAAGATGCCGTATGATATGATGGAAGTGCCATTATATTTTGAAACAGTTGAAAATGCATTCAATAGCTTCGCTGTGGAAAAGCAGTACTGGGTGAAATTGTTGTTGCCATTGATGACCCCGAGAGCGCGAACGGTATTGAATCGATTGTCATTTGAGAATTTAGATAAATACGATGCAGTGAAAGAGCATTTGTTGAAGGAATTCAAGTTAACAGCTCGTGAGTACAGGTCAAGGTTTGCAGATGCCAAGAAGACAGCCGAAGAAACGTATACGATGTTCACGGCTAGGCTGAAAAACCTGTTGAATTATTATGTCCGAAGTAGACGAGTGGACAAAGACTACGAGAAGCTGTTTGATTTGTTAGTGGCGGATAAGCTGAAAGAATGTTTACCACCAGGTCCACTACAGTTTGTCTTAGCAAAAGAGGGCACAGAATGCTTGGAAGCTAGTAATGTTGCAGATCTCGCAGATATACATGTAAACAATCGGATTGGTGTGATGTTCCAAGACAAACCGAAATTTGAAGCATGGGACAATAGTTCAAAGCAACCCAAGTGGAACAAGGATAGCAAAGACACCGGAAGCCAAGCCAAGAGTAATGATGCAAAGAAAGATGATTATTCTGGAAAGCAGTGGTCGCAAGATAAACAACAGTCAACGTGGGACAGACAAGCCTACAATCGAACTCCGCCGCTGGGACGCCCAACAGAAAGTAATGCATCTTACACGCCGTACAACAAGTGGGAGAACAAGGAGCAAAGAAGTTTTATCAAGAAGCGTTGCCACAATTGCAATTCTGATAAACACCTAATAAAACATTGCCAAGCACCAGGAGCGGCAAATCTGAGGAAGAACTTTAGCAGAAGTGCAGAAAATCTTCGAGTAAACCAGATACAAGTGATAAATGCACCTCCTGGTTGGGAAGAACAATGCAACCAAGAAACAGAAGTAAAGTCAGTGATGAAGTGTACGCCGCAGTTCACCATACTGAAAGAAGCGATAAAGACTACTTCCATTGCAGAAAGTTGTCGAGAAACAAAAAGTAAAGAGGAGTGTCAACGCATAAAGAAGATATCGTTGCAGCATGTAAATGTGGAGATACGTGGGACTGATGGGCAGCCTGTGCAAGTCGAGGCGTTGATTGACTCGGGGACCGAGATACCAGTAATCAACGAGGAACTACTGAAAGGAACGACAGTAGAAGAAATCGGCAGAGTTCATTTGCAATGTGTAGCTGGAGAGCCGATTCCAGCTAAGTTGGTGAAAATCGAAGTGCGGATGAGCGGTCGTAACGAAGGAGCAGCTACAGAGGACAGGACAATAAATATCGCGCCATATTTAACTTTAGTGTGTGCCAGCATTTCAGCAGAACTGTGTAAAGAAAATCCAGAAAAGTTCCTGCTACATCCAGAGATAATTGCAGAACTGAAAGAGGTTCCACCAATCAGTATATTGCAAGGAGAGCTACAAGCGAATGTGACTACAAGAGCACAAAGTCGGAGAGCAGAAGTCGAAGACGGAGAAGATGAAACGATAAACGAAAGTTCGCAAGAAGATGACACGGAAAGCGAAGATGAACTCAGCATCCAAGATGACGAAAGAACAACATCTGAGAACAATGAAACTGAAGAAGAGATGGCTGCATGTGAACGAAATGATAGTGAAGATTCCGGAAGCGACGCTGAACTGGAGACAAGTATGAGGGACTTGTTCACAGAGAATTCGAACGATGAAAGACAGCTGGAAGATGCGAAGAAATTCGAGGAGCAGCAGAGAAATGACGAGTCACTGAAATCGTGGTGGAGGATCGCTGAAGACCAAGGATCAGAGTTTATCGTGGTGAATGGATTGCTGTATAAGAAGCATCAAATGCTGGATCAGCTTGTGTATCAGTTGGTGTTACCGAAAGAGAGAAGAATTCAAGTAATGGAATTAGCTCACGAGTCAGTATTTGGCGGACACTTGGGAGAAGAGAAGACACGAGAGAGAATCAAGTTGTCCTTTGTCTGGCCAAAGATGCGTCGAGACGTGGTGAAATTTTGTAAGTCCTGTGAGAAGTGTCAGCTGAAGGCACGAAGTTTGGTGATGGATCGAGTGCCGATTACACCAATTCCAAGGGAAGATGTTCCATTCCGACGGATGACTATGGACGTGGTAGGCCCAATAGAACCGAAGTCAGCAGCTGGGCATAAGTATTGCTTGTGCATAGTGGATTCATGTACAAGATGGCCGACAATCTTTTTGCTGAAGTCATTGACTGCTAAGGCTGTGTGCGAAGCTTTGATGAAGCTTTTCATTGACGTGGGGGTGCCGTCTGTGATCACCAGCGACAGAGGCACGAATTTTACAGCCAGTCTTACAAGAGAATTTTTGAAATTGATGGGATGCTGTCCACGATTCGATTCACCGGGGCATCCAGAGGCAGCCGGATTAGTCGAGAGATGGAACCAGACGTTCAAGAAGATGGTACATCATGTCATTGTGGAAAATCCAAGACAGTGGCATAAAATCATTCCGTTTACCGTATGGGCATTGAGAGAAGTTCCTAACGCAACGACAGGAGTGGCACCATATCTGCTGGTGTATGGAAAAATGCCAAGAGGACCATTAACTATCTTAAAGGAAAGCTGGACCAAAGAAATAAATCTACCGCCAAACATTGGAGTACAACCAGCAAAGTACCTGAAGAACTTAAGAGCAGACATGGAGAAAGCTTTGATATTTGCTGAGAATTGTGCAGAGGAAAAGCAAAAACAATACGCCAGTCAATACAACAAGAGGGCCAAGGATAAAGAATTCGAACCAGGAGAAAACGTCATCGTCCTGTATCCAACGTCAACCAATAAATTGATCTCACGATGGCATGGTCCATGTACAGTGCTACAAAGAAGATCCAAGTATTCGTATCTGGTGGACATGAATGAAAACGGCCGACGAATCGTCCATGCCAACAAAATGAGGAAGTTCATCGCAAGAACATTATCGTGTGGTCTCATCGTGGAAGAGGACGACGAATTCGGATCAGTGGTAGAGCTACCATTGAAAGAAGACCATGCAGAGACGACACAGAAATCGCTGCAATTGGACTATGAACAGATCGGACATCTTACGAGCGAGCAACAGAAACAGCTACTGGATGTACTGAACCGATATGCAGACAGATTTTCGGACAAACCTGGATTATGTACATTGGTAGAACACGAAGTGGTGCTGAGACCAGACTTTCGAGAGAAGGAGTTCACGGCTTATCGAATACCGTTGATATACCGCGCAGAAGTGGACAAACAAATACAAGAGATGCTGAAAGCAAACATCATTCAGCCGTCGTCGAGCAGAATGGCAAGTCCGCTGGTCATCGTCAAGAAGAAGGACGGATCCTTGAGACTCGCGTGCGACTACAGGTACGTGAATTCATATACTGAAAATTGTCGATACCCCATGCCGATCGTCAACGATGTGCTGAGCAAAGTCGGGAAATCCAAGTTTATTTCCGTCTTGGACTGTCGCAGTGCTTACTGGACTTGTCCGGTGAAGAAATCCGACCAATGGAAAACCGCATTCGTTACCCATAATGGACTGTACGAATTTACACGTGTCCCTTTTGGAATGATTAACTCTGGACGGACTTTTGTAAAAGCCATAAACATGATTTTGCAACCGATTGATGCATTTACTGAACCCTATGTTGATGACATTGCAGTCCATTCTGATGATTGGAACATTCATTTGAAACATTTAGAATTGTTTTTGAAACAAATAAGACTGCATAATGTAACTTTGAACTTGAAGAAATGTGTGTTTGGTAAGAGTGAGGTGAAATTCATCGGTCACCTCATTGGTTCAGGGAAGAAGATGATGAATCCAGATAGGATTGACAGTTTGATTAATTTAAAAAAACCCTGAAACGAAGAAGCAAGTGAAGCAAATGTTAGGATTCTTTGGTTTCTACAGACAATTTATTTGTAATTTTGCTGAGATTGCTAAACCATTGACAGATTTAACTAGCAAGCAGACACCTGAGAACATTGTTTGGACTGAGGACCACCAGAAATCTTTTGATTCTCTTAAAGAAATTGTTTTATCGAATGTTATTCTGTACATGTTCGAGGTTGGCAAACCATTTAATTTGTACTGTGATAGCAGTGATTTTGCTGTGGGGGCTGTGCGATGAGGGGATAGAACGTCCCGTTTCATTTATCAGCCAGAAGCTGACAGATACCCAGAGGAGATGGGCGACGATTGAGAAGGAAGCCTATGCAATCATATGGGCTTTAAACAAATTGAAAGAAATCATTATTGGTTCCAAGATTAATGTGTTCACTGATCATAATCCTTTAGTTTATTTGACTGAGTCAATGTCGAAGTCTGCTAAGTTAGTCAGATGGTCTTTATCATTGCAAAATTTTGACATTCTGTTGAACTATAAGAAAGGAAAGTTGAATGTAGTAGCAGACTGCTTATCGAGATTGTAGTATAAGGTATTTTGTGATTGCATTTAGTATAAGAATTGTTTGTATTTAGTTTAAGCATTATACGTTCGCTAATTTTTGAGATTAATTAGCTCTCTTCAAAAGAAAGGAAGGAGGTAATGTCAGCTAATTTAATCAGTGCACGCCGATTGTCGTACAGCGACGTAAGTAGGCCAGGTGCAAATTGCCGCGCGGCGTCTGCACAGGTGATTGGCTGGACAGCACGTGACGTCTAGACGAGCGTACGTTAATTGTACAAGAAGGGAGTGGAAGTGAAGAAGGAGAGTTGCGTGTTGAGAGCCGTTGAGATAGGCTGTAAGAGTTGTTGTTGAGTTGCGATAGAGTAGACTGATGAAGATAGTAGTCGTGTAGTTGTTATGATAACGCAAGTGTAGTCATTGTTGTGTTGTTGCTGATCGTTTTACTTTATATCGGATTTTGGAGTATAATAAGAAGAGTTAAACACGTCGTCGTTGTTGGTTAACAAAACAGTGAAAGACTGTAGATTCTTTAACCTAGCCATTTAGCTAATGAAACAGTTATCTAGGGATAGGCCTACGCTACCACGAACTTATACGAAGAAGCTTCCGAAGAGACTGAAGGTCACACGTAGAGAAGAAGAGGGAAAAGACGTGTGACAAATCCTATCGATAATTTCCAAGTATTATCGTTTCCAACACCTTCAAAGCACGGAGTCTAAATTCGGTCAAGTAAGGAATTCAACCATTTTATCGCTGCGCCAGTGAATTATAAACTTTAAACCAAACTGTAAAAATATATTCAAAATATGGAATATGCCATTATATGCGATTGTCCAACTTTTGTGCAAATTGCCTGAGCGTTAGCTTTCCGTGTTGCCAACGAAATATTTCATCTCCCATTTTTGCATCGCGCTAAGCCTATCTGTTTTCTCTCCAACACGCTTTGCTGTAAATATCACATAATAACAAATTGAACGAATTGTAAGGTAAACAAAATTCGCAGTAAACTTTTCCAACGTATAAATAACTGTAAGTAGCCTTACGAAAAGCTGCAGGAAGGCCATTTTGTTATGATCTTAGTTGCTATAGCCTACGTAGGATTTTCAAGCGTCATGTCTCACTTTGTGCATCGCTCCATTTTTCTGTGTGTACATCTAGCTGCGGTTTCTCCACTGGGTCATATCCTAAAATATATAGCACACAAAAGAAATAGAAATGATCACAATCTTACTAGAAGAGAGAGTCACCAGATTAAGAACGTCGCTGGTAAAGTCGTTCAGGACATCGATATTTCCGTGTGTAGCCTAAGTCTACATTTGTGGGACACTGTGGTGTAACACTAGTGGTATATTCTGTGCCTTGTCGCTGGAGAATCTCAGGTTCGAATCAACGTCAAGCCGCAGGGGCCGACAAGTTGCTAACCTACAATTGTCTGTAAGGAAGGCGAAAGGCAACTGTCTTTCTCATGTCATCCCGAGTGGCAGAGTTTCACGCCGAAGTGCATGAGCAATTGCGAGAAAAGGACTTACCCAAGGTCCGTGCGCTACGGCTTAAGGTGGAATCTAGGCTGGAGCCCTCACGCTTCAATTAAGTCTCCGAACCACCACTACACCCCCGCGTCCCACAAAATAATATTATTCGATCGACGGATCGATAATTAATTAACTACAAAGACACGCCACATTTCCACAAAGTATATTAATGAACAGATGGCATAAACCAACCTTCCGAACAGTTTCCAAACACGCCAATCCACTTTTCTCCTTCGCAATGAAGATGCCAGGTTTGTCGACTGGAGTAACATCCAATCACAATCGAATCCTCGCTTCTCTTCAACCAAGCGTTCTCTGGCGGAATCAAGTCCACACAACCGACAGCTGTTCACAAAGTTCATCAACCACCAGTTCGTATACAAGATTATCGTAAATTTTGTAGCTGCATAACCCCTCAACAGATCTTGTCTTGCCAAGATAGCACAGCCATTTCATATAATTACTTTATTTAAGTAAAACTGCAAAGAAACATACTTAGCTCCTATTTTAGGCATGCATCAATTCCAATGCGATGAGCAATGGCAGCATTAACTGAATTTAGTCTTCTATTGAAATCATCTGAACTTCTCCTTCTGTCCGATGAATCTTAAGTGCATGATCATCCGACGATCAGAAAGAAAAAACTTTCCACTGTCAAAACGATCGACAGTAAGTTCTTTTCAATAATTCAGTTGCCAGTTTATTTTTAAAAGAGATAGGCCTAGCTCACTTCTTGAAGGGACGCTATATAAGTTTTTGGAATGAATGAATGAATAGATAAGTTTTTTGTCCAGCAGACAGACAGTTAAGGCTACGCACTTCAAAGTGTGTACTGTGTAGGCTACTGTGTAAAAAGCGTAGGCCTACATCTTTAGAGTGTGATATAGCCTACTATAAATAATAAGCAATTAACTTGATGTTGTTAAGATGTGTTGACGGTGTAAACAAAAGTAGCATCAAATTTATTCCAACCTTCCAGTTTTAGTATGAACTGTTTCCCACTGCCATTGCTTTTCTTTTGATTATAATCTTGGTTGAGATAAATTTCAACAGCGTCTCCAGTCGATACATATAGCTCCTTTTCTCTTTCGTCTCCACCGCCACAGATCGACACATTCTGCTTTCTGGACTTTTCTCGAATGACGCCGTAGCTAGAGCATAACTGACCAGAGGTTGACGTACTAAAGTCGATTAGACCGATCCTGATCTTCTGACCAACGGGTGCTTCAACGGTCCATGGCTGAAACTGAGTTCCGCAGATTCGTGGAGAAGATCCCTGCAGCGTTGAACCGATTACATGAGTTGGAACAACCGAAGCTGACACGGAGCAGGAACGCTCTTCGTCTGCAACTTATGAACAGATTCAGTGTGAATAATTATAGAATATAGATATAATTAATTAGATTTCCTAATATTAGTGCGATTAATCAATAATTATTGAGCGGCGTCTGATTATAGAATTGCATCTAGATTCTATCAGTCGGCAAAATCCGTTGAAATCACCAAAATGTCTCAAGCGCAAGACTTCGATACCCCTTTATAAACTGAGGGTTGCTGATGCTACGGTGTCTGTAAACTGCTTATAGACACATTCGACAGTCCTTCTTACAGGCTCTTGTTGAGAGAACATCTTCATAAATGGTCAGATCGATACAATACAACACGTAGTCGTAGAGAGCAGGATTGCATTGAAAAGTAGACCTTTCCCTTGCAACATTAGGCAATTCTTTTCAAGTTTACATAATGGTCTGTCTAGCCAAGTTATAGGCCTAGGCCTAAATCGAATGAAACACTACGATATTTTAGTGCTTCTCAATTATGAACTTCCTGGATGGCAGTGTTGATTTTATTTTCTGCATGCTTACATTGTGAGAATTCATGCCAGTCATCTCCAAAATACATAATTAAAGGCTAACCACTGATGCACTCATAGCTGACTTCAAGATACACGTTGAGACCGGCAAAGCAAGGCTTTATGTTTCTACTGGAAATGTCTGAAAGACGAATATCACATTCTTTCTTTCCGGAACATTTTTCGTCCAAGATGCTCAAAACATCCGATGAACAGCCAAAGTAACGAGGATCATTTCCAAAAGCAGCAACTTCTTCCGCTGTTATGCATCGACCGATCCGCATTCGTCCATAGGTGGCGCTTTTCATGAGAATTACTTCGTTCTTCGGACATCGCGGTTGAAAAGTCTCAAGTATAATACAATACTCTTCTGTTGCAGCTCTCCCTGCGAGGTGTAGAACAACATTAGACCGTTAAAAACCTTAAACTTACTTTGTCAAAGAGACAGCATAATTGTAAATAACTTTAATCATAAATCATAGATTTTTAAATAGATCACAAAATCATAAATAAATCATAAGCTTCTCTATGTCGACCAGCGGTTCTCAACCTGTGGGTCGCGACCCCCGCGGGGGTTGCCTGACGATTTGGTCGCCTGGCCCTTCAGAAATTTGTAATTTAAGTAACAGCAATTTCAATTCTATCTACTACACCATAACAATTTTAAATGAATTTTTGCTAATAGGCTACCTTTGCTATGAGTCGTTAGTTAGATTACGGCAGCTAATTTAATATTTTCCGTTTTAGTTTTCAAATATAAATTCCACTTTTACCATTCATCTAAAAAATTAAACAATATGGCCTATTCGGTATGCTCAAAGAATCAATTATGTCAGCTACAGGCCTATATTTAAGTCTCCGCCCCATTTCGCTGAAGCCTGCCTTCGATCAAATTAGAATTTTATTCAGTAGCCTGCATCGATATTAATCTTCATGGCAGAGTTTCAACAGACCGTACGACTCCTATTGACCAATAAATGACAGCCAAGGAAGCACACACACCTGATTGTTGTCTGATTTCGTCTGAACATGACACTTGAGTAATCCACCAAACGATGCATACTATGCTGAATAAGATCCTAATATCAAACATGATTCTGTAGTTTGTGAGTCTACGACGTGCTAAAATAGTCTATCATTGAATTGAACTGCATGGGTAGCAAAGAATTATTAAGCTATGGATTTAAGGCTAATAAGATTTTCTTAAATTCAGCATCTATTCACGTTAATGAAAATCATAAAACTGTGTAAGCCTACACTTAGGATCAACGCGTAAATGTTGTAATGATTCTGTAGCTTAACCTGCCTTTTGGCGCAATAATATGACAGAGCACGCTGAATTTAGATAAATGTTTATGCAAAACTAGTACACGGATGTACAATGCTGTGATGGGTCGGGGGTCGTCTCAAACGCTCAAAGAGAAATAAGCCAAGTAAAAACTAGCAATTATTTAAATTTTCTTTATTGCCAGCCTCTTCAGTGTCTAGATCTAAGCTTATGTAGGTTATCTATGTATATAGATTCATTTGACTTATGTCGCAAACCCATAAGCTTATATCATGCGGTAGTCGATTGGTGAACGTAATAAGTTGTGTTCGATCCTCTATTGCGGCGATCACTGTATGGAAACGTTGAACAATAAGCGGGTTCGATATCTCATTGATCTAATTCTATACTTCTACAGGAATTGGTTGTTGTGACATTAAACATGGAGGATATCAATGGTTTCGATGATTTAAAGCGTATAGTAGTTCGTAAGTAGGTTACAACTCCGATCTTTGTACAAGTGAAATCTCTTTCTAATGTCGGAAAGCAAACCACAATCCCCACGCTCTCTCACACCGAGTCTCATAAGACGCAGTCTAAGACAAGACCAATAGGCTAATATTATAGCTAACTGAGTCTAAGCTAATAAATTAAAACAAATGATCATCATAATAGCTAATGCATGATTGTTCTCGTAAATTTTGAGGTGCTTACACACTGTACAGTGTACACAGTATACGGTCGTAAAAACATGATCGAGCTGTTTTCGTTTTTTAAGTTTTCGTATCTATTGACGACCTTTTTATAATCATCAGATGATTGTATAATTAATTTGGCCTCGTATAGTGAGTGTGTCGCGTCATATAATTTCATCATTTTTATCATAGTTTTATTTCTTTTGTAAGCACGATCTTCTGCTGTTTTCTTGTCAGAATATTATTTATAACACTTTTTTATCTTTATTCTTTGTGGCCTACACGCTGTATATTCTCGTTTACGGAACTAAGTAGGCATACACTATGCCAAATTTTGCAGGTGAGTACACGCTGTATAGCCTACCCACGTATACCCTCGTGTATAGCCCTCAGCTGAAGTGGATTTTGGTATTATATGGAACATGAATTCTAACATTGAAATAGAATCCTACAACAACATTGTTTAATAAACCAATCAGTCTCTGTTCCCGAACAACGACTCTGACGCCATTCAGTTTTTTTATGTGATAGACTTATATTCTACCTTGCACGAAGCTTTTCTGTAACGCCCTAGAATTTTAAAGATTACGATTGCAATTAATAGCTTTGGATGTAGGCTATATGGAGCTATGGTTGTCTCTTTGAATGAACGTTTGCAATTTGAATTAATTTAAGAGACTGTTACTATCAGTGCAACTGCAATCATCATTCCAGTCAACAGCTGTTTCGAGATAAAAACACATAATTCGTTTAGTCTATAGGCGAAAATGGATGTATGAACACCGATTTTACATAAATGTGTTTTGTTCGTTCTGCAATAATGTAACTGCAGTCACGTGATTATTGTTAGCATACGCGTGCGGTAGGCCTACGTATAGGCCTATGTTAGCCTGTTCCTTTCGGTAGCGTAACGTTATTTAAGCAGGTCGCGAACTGGCACTAAGACTCTCAGTCCGGCACATAGGCGTACGTGTTGTAACTGGCTGCGATGAAAGTGAACGTCTTCCAAGTAGGCTGAAGCTGCAATGACTATAGGTCTACTTAAGTATCCAAGAGGTGAGCGTTGTTTCCCGTGGAGGCTGCTGACACAGTGCTGAACTGAATTTGAGGGTCCATGACACCTTGCCTTCTCGTTGAATCGACGCTAAAGTAGAGCGTCCTGTTATCTTGCTTCTTGTCGTGCGCTGAAAATCTACAAAAACAAGTTTGCAGGTAGCTGAACATTATTGCCGCATTTATTTATTAATTATTTATGAGAATATTTGTATTGCGTGATGAAACTGATCATGAATGGCTATTACAACCGTTCATGGTTCATGCCTAATATGACTCTAGTCACAGCGCATTTGAAGTTGAAACTCACAGGACTTTGACTGCCAAAACAATTCCTTAAATAGGCCTACCTGTTGCACCTGATAGCATTTGATCTCGTGGTTCATCCAGGTGCTAATTTACCGTAATGGAAAGGTGAAAATAAAGGTATCTTAAATTAGTATTCAAGGATATAAGTAGGATCATGATACGCCTTCTTAGAATCAATAATTCTTAACAAGAAATGCTTTATGATAAATAGAGTCATCAGATTACATCACTTTCACCCCAAATACGAAATATCGAATATTAGATTGTGCAGTGAATTTCTTTTACAATTTATAACGTAGCCTACGAGACTTTACGTACTTTCGCAGGCAAATGATTCCAGTGCACAGAACTGTGATGCAGATTATGAGTGTGACTCCTCCAACGCCGACCATAGTTGAGCTAAATGAAAATAACATCAGCTACAAGTTTATCTGCATAGCCTTTAGAATCAGAAATGCCTGTATATTCACGTTTTATTAGGCTATGGTTGGCGCTCAGTTTATTAAGTAGGTCTACTACAATAACCAAACTCGGTACAAGGTTCTAAAAGACTTAGAGCATGCGATATGCTTCCATAAATAATATCTTTGATTATTAATCATTTCGATAATTTCCCAGTATTATCGTTTCCAACACCTTCAAAGCAGAGTCTAAATTCGGTCAGGTAAGGGATTCAACCATTTTACCGCTGTGCCAGTGAATTATAAACTGCAAACCATACAATCAGTAGGCCTAAACATAATAATATTCAGTAGGCCTATGATAATAAATTGGTAGACCTACCTCACATCTGAAAGCACTCATCCGAAGGCTTAAATAACATAGTGGTCAAATCATAAAAAATATGGAATATGCCATTATTTGCGATTGCCCAACTTTTGTGCAAATTGCCTGAGTGTTATAGCTTTCCGTGTTGCTAACGAAATATTTCATCTCCCATTCTTGCATCGCGCTTAAGCCTGTTTTCTTTCCAACACGCTTTGCTGTAAATATCACATAATTATTTGAACGAATTGCAAGGTAAACAAAATTTGCAGTAAACTTTTCCAACGTTTAAATAACTGTAAAACGGAAAGCAGCAGGTAGGCCATTTTGTTATGGTCTTAGTAAGCCTAGGTCTACGTAGGATTTGCAAGCGTCATGTCTCACTTTGTGCATCGCTCCATTTCTCTGTGTGTACATCTAGCTGTGGCTTCTCCACTGGGCCAAATCCTAAAATTTATAGCACACAAAAGAGATAGAATCGATCATAATCTTACTAGAGATAGTCCCTGCTCAAGAACGTCGCTGTTAAAGTCGTTCAGTAGGCCTACATCGATATATCCGTGAGTGAGCCTACATGTACATTTGTGGGACACTGTGTTGTAGCACTAGCGGTAGGCTATATATTCTTTGCCTTGTCGCTGGAGAATCGCAGGTCAAGCCACTGCGTAGCGACCCCGTCGGTCTACAAGTTTCTCGTCTGTAAGAAAGGCAACTGCCTCTCTCATGTCATCCCCCGGGTGGCAAACACTGTCGGAGTGGTTTCACTCCGAAGTGCAATTGCTAGAAAAGGACTTGCCCAAGGTCTCTACGCTGTGGCTTGAGGTAGATTCGTATCTGGACCCCTCAGGTTCTACGTCACCGAACCCACCACTACACAACCGCGCCCCACAAATATTATTCGATCTACGGATCGATAATTATTAACTACAAAGACACGCCACAGTTCCACAGAAAGTATAATAATACACAGGTGGCATAAACCAACCTTCCGAACAGTTTCCAAACACGCCAATCCACTTTTCTCCTTCGCAATGAAGATGCCAAGTTTGTCGACTGGAGTAACATCCAATCACAATCGAATCATCGCTTCTCTTCAACCAAGCGTTCTCTGGCGGAATCAAGTCCACACAACCTACAGCTGTTCACAAAGTTCATCAACCACCAATTCGAATACAAGATCATCGTGATTTTGTAGTTGCATTACACCTCAACAGAACTTGTTTTGCCGAGATAGCACAGACATTTCATAATTAGCCTATCTTATATTATAAGTAAAAATGCAAAGGAAAACACTTAGGTCCTATATTAAGGCTGCATAAATTCTAAAGCAATGTGCAACGGCAACATTAATTGAATTTAGTCATAGATTGTGATCGTCTGAATTTCTTCTGCCCGATGAATCTTAAGTGCATGATCATCCGACGATCAGAAAGAGAACCGTAGCTTTCTACTGCCAGTTCGTTTCAGTTGTTTATCTTTATAAGGGATACTTAATTTGAACTACCATAATTATGTTTCGGCCTACACGTTTGTTGCACAGCACACAAAATTCGTTTATGGGTGTGTATATTGAGAGTGCATGTGTATAAATTATTGTGTCAGGGGATATAACTTTAGTGCACTTATGCAATTAACTCAATGTTGTTAAGATGTGTTGACGGTGTAAACAAAAGTAGCATCGAATCTATTCCAACCTTCCAGTTTTAGTATGAACTGTTTCCCACTGCCATTGCTTTTCTTTTGATTATAATCTTGGTTGAGATAAATTTCAACAGCGTCTCCAGTCGATACATATAGCTCCTTTTCTCTTTCGTCTCCACCGCCACAGATCGACACATTCTGCTTTCTGGACTTTTCTCGAATGACGCCGTAGCTAGAGCATAGCTGACCAGAGACTGAAGTACTAAAGTCAATTAGACCGATCCTGATCTTCTGACCAACGGGTGCTTCAACGGTCCATGGCTGAAACTGAGTTCCGCAGATTCGTGGAGGAGAACCCACCAGCGTTGAACCGATGACATGCGTTGGAACAACCGAAGCTGACACGGAGCAGGAACGCTCTTCGTCTGCCACTACAGAAAACATATTCATTGTGAATTATAAGAGAGAGAATTGGTTAGCCTTCCTAGCATTTGTCTGAATGACCAATTGGACTGCGTCTAATGATAAGAAAATTGGTATCCGGTCAAAACCGCGCGCACCAAATCTCGCACACAAAACCGCGATTTTCGAAACCGCGCGCCCTCATAACCGCGCACGATCATTACCGCGTTGATCATGCTAGACACGTCGTGATAATTATTAGTATGAAGTAATTCTTTGAATCGTACTATGGACGGCCTCTTTCTAAATATGTTTGTAATAGTTCAATGCATCAAAATTGATAGACACGTCGTGATATTACTATGAAGTAATCCTTTTAATCGCGTTAGTAGGGCCTATAATTATAGATCTAATTACAAAGTTCAATGCAGAGCAGTTTAACTTTTAGGGCGTATTGGTCAACGTACCATGCATGACGGCCTATTTTAAATGTTTGTAATAGTTCAATGCATAAATATTCGTCAAGGTTTTAGCTCACAAAGTTTTATCTATTAGGCTACTACGACGACTGCATCATTCTGCTCCGCGTCCGATAAAACAAACGCAAACAAACGCGGTAGGCCTAATGATCGTGCCCGGTTATGAGGGTGCGCGGTTTTGAAAATCGCGGTTTTGTGTGCGCGGTTTTGTGTGCGCGGTTTTGATAGCAAACCAAGAAAATTAGGCTACACCGATCAGTTTGCACAACCTATTGAAACGTAATATTTTAAATAGGCTAAGCATGAATTCCTAAAGCGTCCTGTCATAGTGATAAACAAAGATAGATCTACATTAGAAATGATCATTGATGAGGCCTATCGCGAAAAATAGTTAAACTCTTGTAAACGTGAATTTCCTTGCAACACTCTATAGGCCTAAGCATTAATTTTCTTTCGGAATGGCTTGTTATGCCAAGGTATAGGCATAGATTTATACAACTAATAAAACGTGACACTGTTTTAGTGCTCTTCCATTACGCGCTACTTGAATGGGACAATATTGATTTAACTTTTTGAATGCTTACACAGTGACAATTATTCATGACAATCATAAGCATGATATATAAAGAATGGCTAACCACTGATGCACTCGTAGCTGGCTTCAAGATACACATTAAGACCAGAAAAACAGGGCATGATGTTTCTGCTGGAAATGTCTGAAAGTCGAATATCACATTCTCTCTTTCCAGAGCATTTCTCATCCAGAATGTTCAAAACATCCGATGAGCAACCGAAATAGCGAGGATCATTTCCAAAAGCAGCAACTTCTTCAGCTTTTATGCACCGACCGATCCGCATTCGTCCATAGGTGGCGCTTTTCATGAGAATTACTTCGTTTTTTAGACATCGAGGTTGAAACAGCTCCAGCATGCAGTATTCTTCTGTGGCTGCTGACCCTGCGATGCGTAGAATAACAATAAGCCATAATAAAGGTATTAGAATTTAGAATATACGGATGTAGGCCTACTAGAATTATTAGATGACTGCTTTTGAGCTGAATATCAAGTACAAAATTTATAATTTGCAATAGACCTAAGTAATGCAATAAATATATTTATTGCGGACTGTTGATGTCGTTGCTACTATTATTTAATTATTATTATCATTTCTATTATTATTATCATTATCTTTATTATTATTATTATTACTATCATTATTATTATCATTATTATCATTATTATCATTATTATTATTACTACTACTACTACCACAACTAATACTAGGTCTACTACTACTACTACTACTACTACTACTACTACTACTACTACTACTACTACTACTACTACTACTACTACTACTACTACTACTACTACTACCACTACTACTACTACTACTACTACTACTACTACTACTACCACTACTACTACTACTACTGCTACTACTACTACTACTACTAACGACGCTAGCGAAATGATGAGACCGAAAAGGATTGCATTATAGGCTATCAGATCGAATTGTTCAGATTTAAGATATTAGGCCTATCAACCATATTCATTTTATGTAAGATTGGGTTAGATTAGGCTGTACAGCCTATAAGATCAAATTAGAAGTTTTTCAGTAGACTGCATCGATATTAATCTTCATGGCAGAGTTTCAACAGACCGTACGACTCCTATTGACCGATAAATGACAGACAAGGAAGCACACATACATGTACCTGATTGTTGTCTGATTTCGTCTGAACATGACACCTGAGTAATCCACCAAACGATGACTATGCTGAATAAGATCCTAATATCGAACATGATTAATTTTATAGTAGAGTCTACGACGTACTTAAATAGTCTATATAATTGAATTGAACGGGGATTGCAATGAATTATTTAAGGCAACATAAGAGTTTCTGAAATTTAGCATCTATAGAATAAACTTTAATCGAAACGTAGACGATATAAACATACACATTACACAAGCCTACACTTATGAAACACACCCAAATGTTGTAATTTTCCTTTAGCTTAACTTGTCTTTTGGCGCAATAATATGGCAGGACGAGCTGAATTTAGATGAGTTTTATGCAAAACTGGTATAGGCTACGCGCTTACTATGCTGTGACAGGTCGGGGGTCGTCTCAAATGCTTTTAAAAAAAAGCGAAATAAAGGCAAATAGCAATTACTAAAATTTTCATTATTGCCAGCCACTTCAGTACCTAGATCTATGGATCTATTCATATAATAGGCTATAGGCTACTCTCATTTTACTTGTGCTGCAAACTATATCATGATCCAGGCGGTAGTCGATTGGGCAATGTAACGCAGAAAGTTCGTGCTTGAGTGACCATTGCGGTGGTCACTGTTTGAGAACATAAATGCACAATAAATTACCAAGCGCCATGTATGTCATAATGTCACATGCTTTGTTTGCGCACTTGGGGCATTTTCTGGGAGGCAGAACAAACTGTATTGTATTGCATTGCACTGCAGTGCCTAGGCTCCGTGTTCATAAGGCCTACAATACATGTACGTACATGCACGTAGATAGTACTATCATCGTAGCGAATGCATGCAATTGGTGTTGAACTGATATTATGAAAAATAGAATAATATAAAAAATGATAATAATAATAATAAAAAATTGGGACAAAAAATTATAATAATAATGATAACAATAATAATAACAACAGTTTTCTGAGGGATTAGACCTACATGTACCTCGGATAAAAGAAATAATAATATAAATCAATCACACTGACATCGACGCGTGCGTGGATGCGATGACGCAATGTTGGTGCCACGAAAATGATGTCTCACAGCCAGACAACAGTGTGGCCACAAACAGTCGTTTTGGGACAGATCGCTTGTCATCTGTGCCTCTGAACATCACCCAAACTAACACTTACCATCAAGCGCGCCTAACAGCAGCCACTGCGCCCCACTCCGACGACTGGTTGTTTGCGCTTCCGATATCGTCGTACGTGTGGATTGCGGATGGATAATGTGAAGCGGTAGGAATAACGGAAAGTCTACGCCTTGTCCATTATAATAATTATGAAATTGAAGGCTGAGCCTATCTTATGCTCACAGTGGAGGTCAAACCCATGTCTTTGTGGTTACGTTCCAGCACGTTACCATTCAACCAGCTCTCAGTTTCATAAATGCATGCATACATACATACATACATGCATACATACGTACAATACATGCATGTATGCATGCATACATACATACATACATACATACATACATACATACATACAATATACATACATACAATACATGCATGCATGCATGCATAATACTTACATACATACATACATACATACATACATACAATACATGCATGCATGCATGCATACATACTTACATACATACATACATACATACATATATACCTACATACATGCACACATGCATACATGCATACATACATACATACATACATGCACACATGCATGCATGCACGCATGCATACATACTTACATACATACATACATACATACATACATACATACATACATACAATACATGCATGCATGCATGCATACATACTTACATACATACATACATACATACATACATACATACATACATACATATACATACATACATGCACACATGCATACATGCATACATACATACATACATACATACATGCACACATGCACACATGCATATATACATACATACATACATACATACATACATACATACATACATACATACATACATACATACATACATACATACATACATACATACATACATACATACATACATACATACATACATACATACATACATACATACATACATGCACACATGCACACATGCATACATACATACATACATACATACATACATACATACATACATACATACATACATACATACATACATACATACATACATTACATGCACACATGCATGCATGCATGCATGCATGCATGCATACATACGTACGTACATACGTACGTACATACATACATACACTGTACATTATATACATGCATGCACGCATGCATACAAGCATATATGCATATATGCACAGCATTGCACACATGCATGCAAAATAATACGACAGTACAAGCTATTTCCAAACTTGTCTACAATTTGACCAACAGCAAAAATTAATTGTTAATTTTCTTTTCAGTTCTGAGCAAATCAGTAGATTTCACAGATTTAACTGAAGATCTGTGAACTTCAAGACATAGACCTATAATTATAGAATGTTCAGATATCCTATAAGTATTTGCTCATCAGCTCATTCTAAAGCATGTCATAGTTTTAAGTTAGACCTAACACGTTTAGCCAATGCGGATAAAATTATAAAAATAATTCAGACAGGTGTAAAGCAAACGTAGGCATATTGCAAATGAAGCTTGGGATTATATTTGAATTAGAACTGATAAGCTGATAATTATTTAGTAATCTATAATTTCATTGGAATTGATCAGGGATAGGCTTATATACGGCAGATTATATCGAGAGCAAATAACACGTAATTTCGGTCATAGTCTGCGTCAGAGCCACCTAAGCTGTTAGTCGGACTTAGTCCGCAGTCAGATAGGCTTATACCCTACGTCAGTGATCATAAGGCCTAAGATTATTGCTTGCAATGGTCTGCTGCTAACATTCCTTCTATCGAACAATGGGTACTTACCAACTACACACTACATGGTAGCTTACACAATAATTCTAGTCTAATAAATGTTGCATCCGTGACTTAGGCATAGGCTATTAAACTTTCTTTACTTTTTACGATTTACAAGCCACCGAAAGGGCATGTCACAGAAGCAGGGCTTTGCATTATGGTATCGCAAGCTTTGCCATGCGTTTCAGTACTTCTATGAGCTAAAATAGATCTATAATAATTGCATAAAATGTTATGGGTATAAATTATGCTGGTGGTCAATTTGTTGCTCTCTATTGATTCTTGTTGAGCTTGAAACTTTCGTTGCGAGGTTTTCTCCCCATACATTTCAAACCAATTTTAAAAAAACGTTGCCTCTTGATCGATCTTCACTCATTCATTCATGTTACTCTATAGCCTACCTGACCTAAATTGCATCTGTACGGTTACCATCCAGCCATAGGCTATTCTGGTCAAAGACAGGTCTACGTGGACAATGGACATCCCAATCTTGCGCCTATACGACCATCCAGATTGTTTAATGGACACTGTCAACAAACTCAAATTCTTGTGAAGACTCTAAGCAGCGAGTAAAGAGAATAGTCCTACAACTTGGAGATAAGTTAAATGTCGGCGCTTCTATTGAATTGAGACACTTAAGGTTACTGCGTATACTTATGAGACCCTCAAGTTTTTAAAGGATTGACTTGAAGGAGGCGCTATTCGTCCTCCTTTTAGTATATCTACCTGGTCCAATATAACAATGAATGTAGCCCTATACATATAGACTGCGCGTGGGCCCATACAACGAAGCCTGTATAGGTTAGATCCAATCGGCATACAGTGTAAAGGCCTTAGTAATTTATGTATGTAGGTCGAGCAGGACGTCATTCATTTTAGGCCTGACGCTGTGCGAGCCGAGGCCTACACATTCTACCTTGGTCTGCATTTGATATGAGTTGGTATGCTAAGCGATTTGCAGTTGTCCATGCATGCCCTGTCTTTAGAATACGTGGCAGAAATTCGGCTTCATTCCACGTAGGCACTTAACCTACAGTACCCCGATGTACTCTAGTTAAATGCCATTAAAACTGGTTGGAACAGACTCTTTATAATATTACAATACAATACAATACAATTCACTTTATTGCAACCAGAAAACAAGAAAACAATAAAAGTACAAAACATGCATGCATTGGCTACAAAGGGGGGCCCAAAAGGGATGGACATCCCGCTGGGAAGGGTCACCCAAGTAAAAAAGTCCCAAGAAAAATTAATCAAGATAGCTTAAAAGAAAGAGACTAAAACAAATTAGGTGATGACAGATTGCAGAAAAGCTTATATTGTCAAGAGCATATAGAGAAACAAACTTAACTAAGTACTTAACTAAAATCTTAACTACACATGGTCATGTGCACTTCAAGTAGCATTAGTGGAGGAGAGTAGAAGAACACGAAGTTTCTTTTTAAATACCTGCAGACTACTCGATTGACGAATGTCAATTGGTATTGTGTTCCATACTTTAGTGCCATAAGATTTAATAGTAAACCGCCTAGTATTAGATTGAGCTTTGACAGGGCGAAAAGCAGATGAATTCCTAGTGAAATGCGAATGGATGTCAGAGGCGTGAGGGAGGTAACCTTGGAATACCGAAGGAAGGAGACCGTGTTCGAGTCGAAAAAAGAACTCGCTAATTTGGAGATCCTTTATCTGGTCAATTTTCAGGAGATGAAGTTCATTAAAGGAAGGGCCAGTGTGTTCCCGTTTACGAATACCCGCAATTATACGAACAGCCCTCTTCTGTAAGATTACAAGTTTATGAAGCCTGGATTCGTATGTCGATGCCCAAACAAGGTTGCAATATGTGAGGTAGGGGTAGACAAGGGTATAATACAAATTCATTCTAATTGTCTTTGGCAAGATATAAGCAACGCGGGAAATAATACCAATATTTTTAGCAATTTTAGTTGCAATTTGATTAATATGAACTTTCCAGGTCAAATGTTGTTGTAGGCTACCTATATGGTCCGTCCGTATTTTGTCCACAGAATTGGCTTCACGTGGCTTCTAGTAGGCTAATCCTCAAACCGCGACTGGTAACCTTTGGGCCTGCCTATGTAGAGAAGCCAGAATGAAAGTCGGCATATTAAGTAGATCATCAGTTATTTTTATTCATTTGCATTAGCATAATATGCAATAAGAGTTGTGCTACAGTCCATTATAATATTGTGCTAATCCGATCAATGTAAAATTATGAGAAGTTGCAACGTTACGAGGAGTCGAAATAATTATATGAACAACTTTAATTTGTTCTATTTTAGGTATTCATAAGAAATCTTGCACCTAATAAAATATGCTGTAGGTCTTTTGGCTGACTCAGGGCCGGATTAAGCTCTCGGGGGGCCCGCCGCCATATTCTCCGGGGGACCCTTAATCTACCTTGACCTTCCGTCACCATGGTCCTCAGAACTTCCTCTCACATGTTAAATTGTTATTGCATGCCTATAATTGATTAATCACGAATATGAGCCCTGAAATGAATAATTTGATGAGAAATGTCTTTGAAATGACAGCCTAAAAATTATTGCTATATACTGTTGTTGTGTGGAAATTAAAAAAAATGGGGAGGTGCTTGGCGCTTCGCTCCTCGGCGATCGTCCTCCGGTTGCTCGCTCACAGCCCCCCCCCCAAAAGCCAATGCCAAGTCTTCGCCTACGGGAGCACCCATGCTATGGTTCAAATTTTCTGCTAATGGCGGTGGCAAACTGGTGAAGAATGTCATTGAAATAAACAGTATCTATTGGCAGAAATATGCGTTGTAACCTTTAAGACACCTGCTGACCCACAAATTTTAGGTTCTTTAGATGTGTAGGCCTATTATATACCTTCAGTCCTTGGCACTTAGGGCCTAACTATAAGCCATTAAACAAACCGATCCAACCCCTTCCTTTGACCCATCTGGAGTTTATGAAAAAAATTCAGTTTTGGAACAGAGGAATTAATGCTGTTTTTCTACCAGAGGGTTCTTTGGCTATTCTCCTATTTTGTGCACTGGAAAGTTGAAATATTTTGTTTTTTGGCATCGTTTACTTTCGTCAATACAATTATAATCATGGAATTCATGCCAGGGATCTTATACCGGTAGGCCTACTCAGCAGTGCCGGCGCTAGGGTACCGGAGGCCTCCACCCCAAATAAAACTTGAGGCCCCCATACCTTGGTTTCAGGAATGAGCCGTCAGGCCCGTCATGAAAGGTATAATTACCAGCTACATTTGAGGCCCCTTGCAAACTTGAGATCAGACACGTACCATGGACATCAGATCTGGAACCCTACACAGGGTTTAATGTTTGGGCCTCACACAGGTTTTATTTTGGAGCCTCATCCAATTAGCAATTACAATAAGTTACAATTTATAAATGTTGTGTTTGAGAAAGTGGACGAAACTGCCTGAGTTAGTTTAAATGGCTTTACTTACGCCCAAAATCAGTATGGCCGGTATGATGTTTGCATTAGGTCTGCTATGGCAGTGCCATATGGTTAGTTGAGGCATGCACCAGACCGGATCTGGTGCCTCAAATAAATGCGCCGGTTTAAGAAATATACAGTCACAAAATCAATAGCCATATAGACCAACTAATTTTGGGGGCCCCCTGGGGGCCCCTTCAAACTCGGGGCCCCCAAATGGGGGGTATGGGGGTGCTAGCGCCGGCACTGGGCCTACTCTAAGAGTTATAGGCTATAGGGCACACAGTACATTGTTTGCTCATAAAAACAAATCAGCAATTGACTTAAATTTACACACTGTCCTTTAAGTGAAGTTGAATAAATTTATGGGAAAATGCCCATTAAAAATTCTTTTTGTTCTCGCACGGAGGGCCCCTGACGACGGGGGGCCCGCCGCCATGGCAGACATGGCGTACTGGTTAATCCGGCCCTGGGCTGACTACATCATTCAAAGTTTTATAACTCGACAGAAATGTAGGATCTATGATCTAATTGTTTCATAACATAGGCCTACGTTTTCTGTCACAATCTTTACCTAGCACGTACAACCGTCAATGGTGGTGAGCCATACCTTAGCGCTAAGCAGGGTGTAAACTGCCGAGGATTGAGGGAGTCCATACCATGATACCCCTAGTCTCTCTTGGGACCCACAGTAAAGTCTTCATTGCACGCCCAACTTCACATAACTCAGTTCTGACTCCCAGTCGTAAGAAAGGATTTGCTCAAGATTTCAACTCACGACCTATTAGCGGATCGAACCCAAACACTCAACACTACAAGGCTGACACTCAACCAAACGATAATTGTGTCACGCACTATGCAACTTAATGAATATCAGTGACAGCAGCTGGCAAGATATTCTACTGCACAACATTGAATCTAGAACAACATCAACAATTGATTGGACATTTCACCATCCATGTAGTTGTGTCTTCAGCCAATATTTTTATATTTCGTTTCAGAAGCCCTTACTTAAGTTACTTTCCTTGGTCATCAATACTGTGACCTACTCCGTAAATAATATGCGATTGCTGGCAAAGCAGACCTAGGCATATGCATTATGTTTACATGAGATTGACCCACAACTTTTTAATTCTTGACCAATTCTAAAACTAGGCCAACCACGGGCCAACAACAAACTAAAGGAAATTGGCCTCTGAGCAAATTATTATTACGAGCAATGATCCATGTTGAATATAATGTCAAGTTTGTCCTGATGATATCTATTACAATTAGGCCTATATCTATTGCGATGATATCTATTACGATGATATCTATTACGATGATATCTATTACGATGATAAAGACGACGCCGATACGATAATAATAGTATCACAGTCTTGCTCTTGTAGTCTGAAAAGTTGAACTACAACAAGAGATTCATAAATTTAAGTCCAGCTCAGGTGAAATTTATAACTGCACATGTTTTCAATGTCAAGTGGCGATTTAGACAGTGACAGACTTCTGGAGAGCTGCAAGGCTTATATATGTGAAAGAGGTTAGATAGCATCGTAAAACGAGTGATTCTAAAGCCCGACTCGTTCTATAAATTCTAATCCATTTACAGTAATTATTCATTGATTATGCTACAATTCCAAATGCAGTTTGCTATTCTAGAACCCTATAATGTAGTTTTGTTTGTCAATTCTGCAAATACTTATGGGAGGCGTTGGCGTTGGCGTTTTACTTGCACTGCAGATCATTTCCGTCTTGTGATGAACTTTGAGATGCTTCGACAGATGGTCAGATCGTGAGAAGCGCTTGTCACAGACGGTGCACGGGTAAGGGCGAATGCCGGAGTGAGATCGTCGGTGTCTGGCCAATTCATCTGACCGTGAGAAGCACCATTCGCAGCCAGGCCAGTTGCAGGTGAACGGCTTCTCGCCGGTGTGTCGACGGTAGTGCGCCTTCAGGTGGGAGCTCTTGTTGTAGACTTTGTCACAGCCAGGATACGAACACGTGTGCAGCTTTTCGCTTGACTTTGAACATTTTGTGCCTTTGTATAATAGTTCACATTTAGTGGTCGTCGAGTCTGGTCCAGGACTCGCTACAGGTCGACCAGGGTTTTCCTTAAATGATGAAGTCGTCGCTGCATATCCATTTCCAGCCTGCTGGGTTAGATGAACTGCGCGACGAGTTAAGTCTAGCGATGATCCACTTGGTGTCTGGTGGTAATCCTCTGAAGTCACATGCATCGGTTCAACAGCATCGTCACTGCCTGCAGCTCCACACACACACAAACCGTTCCTCTGTGGCGTCAAAACAGCTTGTGTGTGTTGATGTGGGTGTGGTTGATTGGTCGATGGACAGAATCTCGCCTCAGAAGTACCGAGACTTCTCTCTGGTACTGTCGTGGTACTTACTGCGTCAACTGTTCTGCTTTGATCTTGCTCAGATTTCTTATTCGCGTCAGTTACCGAGGATAGACTGACGACGGTGGGACGACGATGAGCGACCTTCATCGAATCAACCGGAAGTCGCCTGTGTGTCGTGTGATGTCGCGTCGCTGGCATCAGAAGCTTCAGGTCGACGCCGAGGACGACTAAATCCGTCGTTTCCGTCGCAATCAGCTGCTCTGACGTCGTCGATGACTCACCGTCGTCGTCGTCATCGTCGACGTCATCAGTGACGTCATCCGTTACGTTGCGTTCGTCAGGAACAGTCTTTCCGATCGTCTGCCACAGCACAGGATCCTTCGAATGCGACAGAAGACTGAACAGCGTCTCGCGCATGTCAGCGTTCAACGGATATCCGTATAAATAGGGGTTACTACTTCCAAGTTCTCTTGAGATGTCGCTGCATAGAGCGGATCGCGATAGAACGCTAACGCATCCAAACGTGTCTTGTGAAGACATCGCCAACGACTGACAAGTAATAAAGTCACTTGCACACAGCACACAGAGGATAGATCCTCCTCTTTGTGCTCACCAGCAAATCTGTCGTCGTCGCTTGCTTATCGACTAAATAATTACCGATGTAAATCGTCGAGATGGGCGTTGTTGCTGCTGCAGTGTTCGACTCGTGACCACAGAAGCCTCAGAAGGCATTTTTTGTAGAAGCTATGCGACCCCGTCTCGACGTCGTTTGCATTTGCAGATCATACATACATACATACATAATGCTGGTATGCAGGGAATTACTGTTCGTCCGAAGCGCTTTAGCCGGTGTCCTAAATGTACGGTCTACAAATACCTGCAAAACGAATACACACGTGACAGATACAACAGGTAGTCATATTCGATTCTACCACTGCGTTGATTCGTATAATAATGACCTCGTGACACCTAGTGACACACACACACGACTGCAGAAGAAGTTCAGAGCTTAACCTAAGTTAACTGAATCTATAATAATTGAGCTCCTGTGATGAACGACGGGATCCTTCATAATTCAATATGCTTCTTCGTGTGCAATAATAATTATAGACTGACTAACTGCTTACTCGTGAGTAATCCTTTCCGAGAGCAGACGGCGTAGCTCAGTCATCTGCTGGGTCCAGATAGTCAAGCAGCGTTTTGTCGAAAGCATTATATGATTCGCACGACCACTGACAGCACACACGTTGTGGGCTTGTCGTCTTCGTCTGACCGAGCGACGGACGGACAGACAGACAGACGGGCGGACAGACAGGTATGCAGACAGACAGACGGACAGGTAGGCCATATGCACCGGTGAGTCGGTCGTTTGGTCGGTCGGTTGGCTACCCCTCGTCGTCATGCGCTGCTGCCTGAGCGTTCATATTTAAAATAGACAGCAGAGTAGCTTCATTGCTCCAGGGTCTGTGCAACGTGGCGTCTGCAGACAGCAGCGGATACCCACCGTGCTGTACCCAGTACCTACCGTGCCTTCCCCCCGTGCCTGTACTTATTCGCAGGTCGAAAATAATGCAAAGACTTCAGACTTCTTGAATAGGAGGAAGAAGAAGGAACGCAAAAGACAACTTGCTTCTGTATAGATAGTTGTGTTGGTCTTTTCACATAGGACGGATGTCACGCTGCGTGAAGCTAAAATTCTTCTGGTTATACCTGTAGATTATTTTCATCGTCAATGTCCAATGCAAAATGAACGCACAACGAATAGCATGCACATTGCACATTGAACATTGCACATTGCACATTGCACATGCATGGCGGTAGGCTGTGTGCGTAATATAGGCTACTTAGAGGCCGGTCCGATATGCGCTGTATAATGAACTACATGTAATTAGTAATTATAATAACAACATGTGTGTGAATAATTAGCTGTTTGGAAATTGATTACCAGACCAGTCCGTGTCCATAGTGACTGCAGTGTCTCTGTATGCGTGCAGTGGTCAATGCAGCTCATCCTGTTGTGACGGCAGTTTGCTGGTCATATTGCCACCCTACATTATACAACGCAGTGTCGTGTGTTACAGTACAAATGACGTGGCATTGTGATCTTGTTGATGAATGCTATGTTGCAATTGTTGCATGGTTGGTGTAGGCCTATGTAAAGGACCGAGAAAGCTGTTAATCTACACAATTATTATTCACCAACGAATAAGTAAAGTTTCTCTGTTTTTCTCTCACATGCATAATAGTTTTCTGCAAAACGGTCAACCTGCAAAATATACACAGTAGAATGAGTAGAGCAGTAGAGCAGCAGATGAACAATAAATTCTTTAACACATCTTAAAACTAAATATCAGACCTCTGACCCTTGATGTGGCTTGTAAACGCTCTTACACACAATCAGTCATTGTTGCTATCTTTGTGAATATTTAAAGCGCGAGAAGTCTATAGCAGCGATGCGTAATCCGAGGCGAGGATAATCAGTGGCCCGGTTAAGAGTGGGCTAATAGATTATTCAGATGTTTGAAAGCCATTGAGGAACAGTGTTTTAAGGCGTTTCATGGGGGGGGGGAGGAAAAAGACTTTGAGTATCGCAGATCTATAGGGTAGTCCCAAAATCACGGTCAAAAAGTGAAAAAATCACGGCCTACTTTTGCAAAAATCCAAAAATTCACGGCACCGTGATTCACGGTGCCGCGAAATTTTTTCACTCACAATTTCTGTATCAAGTCGATTTTTATTTTGAAATTTAGCATAAACGAGTATTTATGAATGAATATTCACTTGTCAGCGACGTAATTCACTCCCCAAAACAGAAATTCATACATTAATTTAATGGTTCCGCACAGAAAATCTTAAATGAATTTAATGGTTTCGCGCTGTTTTTGGTCGTGGGCGCCATTTTTAACGTGTTTTTATAAAAAAAGTGCTGAGAATGTGAAAAATCACGGAAAATCACGGGAAAAGGCAAAATTCACGGAAATCACGGCAAACGGCGAAATTCACGGTTTCCGTGATTTCCGTGAATTCGTGATTTTGGGACTACCCTACAGATCTATAATGACTTGTGGTTGGCTCCATTTCTTTGGAGGCATAAATTATTTGGAATGCATTTGCTCACATTTGAAAATCGGAGAGTGAAGGTGGAATTGAACGGAGCTAATAGTGGCTTGACGGTATAACCCAGAGTGGCCAACTTCAATTCTATTCTAAGTTCTGCAGCTATTTGAGCTATTGCAAACTCACCGAACATGTACGTAAGGGAGGCATTCCTCGGGTTTCATTTTCTGTACCGATTTGCCTGCTGCTGTAAGGCCTGAACACGACAGTCGCCTTAAATTTTGGTAACGTGACAGAAATGTCTTGCCGAATACGATTATGAATACGTTCCTTTGCCAAATGTAGGTGCGGTTACCTGTGAAAGTCTTGGCAAGGTTTCTTTTAAACATCGGTGCATGCAACCTCTTTGGCTAGGCCTAATGGATATAATATTTGTAAAATATTCAAAATATGCTGATCAGTAAGGTCTGACAATAGTCTCTGGGAGACTGAGAAGCGTCGTTAGCACCATCTGTGATTAACTGTTATGCTCTGTCATGTCTGGTCCTTTTTGCAACCTGACTACGACCTCCTTCGGACAACTCTTTTGGACAACCCTTTTGACTATACACAGCACTCGTGAATAAGCTGGTGCCCTGTGTCTAGCTTCAAGTGGCGCTTCAGAAATTTGGCGATTACGCTTACGGGGCGGATGTTGACGCCAGCTCATTATGAAGCAGGATTATGAATTTGTGCTGGGTTCTTTTTCATTCATGAGGCCTGTAGCCATTGACCGCGCACAAGAAAAATCACGGATCGTGGGTGGATAACATCTTAGACAAGTCATCGGATCTACGAAAATCTCATGAATAGTATTGATATTGGATTCAATGATTTCACACTCCGGAGTCGTCCGGACTCATCCTCAATCATTTAAGCCACAGGTTTTAGGAGTATCATAATTATTGTGAGCTCCTGTTGGAACAGGAGCTCACATTTTCTCCTCACATTCACAGACTTGCTCGAGACTGTTACTATCTGCTGCGTCAGCTTCGCACAATTGTTTGTTCACTAACATCAAGTGCTGTCACCACTCTAGTCCATTCCTTCATTACTTCCCGTCTTGACTATTGCTCGCCACTCTACTCTGGCCTCCCATCCAATCGAATAATGTGCTTAAACCGAGTCTTACGCTCTGCAGCACGTTTAATTGGACAAATCCCTAATTTGAACATGTGTCCAGCTATATGCTGGAGACATTACACTGGCTTCCTACTCGGCAGTGCATTAAATTTAGGGTCGCTGCTCTAGTTAGGCAATGTCAGCTTGGAATTGCCCCTGACTAGTTGTGAGAGCTTTGTTGCTCCACGAGTACCAAAGGCCACCGCAACGATGCAGAATAGAGTTATTTCTATGATCGGCCCAGTTGTCTGGAATGGGCTTTCACAGGAGCTACGTCTACTTTCTGGGGTTCTTACTGAAACATCTATTTTGTTTATTAAACTCAAAACTGTCCTTTTTCGCAGTACTAGAGTCGGGAGCGCTTCTGAATAGTCCCATTGAAGAAGCGCTATATAAATTCTTTAATGAATAAATGAATTATTATGAGGTTCTCCTCGTTATGAGTAGGCCTATAGACCTATACTATAGAATTATAGACTCAACGTATTTTAGCCAACAGCAGATGCGAAGACTTTTTTCTGCTTGTCAAGGTAATAAACACCGCCTTCAATCATTTGCCATGTCTACAAAGTCTCGCTTGAGATCTCGTCACGCTCCTTTCCCTCGCTGAATGCACACTGCACACAGTCTCCAAAGGAGGAATTGACAACGAGACCTCTGCAGCACACAACCGGAGCTATATTTAGACGTATAGGATGACGACCTGAAGCAATCCGCGTGAGCTGTGGACCTATTGCAGTCAGTGTAGTTATGCATGGATGGCTGTAGATGACCTCGCATGGTCTGAATGTCACAGGATAGGCCTGAAGTTATTCACGAACCGTAGTCGAGTTGCTTCACTTTGTTAGAATTCTTGTTATGTTGAGTTCTATCAGTGTTCTGCCTGTTGCTCAACTGATAGCTCTGGTCTGCATTCAGGAGCGTAGGCCTACCTCTGTTGCGCCAATTCTGTGTAGGCTTGCGTTGAGCGTTGAGCGTGGAGCTTGTCTTATTAAGAAATAATTATGGTGTGAAGTTTATGGCATGGATTCAAAGGATTTGCTGTCGACACTTAGAGTCAGATTATAAGCAACTCAATCAAAACAGAAGCAAAGATATTATATATTTGTCAATGCTCATCTTAAATGAATAAATGTACTTTCACCGTTTTTGATTTCATTCACTCACCCTCTCTGAAGTCGTTGTAAAACGTGTCACCAGCATGTCCAAATTATAACTCAGAAATGCTCCAGACCCCAGCTCCGCTATAAAGGGAAGTTCCGAGGTTTAATTGGAGTTGAGCATTGAGAGCCCACGTAGACCTAGAACCAGGAGGGGGGAAAGAACATTCCAAACCGAGGGGTCAACGAATGAGAATACGCAGTACTGCTTAGGAGATCTGATGTAGACGTATGCCTGTACGGTCGGCAGGAACAAGGAGCACGCCCTGCAAGGTAGAGCGGAGAGAGCTACGACTCCGAACGCCCAAGTCAGGTTAGCAGAGAGAGCTCTCGTAGGTAGACAGGAACCGCCACATCAGATCCGGTATGTGATTCGCTGCTGGATGGGAGCCAGTGGAGCAATCTTATAGCCCGAGACATCACCAAATCAAGGGTTTGCGACCACCATTGGCACATTATTATGCGTGTAATTTTTCGGCTCCTCCACACAGGGGTGAACTTCTAAGTCTTCTACTACAGTTTCTCGGGCCCGAACTGTTCTTATAGAGCACCGTACTTTCTTTGTTGTGGCCCATGGTATCATTTTCTTTATGTTACACGCTTTGGTTTACTCAGATGCGTCCTTTGTCGTAAGTTTAAAGCTCTCTTTTCAGCCGGGATTGGGTCGGGAGCGCTCCTGAGTAGTACTAGTAGGCCTAACTTTACGCAGCGCTATACAAATCCCAGTAATTAATTAATCTTAACATCGAATCCAAAACATTAAATAGATATTGGTGAATGTATATATAGACTAGTCTATTATCTATGGTAAGGTAATTAATGCATGTAGGCTAACTGATAATTGATTGTACACTTCCTAAATCAGCAGAATCTCAGAGGCGTATTATTGTTGGAATTGAATAATAATTATGGCACACGTTAGAGCTTCACAAGTCATGGGAAATCTTTCTTAGCGCAGTGTTTAACAGGTCTAGCATCACGTGATCTAACCTACTTACAATAACCAGATTGCTACCACCACTTGACGCAAAGGGATTGAAACCATAGTTGCAAAGGTGAATGGTAAATCCTGAACCAAAATTGTCATTAATTTCACCAATAATTAACTGCACACTGTAACCGGTTGTGGTCTGCCAACCGGATTGTTCAATAAAGGAAAAATTATCATCTTCACGCCTTAACGTAAAGCCGTTAGTAGGCACGGTTAGTATAACAGGCCTATTTTTGTGCGTATAAATTATGTTGGAGCTATCAGTGAGTTATTGCCTATGCTATCTGCGCAATTTACCATTTGCAAGACATGTCTGCTGCTAGTGTAAATTAACTTTAAATTGTTAGCAGGTGTGAACTTCTGTGAAGAGTGCTGCTGATAATGTTTTTGGAAACGACGCCATAATAAAAACCTGCCGCCATACAATGTAGGTCTACCACGAATTTTTAATAATTGTCTCAACGTTGTGCTCGGATTAGGCCTAGTTTAGTTGTCTATGCCTATAGTCCATGATCACGATGCCTTGTGTAAATGTGTAACATGCGCGTAATCGAGGTGACTCAGGTTGTCTTTACTCTTAGTGGGAGTCGTCGCTTCAGCAGAGATCGGCGCACACACACAACACACACACACACACACACACACAGCTATACGTAGGCTACACGCGACTTGAAACTCATAGCCTGAAATTGAAGTGGTTTGACTACCAATTAGGCTCTAAAAATTTGGAGTGCCATGCAGTTCATCTGTAAACACAAACAAAGATAGGCTAAAATTATTCACCTGTGCTCTCGATAGGCTATTTAATACGATCTTCTATGTGCACTTTAAGCGATAGTTTTAATCACACTGAAGATATAGAGATTTTTAAACTTGTTGAACTCAAGTATGTCAGCGTATTACACAGATTGATTACTAATTATGATATGCCACACTCTGCGTAAACAGCTGCGCATTGTCTGATTATAGGCCGCTGATAAGAATTGGATGAGTCGTTGCAACAAACAGTGCTATAAGAAGAAAGTTGGTTTTCTTTGGTCATGTTATGCGTTCAAATCGTTTGGAGAAAGATATGATGTTGGCATGCGGGGAGGGAAGGAGAAAACAAGGGCGACCAAGCAAAAGGTGGTTGGACGAGGTTCAAGAAACAACAGGAATGAATCTGGAACAACTAAGAGAAGCGACATCAGAAAGAAAGCAATGGAGAAGGCTGGCCATGACAATCGCTAGAGTTCAACGAATTGACAGCACAAGGTGACAAGGTGATAAGAATTATTGTGCGTTTCTCTGATCAAGATACCCTGGTCGCATAATGAGACACGGTGGAAAACTCTAGTTTACAATCATCCGTGTTAAACTATCCACTATTACTGACAATATTTCCAAACAGATTGACGTCTTTTCCTGAAGAATTAATGTAGTGTTGAGAGATACACTAGGCCTATCGTCAGTCGTGATTGCGTTTTCTGACTGCAGTCCACACTGCATCAGTCTGCATTCAGTGCATAGCCTATTATTGTACAGGGATATAGGCCCTATCTAAAATAGCGTAGGCTCGTATACACACTTCTTTATAGATTACACGGAGTTGAAATCGGAAACGGGAGTCGAAAGCTTAATTGTTTGACAAAGCTGAGCGAGACCATTTTTAAGATATAGGCCTAGGCCCTCTATACTTTCTATAGCACTGTATTTTAGGGCTGCGGTCTTTAACAATTAGGTCTAATTAACCGAATAACCTTGAACATTTTTATTCAATTAATTTTAAGCTATTTCGATGACTTTTACTTATTCATTTCATGATGTCAGATGACTCACTTCCGGAGTTAACAGTTGGCGAGAAATGATGATCTAATGTGGATCTTTTGAGTCGAAAATTAAACGATTGTTAAAAAATCGCTTAATTTTCCAACTTTTTGCATTTAAGATAGGCCTAGGCATATAAAAAGCTGATGGAAAGTCGAAGCGGACGACAAAGCTTGACGTTCTTCATTGAAGAAAACAGTTCATAGAAATGTTTCTGTAGAAATAAGACTGTATAGTAGGCCTATCTAACTCAGCTACTGCATTATTGTCCATTTTACGCTTTGCATTTCATAATATACCAAATTAATGGGATTTAATCGATTATTTGAAGTTAAATGTAGAACAATCGAATAAATTGTTGTCTTTGATCAGCCCTACATCACGTGAAAATATTTCTTCCGACTTCTTATATCGATTATTAAGCCATGATATATTGACATATCAAACTTGTATAGGGTAAAGACCCCAAGGGTGAGCAGCCTCCAAATGTGAGCATCCCCCTATATTTCACAAAATCATCATATTTGGTGGCCCCACACTGCGAATATCCATGGTAGTAACCATAAGCACACCAGAAAACGTTTAAATATACTTGTTGACACTCTTTTCGAAAGATGTAAATTATTTGAAACAAAATGATGCAAATGATCTTTTTTTTCATTTTTCGTAGATAATCGATAACTTAGTCGTGTATTTGGCCATGGTATAGCTACTGGTATTGTTTGAATCTGTTTAATGTCCACTTTAACAGTGAGCGATAATAAGAGATTTTTCTAGTTCCGTTTATTTACAAGAATTTTTTTCTCATACTGACTGCCTGTACCATAATGTGAGCACCAAAGGAGTTCCGCATTGTGAGCATATGGTGCTCACATTATGGCCATCAATTTTACTACACTAGAAGCACTAAATCAGTACCGCAATGTGAGCATCGTGCTCACATTAAGGACATTATTTTTTTACTATATTAGAAGTGACAGGAGGTTTAAACTGAGAAATTGCATGGCAGGGCATGGCAAGGTATGGCATGGCAAAGAATGGTATGGCACGGCATGTTATGGCATGGCATGGCATGTTATGGCATGGCATGGCATGGCGAGGCATGGCGAAGCATGGCATAGCTTGCATGGCGAGGCATGGCATGGCGTGGCAAGGCATGGTATGGCATGGCAATGCATGGCTAGGCTTGGCATGGCAAGGTATGGTATGGCATGGAATGGTAAGGCATGGCACGGCAAGGCATGGCAAAGAATGGCATGGCAAGGCATGGCATGGTATGGCATGGCAAGGCATGGTATGGCATAGCATGGCATGGCAAGGCATGGCAAGGCATGGCATGGCAAAGTATGGCATGGCAAGGCATGGAATGGCAAGGCACGGTATGGCATGGCATGGGATGGCAAGGCATGGCAAGGCATGGCATGGCAAGGTATGGCAAGGTATGGTATGGCAAGGCATGGTATGGCATGGCATGGCAAGGCATGGCTAGGCTTGGCATGGCAAGGTATGGTATGGCATGGCATGGTAAGGCATGGCACGGCAAGGCATGGCAAGGCAAGGCATGGCATGGAATGGCAAGCATGGTATGGCAGGGTCATGCCATGCCTTGCCATGGCATGGCATGGCTTGCACGGCGAGACATGGCATGGTATGGCATGGCGTGGCACTGCCCTGCCATGCCGTCACATGCCATGCCATGCCATGCCTTGCCTTGCCTCGCCATGCAAGCCATGCCATGCCTTGCCATACCATACCTTGCCATACCTTACCATGCCATGCCTTGCCATGCCTTGCCATCCCATGCCATGCCATACCGTGCCTTGCCATTCCATGCCTTGCCATGCCATACTTTGCCATGCCATGCCTTGCCATGCCTTGCCATGCCATGCTATGCCATACCATGCCTTGCCATGCCATACCATGCCATGCCTTGCCATGCCATGCCTTGCCATGCCATATGATGTTCTCAGTCCTTTGATTGCATAAAATAAGTGCAAAATGCGAAAATAACTGTTTTTTAGCTTGTCCACAATAATATGGACATTACTGTAATTATAATGCAATATAGTGCAATATTTGTTTGTGCTCACATTAAGTTATGGCACCCTAATGTGAGCACTTTTTTCAAAATTTTAGTTTTATGATAAAAAATATAATGTCAATTATTTTAATTTATAATGGTTATATGTTGTATAGACATATATTGTACCTACCTATTGCAACTATCAGAAGTCTGCTATATTCTATCAGTTTCCTACAATTTCAAAATTTCGTTAAGGTGCTCACCTTTGGGGTCTTTACCCTAATTCACAGATTTTGCTCACTCACCTTAGTAGGAAAGTACCATATATAGGCTACGAGGCTGGATTGTTGCTGCTTAACGATACCGTATCATATCAGAGATGACTGTAGTGTCGTCATCCTTCTTTATCAAGACTTAGAGCACGAACAGTGAGGATCGTATGAGGATCCACAGTTAACGACAGCTAATATGATAGCAGAGGCAAAAATTTGTTAGACATATTGCAGCTCTGAACGTGTGAGGCTGACCTGGTCTGTCTCTTGTAATCAGGTCTCCCAATAATTATGAATAAGTTGAGTTGAATGGTTGCTGGGCGTAACACGAAGGCACACCTTAATTTGCAGTTATGGAATCTGCAAAGCTGCGCTTCGCATTCCATGTCTGGTTATTCCTGAGCTGATTAGGTTGTCGGATTTACAGGTAAGCATAAATCTGATTTGCGTGTAAAGTGTATGACTGACCTTGTACCCGGGTACATTGCACGCCTACCAATTACAAGGCTGTAACGTGCGTCTGTGAGATCCCAAAAATCACATGATTAAATGTCGTAGATATAGGCTACAGATTTATGTCGCCTAAACATGTCCAATTTAGGTATAAGAGTGCATTAGTTGCTAAGACATTGTGAATAATAAGAGGTTAGTTATTCAGTCAATTATCAAGGATTATTTGTGTCGCCAGTGACTCGCCACCCTCCTTTATCCAGACTTGGAATGGGCACTGTCAACATTTAAACATTTTGATGACTTTTTTGTTATTAGCATTTTTTCACTCGTTTGATCGTAGGCCCTATAGGTCGCTGGCAGTCACAGCGTTTTATATTTAGACTAAGTCTTACACTTAAATCCATAAACGAGTAGGCTAGACTAACCAGAGGTTATTCCTCCTAATTTCTTCATCTAGATGTTTGAACTGATAATAGCAAAAGAATATTAAAATAATCTGAATCGCTTGAGGCCAGTTTAAGAGCAATAATGATTCGAAATTGCGAAATTGGTCATGACATAGCGCAAGAACATTACCAAAGACAGTGTATTCTATTTCGTTTATTATCGTAAATCACTTTCAATATTAGGCATACAAAACAAATTTAAAGCAGTCATTCATATTAACCTATCTGACATAGAACAGCACCAGAACAACAAATATTCACTCATAGCCGAAGACTGCAATCGCTGCATTATTGGCATGACCAATTGACCATAGAAAAAGAAACAGAGGTAAGAATCGTCTGACAATGGATGATTAAGTGTCTCATCTGAAATCATCGACTCCAGTAGGCTAACTGTTCCTTCACATACTGCGAGCCTACAAGTACGCCTGCACCCAGGCATTGGGGATTAAACTGATGCTATGCGCAAAACCAGGACGTAGGCCTACTGGATCTT
This sequence comes from Lumbricus rubellus, assembly GCA_945859605.1. Taxonomy (NCBI): domain Eukaryota; kingdom Metazoa; phylum Annelida; class Clitellata; order Crassiclitellata; family Lumbricidae; genus Lumbricus; species Lumbricus rubellus. The sequence continues at coordinate 41,302,354 of OX243813.1, forward strand.
GTCGGGTTTTATTTTCATCATAATGTTTTCTTGTATCAGATCAGATACAAAAAATTCTCCGCTGTCGTTCATTTCTGGCTCTTTCTGTTGGTCTGTTATTCAAAGAGTATTTTCCTGTGTTGTTGATCGCTCGATTCCCAACAGCAAAGTCTTGCATTCTATGATTCTATGACCGTGTGCAACTCTGTCTCTACGTTTATGGTAGTCTGGTAGACCTAATTATGGGCCTAATATTGTGATTTTTGCATAACAATCAATCATCGCCCTAATAGTAGATGGATCATGGATCTAACAACATCCGCTAGTCTATGTCAACAACAGCATACAGACAGGTAACGATATTTTAGATTAGATCAGGTTATTATTATTAATATTATTATTCTTGTTGTTGTGATTATTAATAATAATAATATCATATTTATATAGCCTAGTTCTTGTCGTCGTCGTTATTGTTGTTATACTATATGCTACCTATCCTCAGCATTATTAGGCCTAATTACTAATATTATTTTAGTAGTAGGCCTATCTATAGACATGGTTGAGCAGTTTATTTAAATGGGTTTATAGCATAAGCCACATATGCTGCACATCTCCGTACACAGAAAAGTAATTAGTTTCAGAACTAACAACACTGTAACATTATCATCCAACATAGGTTTTAAAAAATATGGGAAAGACAGAGTGAGTAATAATTCTTATTATTATTTAGCTAAATCTCGTGGAATCACATGAGTAGAATGAAGAGCGCTCATCCAGATTCAGTCGCATCTTCATCAATCAAGTTGTCATAATTAATCAGCATATTGATAATTTAAAACAAATCGATTTGAAGTAAAAATCGATCACGGTTGTTTCCTCGTCTGACCTGCATCTCCAACCTTCGCAGGTCTTGACGTTTGTCGTTTGGCTGCAACAATACAGCAAATCAAATTCAAAATGGTAGACGAAAATTTTATAAAGTTTAAGTTTAACCATCTGGATATCAAATTAAGTTGAAAC